>CM065923.1:13585500-14135500 GCA_033439105.1 Magallana nippona
CAAATGCATCATAGGCGCGTTCAGAAAGGGGGAACCGTTTGGTTTCGTCCCCTAATTGATTGGGTTTATTCAACCTGCATATTATGCACCGATTGTGAACAAATCCAACTTTAGGATAAATGCAAAAAATATACACAGCTTTAATTTTAATTTGCCAAAACATTTTCGACAATTTTATTTCCTTTATTTATAGTGAATGTCAAAGTTGTAATACAATAATAAAATAATAACAGCTTCGACTTAAGGGGCGAATCTTATAAGGGGCGAAATAACATAATTATGTGAAGTTTGTTTTGTAAACCATTTTTGTATATCATTTCCCAATTGAAATATGGCTTAATTGACCGGGAAAACTACTGCAATGCCTATTATTATGCACATACGAAGCAAACCCACCGTTCAAAAGCGCACACAAAATTTGCTATAAAATTGGACCAAACAGCTTTAAGGTTCCTGTGTAATTATCATAAGCAAATTTTCATAATTCACTTCTCTTCATGCAGGAGCAAGACGGCCGAGAAAAGACGGATTTAGATGGAAGGATTTCTACTCTTACCAGAAAGACAGAAGACATCTATGACAGTGTGAAGGAGAAGGCTGATCAAACCTTACAAGACGCCAAGGAAACAAATGCCAGCTTAGATAAATATTACCGTAAAGAAAGATCGGAACTCCTCCATCATTCAAGGCCTCATAGTTATAAGAAACTAAAGGATGAAGAAGAGTAAGAATTGCAAGATTTTGAATGTAAATGGTTTCACTGGCGGTATTTTTATGATCAAGGAAACAGGATGACAATCTACTCGTATTATATCTTATGTTAAGAGTGGTTTCACTCATTAATCTTAATAACATAATGTACTTTGGACATTTGTAGAATGGATGAACGGCATAGACTGCACGAAGAGCACGAAAAAGCGCGAAAAGAAAAGCATTCAGAATGGCATAGGAAAAAGGACGAGGAGTTGCGAAGACGACTACTTAAAGTGTATGGAAATGGGTCTGAAATTATGTATGGTAAGTGCTCATCAAATATATTACATGCTTTTTCCATCTATTTTTGGTGTGTATATAAAGTTGTTTTCTGTGCAGAGTTCTTTTTGTCAGTTTGAATATTTCTCTTATTTCCTTTTGCTTGAAATTATCGTATAATATACATGTAGACACAAGTGTGGAATCCGCCGAAAGTGCATATTGTAAGTATAATTTTGAAAACATGAAATCAGATGCAGGTTTTGGTACTTGTACCTTTGCTATAAGGTGGCAGTTTTATGCACCGTGTGACTGTCTGAATGTTGTTGAAGGAAGATACATATATCCATTTATTTTGCTAGCAATGAAAAACACCTAAAATCTCTATCATTCAACATAGGCAGATAAATGGATATATTCTTTTTTTTTTTTGGTGCACAATTTGATTGCTTCCACTTGATCATAGGTAAATCACGAAATGTTGGCCACGTGAAATCATCGACACCTCGCACCAATAGCGTGGGAAATTCCCCGGGTTCTCGACCTAAGTCAATGATGTCCTCCATTAGCGGGTCGCGCGCCCAGTATAGCAATTCCACAGACCAAGAGCTCAGTGTTCAGATGACAGAGTTTGGATTCAGACGGGTAAAAAAGACGGATGATGGTTCCTATGGTATGCATGATTAGACTGCTTATATCTAATAGCATGAAACAACGCGGTAATCTGGCACATGTCGCCAAGAAAGATAACTCGTAATGTTTTAGATTTCAATGTCCTTTTGAACAATTGTTTCCATGTGCCAGACTTAGTTACTCTGTATGTATATGGACTTCATAAACCATATGAAGTGTTTCTATAATACCCTTTCTGAATCTCATTTATAGTGTCCCATAAATGACTTCTAAACATTATTTTTGAATTATGTTTTAGTAATTATGAGTGCATTTTTTTTCCTTTCAAAAAAATTCGTTTTTTGTTTTTAATAAAGTTCCATGTAGTAGGCATGGTTGTGAGTATTTCAAAGTTTTGTAGAAAAAATATCTGTTTCAATTTCTTCGTTTTTTCCCCAATTAGACGTTGTAGCAGTATTTTAGTTTTCTTTCAGTAAGCACCACTATGCATGCTTCTTGTTCACTCTATCTAACGTGTAGAGGTTCACTGTGTAGTCAAATAAGCATTATATTTCACAGGCAACGTTTCCAAAGACCCGTCACAGTGTAGTGTCAGATCGCTGTTGTTTCACAAATCTGGCTCTCTGTCAGGTATATGTATGAACGATGGCGATGTGGCGTTGTTAGCCAGACGTAATCTAACCTAAAAGTCTAAGCAAGCTTTATTTGTAGACTTTGCTATCGTTTTGGTAGATGGTTCATGCTTTGTATGTTATGCCCTCTTTGATTGCTTCGTATTGTTATACTGTAGCCTTTAGTTCTTATAACATTGATGTAATATGTGAATCGGCAATAACTTTTTGCTTCTTCTTCATGAAGTATTTTATTGTAATTGCGAGCATTAGTTACAACGTAAACACATCAAAAATATTTTCAAAAAATTGAAAGATTTGAATAAATATAATTATAATTAAAATAAAATAAATTAATATTTTAAACCACTTCAATTTTGTCCGGTAGATTCCTCAGTTTGAACTGTACCTAATTGAGGAGGGAATTTGGTATTGATGTAGTTGTCAAGGTATACAGATCGTTATATTTCCCCATATACGGCATCGTGATACTGACACAAAAGCATGGAGCCATGCATTCACTTATTATCTGTATGTATTTTAGATCATTTTGAAGGTGAGCTTGCTACAGGTGGTAAGACCCCTGCATGATGGATAACAAATTACACACTCAAGGCTGTGGCAGGGCTTCAGCATGGCTAAATATCAAAATAATCTTTAAAAGTCATAAAGATCTGTCATGGCTAAAGAACATTAATTACCAATCATTATATTTGTTTGTAGCGATTTTGTCAGCAAGGTCTTTTAAGATATATTAAGATTTTCCTAATATTTCAATGCATGGACTGTTTATCGTTTAAAGTCATTTGTAATGTTTCTACCTTTTAAAAAAAATCACGGTTTTAAAAAAATCACGACGAAATAATGAAGTACCCATTTTGTATTTATATTTGTTTCATTCTCTATTCCCTTATTTCAGTCCTGGTTCTTCAGGCTTTTTGGTGAGTTAAGCTGTAGGCAGTCCATGCATATCTGCTGATTACTTCATAATGACGTAACTTCCTATAGAGCAGACGACGCCGATGTATTTATCTAGCATGCGTTTAAATTTAGAAATCATGTTCCACTCATTATTGCTTATATGTACATGATGCCTAACATTTTGCTTCTAGATTCATTAATTCTGTCATGGTATAGTTTTGTCGAGTAATGCATGATTAAATAGTGGATGTTAAGTATACTAAGACTTCAGTTTTCACGCCAACATCTAAAACATTTCACTATAGATATAAGTAAATCATATCTTGAATGTAATTTTCAGTGATAAATTTAACAAAAAATGACTAAATCGATTAAGTATTTTTTTTTAAGCTCATCTTTAAATCTGTTATAATATTGCACCATGTGTGTTATTTTGAACGATTCTTGAAAAAAAAACCCAATTATGAGATATTTTACTCTTTGCATGACCTTTATATTTTATGCTTTCAGCCAATTGGACTCCCAAGTTTGACGGTGACGTAAGACCACGAGCTGGCCTCGTTTTCGTGGAGCCCAAACTTTACAACGAGTATCTAAAAGAAGAGGCCCAAGTACGTCATCAGACCGCCATGATGGCACGTAGTCGCTCCACTAACATCAACACTTTAGAGGATGATGCCACGGTTCTAGAAACCGTAGAATCGTGACAAATGGAGATAGTGTAGTAGTTTAGATATTTCATGTTCAAGTTTGCAATTGTTGAAATGTATCAATTGCGTGTATATCACTATATGACGTCATTTCTAAGTAATACTCGAACTCTGACAAAAATTGAATTGAGGATGGGTCAATGTTTGTAACTTGAATGACAAAATCAAACCTTGAAAATAATCCTAGGAAATTAATTTATGCATTTTGTTTGACAACCTTGAATAAGGAAATTCAAGATTGCCATGTCCTTATGTTATCGTATTGAAATCATACGTGAATGGTTTCTAGATTTTGAATTCTCCTTCTGGGTGTTTTTTATTTATATATGCTGTAACATCTAGATATAAGGAAATCTCCACGAATCTAGATTTCGACTAGGTCCTATAGAATGTTACAAGTGGTTATCTATCTTCTCCTTTAAATAAGGGGCAAATGTGTGTACTAGACTACTAGTGCCGTTGCACTAAAATGTAAGTTGTGCATGTACTACGAACGTTAGATAGCAATTCTGCAAGTTTACAATGGTATTATTTAACTGATGATTCGCACTCTCATATGCCGTTTAAACCCAGGTTTCGATAGCGGCATGTTCACTACACATTTCATATCAATAGGGCCATGGTTGGCAATGGTCCTTCTCTGCCATAGAATTGTGATATTTATTATTTTCCCTTCTAGTGAACTGAAGTGCACATCTTGGACTGAAACATTCAAATCAGTGGTGTTCACTTTTTAAAATTTTCCTTCATGAACATTTGTGTATTTATAAATCTCGATAGCCAATCTGTGATATGTGTGTAGGAATCCGTCCAATCTGATTCATAGAATAACCATTGTTGGTTTTTGTATTGTTTTACCTTTTTTCGTTGGATTTTCGAATGATTTCTGTGATAAAACTTGCCATCTTGTTAAAGTGATCACGACCAAATTGTTTTCTCGTTGTAGATAGTAGCTTATTTATTCATGTGCATTTATTAATTTAGTAGTTTTTGAAGGAAAGAAAGAGATGCGTGTATATTTCAAAATTAAAAGATAATGCTCGAATTGTGTTGTTTTCTTTCTGGGATGGGGTCTTCTTTACTGATAAACAGACTGTAAATCAAATGGTCTTGCCCTGAATATAGATATTTTCATGACTTTAATCCTACTGTATCATTATATCTTTAGAACATCGCGGTATTTCTAAGATTTTGTGTACTGAAAATGGTTAACAAAATATCATTTTTTTAAAATCATACATAATATTTTGTGTTTTTAAAACAAAAAAGATTTCAAGAATTTTTCTTAACTTTTTTTTCTTAGAAATACGAGTATGCGTTGAAGAAGAAAAAAACAAATCTAACGATGCTATATCATTTTTAAAAAAAGGTATAAAAGTGGTCCGCATTTAAAAAAATATATAGAGTCAGAGATGAAAATGTCTGAGAAAGCAATTAATTTGTGTTTGAATTATCTGTCCAAAATGTTTTTAGATATCTAAATTATTTAAAAAGTAGAATTGACCTTTTTAAGTAGTACATTTCCATCACAACTATTACGGTCAAAATTTGCATGTTTGAAACGTCATTTATATCTCGAAAAGTATAAAATACAATGAATTTATCAGTATTTGTTAACTTCTAGTTCTACTAGATGATATCCCGCGCAAGCGCGGGAATAAATACTTTATACATTAATATGATACAATACTTTCTTCACGTGGCCTTTACGCCAAAGCGTGTCCACCACCTTATTCTCATTTTTGCTATTTCGGGCTGGTTTATCGAATATGAAAGTAGGTTTTTAATTTATTTTACAATAATTACATATCAAGTAAAATTCAATTATAGCTTACGGACATGAAATCCACGTGTAAGCAGTTACTCTGGTGCATGCAATTCGTAGTTTATTGACAAAATGTCTTAATTTATAAGTATAGATGTTCTAAAGTTTGGCATGCCTCTGCAATTTATAAACAAATATTTACATTTACCGAGTATGATTCCCTCTATTTCTTACGGAAACCTATAGTTAATTCATAGCAAAATTAAATACCCCCCCCCCCCCCCATTACATTTTGCGTTGATCTCGACGCAAAATGTAATAACGCAAAATGTAATAACATAGACAAGTGGACTCAATATAGCTCGATTTGTAAATATAATGATCCATAATAGCTACCAGTAATATTGACCACAGATACAAAAAGACATCAACAATATGTCACCCTTTGTCTTTCTAAATGGATATTGATCTAAATTGAGTCCATATTTATACTGTATACTCATTTTGAATATATATTTCTGAAAGGTTTTGAGAGATGAAAGAGAAATAACTGCAGGCAGTAAATGTTTTGAACATTTCAGATCTTATTGAATTTATTTCTGAACAATTTACAATGTAACGTTCACTGTATGGTGATCTCTAGAACTGACATGTTCTCATAATATTTGTAATATATTCATCATAATATTTGCAAAAAAAAAAAAGAAACGCCAAAGATTTGGTTGCTGCGCGTGTTACATCGCGATTCTAATCGTTATGCCATCAAAATAGCTTGTGCAGGTCAATCTTTGCAATCAGCGTTCATTATTAATAATGATGACTCCCAATCAGATTTACAATATTCCTGATCATGGTTATCTCTAAGATATCTATTTAAAAATGCATCCATAATTACTATGAATAGTATGATAATTAGGGATGACAGAGCGATAAATTGTTAAAATGTTGGGGTTTTTTTCGTGAAGAAAGGCACAAGACATTATTCATATCCAATAACATATAGTCTCTGAAAAAAACACCTTCGGGTTATTACATTTTGCACCGAAATCAACGCAAGGTTTATTACATTTTGCATTGTTATTTCATTTGGCGTTGCTACATTGATATATAGCATAAACAAGTCTATGATAAAATCAGTTCAGCACTGCGACACAGGGGTACACTATAATTACATGTGCTTAATCATAGCTTATATACTCAATATTTTTCTTACCTTTGAACTCTGAACATGTATAAAATATTAATTCACCCTCCACAATCTTACAAACGCTAAAATGTCAAGGCTTGTTATATATTTCAAAATATATTTTAAGATTATCCATCTTTTCATTAACATTGATTGAATATTTTTTAAATCCTTTTCTGATCAAGCTGCATGCATTCATCACTTCTCATTGTTTAAATTACGCCTAGTCTAAACAGATTTTCTCCGTAAGTTTGTGTTGTGGGAATTAATAGCATTAAAAGGTTAGTCCAAGATCTCTAGGCGATTTATTGTGAGATAGACTTCTAAACCAAGTCCGATTGATTTAACGATACTGTATATTTTTTAAACTTTTTTTTCTCTCATGATGGCCGTTAGGATCAACACGTTTTATTTCCAGCGATAATGAACTGTGAAAAACACTATAAGGACAGTGTAATGATTTCTTAAACACGAAAATAGGTAAGATTTTAATATAGTATCTTGATTTACAATCTTATACGAGTGAATTAGTGCCTGCTAACGTGTTTTCGCTTCCGATTGAATTCATAATCAGGTTTTTATATACAATGTTTTAGGTTGCTGTCGGAATTAGGGATCAATTAATCAATGTTGAGAATATATGCACAAGGTTCTCTTACTTCTCAAGCCGCGGGTTTTCATCTACATACATATTGACATTAATCTGTATTGATAGAAATAGCTGTACAACTTTCTGCGTGGGTATTGGGTACAGGTTAAGTTGAGCAAGCTACACTTGCAAGAGCAGAAGGTTAAATTATGCATTTCCAAGTTATTGATATCTACATATAGCAATGAAGTGTGTGTTGGTTTTTTATAAAGAAAACGAATCCAATTATTCACAAATTTCGATATCTTAAAACGTGCTAAAATCATTTATTTTTTAGTCGACTTAAAATCAATAAAATAAATTGGATTAAAACGAATGACCCAGAATATATATCAACCTCAATAACAAAAATGATTTTCGTTTTTCGATTGATATCTCCCTTCTTCACATTTTGACTTTGTGCCAACGGCAGATATGAAGTCATTGACATATATTTTCACAGATAAAAAAAATAACGTTTTTAGGATAAGATTTCAATGCATGTCTTATGAAAACCATATTCATCATACTTGCTCTGCCACAACGAGCGAGTTAAAGCCCCGGGTACTAAGGCGATTAAATCCAGAGGACCGAGGGTTCATGGTTAATGTAAGGCAGAGGGCCCCATGAATGGACACAATTGCTTAATTACTTTTGAAGTGGGGCTTATCTTATAATTTCGTTTACCTTTAGTATATGACTCAAACACTCCCAGCATGAAGGTGACGGTATTGAATAATTAAGAGATCTCTGTAGCGGGTAATTCTCCCAATTTCATTTTTGTTTGCATTTAAAAATCAAAATTAATTTTGGTTTTGAAAACTGGTCTTCTATGGTAGTGTAATTTTATTGAAAACCTTTCCTCGGGGGGGGGGGGGGGGGGGGGGGGCTTAGGCTATTGTTGATTCTGTTTAAGGTAGACCGGAGTTAGTGCGCTTTGCCCTCAAAGAATACAGTTATAAATCTACAAGGAGTCTTTTGTTAGTCACAATCTTAACTAATATTTGTGAAATATTCGTCTTAAAATAAAATGTTCAACATCCATAAAGGAAAAAATCAAGAACCCGTGTAATTATTTCAATCATTATTTTATAGAATTACATCCGTTCTTTACAATATTGGATCCGGGTTTTTAATTTCTTAATATCTTTAAATGCCAGCTTTAGAGACGATGACTTCCTCCGATTCTTGACAACTAGGACACACCAAGGGACGCTTCATTAGAGATTTAATATAACGGTCCCTCGTTCCGAACAGGCCATAACTTAAGCGATGTTTACTCTGGAAATCAATTTGAATTAACCATTGTAAGCATTCAAGTAGAGAATATATATCTATTATGGGAATGTACACAATTAAAAGACGTCATTTTGTTGCATTTTAACATTCAACAAATACAGCTAACACACTTTGCAAATGGATTCCGAATTGACTATAAAAGCACTATGGCGGCGAGGTCTTCCGACTGTTACACCCTTATTGTCTGCCATTCGTTCAAAACACATATATTTTATTGAACTGAACAATTTTAACACCTCTTGTTTGCCCTGATAAAAGGAAATGATGGCCCTCGAAGACTGCTTCTGTATTGAAAGATTGTCATAAAGCGGGCAGATTATAAGGCTGTTATACAGGGCTACTGTGGGGGTTTCCGCAGCCATTCAATGCAGACATAGTTAGTTACAATACTGTCTCCCCGATCAGGAGAACGGTCAATATTGTTCATTTCAACTTTACCATCCACTTTATGGAATGCGCCCGTTCATTTAATCCGCTGATCTACCCCCAGTCTTTGTGGAAATCTTCTGTGTATCTGTCGGTTAAAAGAACATTTTATCTACACTGTGTCTGAGTTACTGGAGTTTTAAAATCAGTCCTCGCGACGGCCTGTTGTTCCTATAGCCCAGGATGGCACGGGTAGGTACCTTCTTCTTTGATTGCATCGTGTGGACAGCTCGTGATGCTGTTGGGTCAGGTTTGACGGACCTTTTGTTCGATTTAGTCATTTCCGTAGACTGTTTTTCAATGACAGGCACGTAGCATCATTGCATTTTTTTTTAAAATGGAGGAGCCAGATAAATAGTGGAGGAACTAATTGGCTTGTACTTTTAATTTTCTATTCACAAATTTACGAAAAAGATAGATATTTTCAAAAATTGGAGGGAGCCCCCGCCCCCTCCTTGTTGCTACGTGCCTGATTGTTTTTTCACATGTCTCTTGTGGTTTCTGGTGTATGGCTTCTTTTATGCTCTGTATGTTAAACATACCAAATTTATCGTAAAAACATCTTGAATTAGTATTTATTGATGTAAAATAGTCATGTTGTCAATGCTACACTGTTTTTCTAAAGCCAGTGTTGATATGAGGGTCATGTGTTTAAATATTTGATTAAATTTTTGCAATTGAACATTGATTTTTGGTCCTGATTTTGGACTCCTTAATATCGAATGTGAGGGACAGAATTGTGTGGTGAAATTCGGTTAGCTTGTTTCTCTAGGAGCTTACACTCGTGACTCTCATTTTTTTTTACTAGTTTAGTTATATTCTAACATGAGAACTGAGATTTCAATCTGTACATTTAAGACATTTATTTAAGCTGTTTATTTATACTTTTAAGAGGGCTATATGATCATGGCCATTTTTTTTTATCATATTTATCATCTTTAGATGAAGAGCTCTGTATACAAATATTGAAAAACATCTGAAATAGTTGGATTTTTTCTTTACTAAATAAATGTTTATTGTCAAAAGTATCATATCCAATTCTTTAAAGCCAATCTGATGGATTGTTTTATGACCATCCACTCTCCTTAATGGCATTTGCAATTTTATTTTCCAAAGTTTTCCAAAGCTAGTTTAGTTACAACACGTTTTACACGAGTCAAAAGTCAAACGACGTCTAAAATGATTTTCTTCGTTCATTAGTATTTCAAATTTATTGAAATTGCTTCCTTCTTCGGGGTTTCGATTCGTTTTCAAAATTGGACTTAAATGTTGAACTTTCACGACTTCAAAGAAATATTCCAATAAATATGCACATATGTGACAAAGGTCTCAACAGGTTGTCCCCATTGCCGCCACACACATTTTTATCAGACAATAAAGCCTTGTAAAACTGAGAAACGGTCGCCACTTCTCTACTTGACAATTAAGTTAAAAGTTGAGTTTCATTCGAAGATTGGTAAGAAGCAGATGCACTAATTCATTCAATAAAAATCGGATTGACAAATCAAACAAAGCTGGAGAGGTGAATCACTACTAGCTTCATATTTTTATCACGGAACATGATGTAGTGGCCTCATAAACATGGTATATTTTATAAGAAATGAACATTAATATCGGCAATACATAAATCACTTTGAAAGTTTAAAGTTTAATACGGGTACTTGAGAAATCTGACCAATCAGCGATTGTTTCCTGATTGTGTGCAGTATACGTCCTTGTCTTGTTTCTATCAGTCAAGTAGCTTAAGACAACTGACAGTTAATGTAACTGTACAAACACAAGAGTGCCATGGCCGAGACTTTCTCATAGACATATCTTTATACAACATCTTGAATCAAAATTGTTTCCGAAGAAGCGGGCGGGCGAAAGTCTGGGGGAGCGCCGACTTTTTTTAAATAGAAAACAGTGTAACTTTCAAAATGAATTTCTTAATATATAGACAGGTTTTATTGATTCAACAAATAAATAATTTGAAGGCTTTCCTTCCATAAAGCTGTGTATATATATTGTCATTAAAATTTTGGATGTTTTGAGAAATGCGTATTCAAACGAAAACTTTTATGAAAAGTGTTACAAAGAACGCTACAATTATGGTTTCCAAATCTTAACATAGAATAAAATAAAACTTCTAGTGAATTTTCGTTATTTTCCCTATCATAAACATTAAGAAGGTTGATTAAGTACCAAGTTATTAAGCTCTGTTCACTGTCTTTTCTTTTCCTTTGACACTTACGAAACAAAAATCGCACCATTCTCAAAAATGTTCTCGACAATACTAGCTCATTTTGCTTTTAAAAGCGCCTCTGTTTAACCTTGCAAAATGACGTATGATGGTTATTAATTTGGTTCACGAATGTCATTTTCGATGGTTTCGAGTCATTTTAAAGTTGAGCAGGTACATTATAAAAGTGTTTGATCGATGAAAAGCTTATATTTTGTTGATAAGGTACTCGATAATCTTTGGAGGACTCGCCGTAGGTGACAGAAGTCAAGTCCGTGTTTTTCAGTATAAAAAGGAATGTAACAACAGGAACCCTCCACTAAACCGAGGGGAATGCTAGCTCTCGTCTCTGCTGGGAATACTTTATGTGTGTAATAAGGCCGCTTTTATCTCCATTGATGTTGACAATTCTCATTACAAAACAAGACCGTTCTTGGACTTATTAAATCTTAAGCAAAAAGTCTAGGGTTTCGGCAGCCGCGTGTTGTCTTTGGTTTTGAAGTGTCCGAGGGAAACCGATTCGATAGAGCATTTCGACAGAGAACTCAGGGTGTGTCAGATTAACTTTACCATTTTTGTTGTTTCATTTTAGACGAAGCTTGGAGAACTGCTTTTGGTAAAAGTTTGCCAAGATGAGAGAGTCTCCGTATATAGAGAGGAAGGAAAATAGTTCAACGTCTGACAGCTATTCGAAAGAAAGGACAAGTTCAATTAAAAGTGAGTGTGGAAAAACAAAGATTTTTAAGGTGAGAGAAGACGTGTATTTGGTGCAAAATAACGTTGTGGATAAAAACCTTCTCAGGAATAGCATAGCTAGTAAATTGAGGCAGGGCATACCAGGAGAACTTTGTAATCGGACAGAGGTCGTGAACAAACTGAAGCGAGAGAATCTAAAGGAGTACCTTCGGCTTTCTAGTCTGAATAAAAAATTCAATTCCGAAATGCAAATGGAAAAAAACCGTATCAGTAGCGAGGGCCATCAGCTAATCAAACGGCATGAGCAGATGCGGAGGAACAGCGATACTGTCAAGAGGAATCAGGAGAAGATGAAGGTTTTCTTTGAAAATCGCAAAAATTCTTCCTCGACACTGCCTCAGATTTCTCACCGCGCCACTACTCCTGTTGCTAAGCGCGTGGTTATGGATCACACCAATGGGGAGAGCGCGTTCGTTAAAAGATTGGACCGTCCATCAACTTATCCCCGCGTTCCCATCGACAAAGATGACCCAACTTATGTCAAAGTTTATAAACAAAACGGAATTTTCCTACCTCAGAATAAATATCCTGATAAGCATTCCATCGCTAAACCTGAAACAAGCATCCTGAAGAAAGGCCAGACACCGATGACCCCTGATTATGAAGATCTGACCCTTTGTATGAATGACCTCGACACTTATAGCAACCTGTCCTCGTCTCCTGTTCTATCACCGAAAGAAACTTCTAAACGGAAATCTGCAAGACGTGTTACATGGAGCGGAGTGGATCGAGAGAACCCCGAAAAAACCGGCCCGAAAAGTGCGGCATATGTGCGGAAAACACCCGAAATGTATTCACCAGTACAAGATGGAAGAAGTGAAGTAAACTCTACTCCATGTAGTCAGAAAAGTTTCAAAAGTGATTCTGCGTTGTACAAACAGATCTCTTACCGTAAAGGACGTAGCAAGATTGAAACCATAGGAATCCAATGGAAGCTGCCCCCGGGGGCAAAAGTCGAAAACTCGAGATCTCGATCTGCGGGGCATCTTTCGAAGAATCTTAACCCTTGTTCCACTGGATTAGAAAAAGAAGGAATGTCTATTACTAGAACAAAGTGGCATGTTCCACGAATCCAGTCTTTAGAGACATACGACCTATACAAAGTATGGCTAGAAAAGCTAGAGAAACTGAAAACCGGGGAAAACAACCGTTTCCCGATGGGACCGCGGATCCATTCCTCCAACCGTAGCATCAGTCTAACAGTTCCTACCATGTCCGAAATCCCCAATCCCTCTTTGATTACTGGATCCAATATGTGATACTTCGCTGTAAAGTTTGGGATTAGAAAAAAAGAGAGACGATTTAATGCTTCTGCGAGTTGCTGCGCCATCATTACACATGATTATGCTTTCACCTTGTTTTGTGTTTCCTGGTGCCATACATTCTTTTAAAGTGAATACTAGTATGTGGTTGTGAATTGAACTCGTAAAAAATCTGAGGGATGTGTTTTTGACAATTTGTTGTAAATCTAAATGCATATTTATAAAATAAAATGAGGAAAACTATTTGAAATTTGTTACATTATAAAGATATACAGTGTAAAAAAAATATTGCAATTTACCGAGATGAATATCAATTCAGTCTTAAAATAACTCTAAGCTTCGTATCCCGAGAACACGTATACCTGAGCGGCTGTACTTTCATTGTTTTGAATATTTAATGGACATTAATTGAAAGCAACTTAATCTCAGCCACAAAATCAAGAAGTAAACTATACACGATTAACGACCGAAAATCTTCTGTTTGCACAAAAAGAATTGAAATAAAGTAAACAAAATGTGAAACAAATGTTTTAATGTAAACCGAATTTATCAGTTGTTTCTTATTTAAAAAATCACAAGAATTCAAAAACGCACACTTGATGAAGAGTTGGTGACAAATTCCTTAATAAATGGGAGTTAGTGTTCTACATATGCTCTCCCAGATAGCCATCGAGACCCCCCCCCCCCCCCCCCCCTTTCTTTAAGCGCAGCTGTTTAACATTAATCTTTAAATAACTATCAAAACCGACTTCGTCGTTTAAGTATTTGATAAAGTTGTGATCAAAAAGTGTAGTGACGATTCCAAGTTGACGATTACACAACAAATGGGACATTTAATAATAGAATACCAATCAATCAACTTAGCAGCTGTGAAGATCATAAGAAAAAAAAATAAAGCTGGATTCAACTGCAAGATTTGAAGCATTTCCAAAGAAAAAGACCCTCTCCCGTCTGTACTAAAGAAGAAATTCAATCGTTTTCGATAATAGGTTAACAGTGGAATTCGTAACATAACATTATTCCGCATTTGTAAGAGGTCAAATTTTAATTTGATATATTGAAAATCTTAAACTGTGTTAAATTCTCTTTATACATGTACATAAAAAAATCAACACTAAAAGGAAGAAAATGTTTTCCAACAAATAACAGGTTCGACTTCTCTTGCGGTTTAAAATCAGTATTCATTATCCTTTGATGTGGTTGAGTAAGGCATAAAATTAGAATATAAGTACAGTTTACATACAAATAAAAACTTCGGTTATGAAAAACATTTTGGTGCACAATTGAACAATGATAAACACTGACGCATGTATTTGTCAAGCGAAAAATTCATCACGTGACTACAATAGGAAATGGAAGACAAACTAGCGATGCCTTTGCCATTTCTTACAGAACTGTACACCTGCAGCAACAATCGGGTGTACATTTGACCATTGTATACAGGAACCACAGGGCTTCAACGGGGGTTTAAAAACTAAGATAGCATCGTAACAACAAAGGATAACCATATCTCTTTATTCCTATCTATTTGTTACATGAATTTTAATTAACAATATTCAGATTAGCTGATAACCAATGGTGTACCGGTATGCAAATACACAGGGGTTCTGTTGGGGAATAGCCATCTAATAGATACAGTAGTCATAAGAATGCAATGCGATCTATTGAAGGACCCCTCAGCGTTGCCAAGTCTTTCCTTTGTTCATCCGACTGTTAGAATAACACTTGATTAGCCCTGGTAGGTTTAGCAGTATAGAACAAAATCGGAAGGAACAAACATGTACTGAATCTAGTTACTGAATCTCCATTCAAAGGGAAAAAAACATACAACCACCAAACATGGATGAGCGAATGTTGTGGAAGAACTGGCAATATCTGAAGAATGAAATCTATGTGGAGGATTTTATCGATGCGATGATGGAAGCTGAGATTTTTACTGCCCAGAATAAGAGGGATATCATGATGGTCCAGCCCAGTACGCGCCAAATGAAGGCCGAAAAATTCCTCAATGTACTCATCCAGGCCGGAGAGAAGGGGTACGAGATGTTTACTACCGTGCTCCACGCCATGAGAACAGACAACCGATACACGTCCCTGATGGAGAAACTGAACCTCCCAAGTGGAAACGTGATGGTGGTACACCCACTGGTGGAGGATGGTAAGACAGTTTCTTGTCATTATGTAGTTACTGTATCCTTAAAGTGGCATCTTCCAGTATACATGTATATGATTGAATCATTTTATCGACGTTCTTTTTTATTCATTCATTTTTACGTAAGGGACTAATAAAATTAAATTTCAAACGCTTGCAGATTTCAAACTCGCATTGGATTTGATGCAATTTGATATGCATATTGACGTCAGCATTATTTTTAAATTAAAGATTTAAACCACCACTATCTAGAACCACGTCTCAGCTCAAATCACGTGACTTTTATAAATCTTTGCAGGTCATTTACTAAAAATAAACGAGCTATGATTTATCATACAAACTAGGTGGGAATTCTAGAACAGTAATTGCATTTCCATATTTTAATTTTTATTTGATGTGCATCACATGTTTTATTACAGCTTCCGCGGCCTCTAGTGATTGCAGGCCAGACACCCGAGGTTCACAAAGACCTTCCACAGCCTCAGTAAGCATTTCAACACCGTTGTAAATTTATGAGAAGACATTTGTTAAGGATTAAACAATGTTATTTAATATTACAAAACTTTTTAAAATTTTTGAAAAATAAAACATCAGGATTTTTAAAATTTAATATTATTGTAGAGCGGAAGTACTGATATAAGCAGAGATGGTGAAACCGGAGAGAAAAATCGGCGATCGGCGAGACAAGCATGGCGGTCTCAGAATTCCGGAAGTAACCCAAACAGCGCAAGCTCAAGACGTCCAACAAGTAATGGCGGCGCTCGAGGAGGAATGGTCCGTCAGCCTAGCACGGGAGAGGTCAATTCAGTAACTAGATTCCCAAACCAAGCGCAGCCACATCAACCCTCTTACGAGGCAAACGAGCAACCGCCATCAGCCGCTTCCTGCGATGACAAACGACTAAACGAGAAAGACTTGTCAGTGGACATGAACATCTTGGAGCAGGAACTTGTTCGCATCGCACCCACAATCGCTGAGCTTTTCCAAAAGATATCGAAGACGACATCCTCAAATATTCCGGTCAGCGAAGAAGAAATCCGCAAGGTGAAGGAGGAAAACGAGAGGCTGCGAAAAACCAACCGGGCTCTGATTGAGAAGCTGAACAACTTCCAGCAAAAAATCATCCAGTTGCAGTTGGAGAATAAGAATCTGAGGGAAAATGGCGAAGGTGCAAAAGAGGCCAAGGAAGAACTTGGGCGAAAAGCTCGGGAATTACAAGATATGGAAAGGAGACTGGAGGAACAGAAAAATGCACTGGAAGAAAAAGAAATGGAGCTTAACATACAGCTGATGAAAATCAAGGAAATTGAAAAGGACATTATCCGCCAAAAACGGCAAATCACAAAACTCGAGATCCTTCACGAGGAGGGACAACAAGAAAACGAGCGCCAACAGGAAGAAATCGCCATATTGAAAGAGGACCGTTACAAACAGCAGGAGCAGATTCGTCAGCTTGAACTGAAGCAGAGACAGGGAGATGAACGTCTGCGACGACTGGAGGAAAGATTGAAGCAGATAGAGGAAGCCCCGGTCAACAAAACAAAGAGCATCAAATCCCGGGACCCCAAATTCAGGACGACCAAACGACTTCTGGGCCAGATGTACAACAGCGAAATCACGTGATAAACATACGTCAGTCAAACCTCTGAAAAAAATAGATGCAGACATAGCAGGCTTTCCATTTCATTTTTTAAAAATGGCAATTTTTCATGTTTATTTTTTATCTGTGAGTTGAAAAAGTATTTTGTCCAGAGAACCTTTTATTTGAGAGTGTTGTAAATCGTTTCTGTTTAGAATTCCTATGATGTTGATGTTCGATTTTATGTACGACGAATTTTTTATCTTATAAAATGAAATATTACGGTATTCAAAATGAACATGAATGTGTATTGTTGTTTTAAATCTCGATATATTTTTTGTTCATTATATATACTTTGTATCTATGTTTTTATCCAGTAGATACAATTAAAAGTTGAAAATAACTTACTTCTTCTCAATCAATATATTCTTCGAAGCGTTCTCCGACCTCCCCAAAAATTAGAACTTTGAGGTCAGACGACACGTTTCTCAATTTTATATAACTTTTCCTAGGAATTTGCTATTGATTTACTACTACTTTGACAAGCTTTCTTGCAAAAAACTAAGGTACCTTACCAGGCATTTGTGCAAGAACTAGAGTATGCAATTTCCTATATAATCTTACTGAAAATACACTTGAATTGCTAATATAAAAAAATTTGGCATCTTTATATATATTTTTAAAATTTTAATCATTTTAAAAATGATAATAAATAATGATAGTTTTATTTGGTATATTATCAGACCATTGAAAAATTGAAAAATAATTACCATTTTTCATCAGATGCTAGAGGAACGTGTCGTCTGACCTTAAATCCGAGTCCATCGTTGAAATTTTAAAACATGAAAGAAAACTTAATTATTTCTGGCCAGTGGTGTGGTAAGTGTAAACTCGCAATCACCACACCAGATTGCCTCAAAACGTACAAATATTTAAAACCGTACAAGTTTACCGATGCCGGCTTCTAAAATGTTTTAAACAAAATGATCATGTACCTTGTCATCATTTTATTAGATATTTAAATTATTTTCTTATTAACCAAAATTTTTCAATTTTACCCACACACAATCAATAAATAGCGTTACCATTGACACGTTGGTAGATTAAAACAACAAATACACGTAGCAGTTACTATGGTTACTCTGGATACACAGAGATACGGGTGTAGTATTAATTGTGCTTATAGCGACAACGAGGTTCTCGGAAATATTGCAAAATTTTATAGCACGTGGGAAAAAGTTTGTTTGCAATATGTTGCTGGTCGTATAATGATATTTAGCAAAATCGAAGAGAAGGAAATAGGCGTTTTATTCAACTATAAAAATACATAACTGCGTCTTACGGGATTAAATAAGCTAATTGTATGACATGATTTAATTAATTGAGCTCTTATGAACTTTTAATCTCTGGATATGAAAGACGCGCTTATAGATTTCAGTAGATGAATAAACATTGATTTATACGAGACTTACCAGTTTTTGTTGATTGTGTAAGAAAGTCACATAACACATGCAAGGAATATCTTTGTATTCAGAATGAACAGACCATTTTTTTTAAATATATGCATCCTTATAACATAAATACGTTCTCTATGTACCAGTCATCAATTCATTGCGTGTATAATTCTTATATTTCCGTAAACGCGGCTTTCGAAAATTAAAAGTAAGATGAAAATCAAATCATTGTAAACATTGCTAATGTGCTAACGTTCATCACAGAGATTGTTAGCAGGACAATTGTAGTTTATAACCATTATAAATGTATCTTGACATAAATGTTAAAACAATACGCAATCAGAATCATATGAGATATTCGTTCACGATCGTAAAAATATCGTAGAATTTACCTAGCTGCAGGCCTGTAGCTCCCGATCTGAAAAAAATTCGGATGGAGGACTCCCGGAATTTTTTTCAGACCGGGAGCTACAGACCTGCAGCTAAGAATTTACCGCAATATCATGAATTATTTCCATGCGCGGATCCAGAAATATTTCATGGGAGGGGAGGGAGGGGGGAGGGGGTCCGAGCGATAATTTTTCTTGACAAGGGGGATAGGGCGGGGCGGGGCTTATATTCTGCTTTACTAAGTTTGATTTTTTTTTGGGGGGGGGGGGTTCGGAACCGCCCTCTGATTGTACATATGATAGTTATGTTTTACAATTTTGATTCTATGTTACAGTATTACAATATTTAATATTGGATTGGTCGATGGTTGAAAGATTCTAAAAAATACACAAGGCGCTATGTCTTCTCCTTTACATCACGTTATATGCAAACCACAAAAAAATAATAAAATAAAATTCTCCACAGGCACTTATTTCTGTGATAAAGTTTACCCCGTAGTATATTACATTATTATATATATGTTAATTAATATTACAATATATGGTAAACTGAACGCAAAAACAAGTGCCCCTGAAGTACTCTGTCTTCGAATAATCTATCGCTGTACAGCTTTTTTAAAGACACAATTAAATGAATGTATTTGCAACTTTAAGAATGATGCTTTAGAAATGAAAAGGTCTTAATACACCTGAATCTGGGTGATCTAAAAACTAAAGAATTATTTTGAAAGAGTGTACACTAGATAATATTAGATAAAAAAAATAAAGTAATTAAAACAATGAAACTATAACCCACCCAATCTCTCCCCCTCCCCCAAAATATTTCAAGGATACATGCATGTTACCTTTGTTCTGCTGTTTATTAGTTTATGATATAATTGTTTACGAATTTTTGTCTCCGTATTAATTTGTCTGCAAATTAGTAATGCCCGAATCCTTGACATAGGAATGCGCGAGAAACATTCGGCCCCTAATAGTACAAGATAAAATGTAGCCTAAATTGCCAAAACCCGAAATAGAGATTTATCTGTAAAAATATTAATTATTAAAACTATATAAACCTCTAATATTGCCAGGCGGTGAGATAAATAAAATATCAAGTGTCGTTGGTATTTGTTCAATTTGACCCCATCGATGATCTTTGTGACATCATCACTATCATTCTAACAACGGAGACTCATCAACGGGAACGCTACTGATCGGATGAATGCAATTGGAGATATCATTTAAATCCCTTGGAACAAAAGAATACAAAATTAGCTTGAAAATCTGGAAGCCATTTTGAATTCTGGTCGTCGCAGAACTCACATCTGCGACATGAAGCAGAAAAAAAGGAAAACGATTACGATGATTTAAAGAGTGAAAATGAAGCCTGAAAACGAGCGAAAGTTGTGGAGGAACTGGATGTTCCTGAAACAGGAACTTCCGGTTCCGGAAATAACGGATAAAATGATAGCGGCCGGAGTGTTTACGGAGGAAAACAAGAACGATATTAACAATGTGAAGCCAAACAGTAAACTAATGAGAGCGGAAAAGTTTCTAAACATTCTTCTGGAGACTGGTGACGAAGGTTATGAGGTATTCTGTAAGATTCTCAGCAAAGATTCCACGGGAAAATTTGAAGAAATAAACGAGAAAATGGATATTGTTGAAAAGCCAAAATCTGTTTCAGTTGGTCAAGAAGACTCCTATATAAGTAAGCATGAATTAGAATACATGTAGTTGTTTTGGTTTTAATCTGAAATTATTAATATAACATGTATATTCATCTCTATTAATGCGTGTAGATACAGGCCCAGCGGTCGCAGTTGGATCAGAAGACCGGGTATGCAACTTAAATTTCTATCTTTATTTGTAAAGTTATTAATTTTTCCATTCATGTTAGTCAATTCAGATGTTTTAAAAATGTATCTTGTATTCTTTGACTTTCTTTCAATTGTTGTAATCATTAATATTCAGATTGTAAACGAGGAACCAGAGAAAAATCCTCCACCTGCCCAAAGTAGGAGTACATCATCTATTTCCCGCGATAATACCAACGTGTCGTCTGCTCCTGATCCTGTTGCGGCTGCGGAGTCTGTGCACGCAGCTGCAGCTGCCATGGCAAATGTTGCTGCAGAAAATGGCAGCGTAGACATGAAAACTCTAGAGACTGAACTCGTGCGGATTGCACCAACAATTGCCGAACTCTTCCAAAAAATTGTTCAGACCACACAACACAGCAATCCATCTTGGGACGAACTGCAGCGAGTGAAGGCAGACAATGAGAGGCTACGGAAAACGAACCGAGCTCTCATTGAAAAACTGAACACGTTTCAAAAACAGATCATTCAGCTCCAGTTGGAGAACAAGAAACTTCGCGACAGCGGTGTCTGCGAAACAGAGAGCAAGGCTGACCTGGACAAGAAAGCAGAAGAGTTGGATGAACTGAAGCAGAAATTAGAGCAACAGAAGCAGCAGCTCATCGACAAAGACGCAGAGTTGAATGAACAGCTCCAGAAGATAAGAGACATTGAGGATGAAAACGAGCGACAGAAGGTGCAGATTCTGAAACTAGAGGTCCTCCATGACGAAGGGGTCAGTGAAAGAACTCGCCAGCAAATTCAAATCATTGAGCTTCGAGATGAGAAAGAAAAACAAAGACAAAAGATTGGCCATCTAGAGGATATGCAGAGGAAAGACGAGGAACGATTAGAGCGTCTAGAAGCGCGCCTCCGGCTGTTGGAACAGCTTTCACCGGTATCGTCAAACCGGAACTCAGTCTATGGGGGTAACGCCCGGCGTCGAAGCACACGAGTTGTGTCTCCGCCGCGTTCGATGCCATGGATGAGCGGGGTTGTGAATCGTTCTCATCACGCCAACGTGAAGTTCACGCCGCCACCACCCAGGGGTGGAAAAGCGCAAGAAAAGGGATGGTCATTTTGAGCAAAAGCGCGAAAAATATAACCTATCAACGGTGAAAAGATCGAAACTATTGCTGGTTTGAATCTTGAAATATGTACACAATAACTGCCTCTTTTTATATATACTGGATTATATGCTTAAAACTTGAGGCAGCAAATTGGATATTTTTCAGCCATTGGCATCGCTAAACACCATAATTGTTTCCCACTGATTTAAAATTCCTTCACGTCTCATTGGCACGTTCAACTACAACAATGTATCATTCTGGAACCGTTTAAAACCATTGCACGGAAGTTTGGAGGTCATGTCAATGACAAATTGTACAGAGGATCCTTTGTTAATTATTCGTTTATCATGTTACATCGTATATTTTGAATTAAAAAAAAATTAATTAAATAGCAGCGTTTTGTATTTAAATAATCGGGACCAATGCTTTGTGAAACCTCTGATGTTAAAAATCATTTAATCAATCATATAATTGGTAACACGAAGGTCTATCGTCCTTGTACCAATTGAACACATGTGGGACAATATATCAAGTACCAGTACAAGAGCAGTGTGTATCAGGTGGACAGAGTAATACTAGAATGCAGTTGCATTTGAGCTTAATGACCTTGAGAGAAAACTTGAAAATATCCATAAATTTTAATCTCCTCGAAACCATACCCTCATACCCTTCGGAACTGAAGTCAACAGAACAATATCAACAAAAAAATAAAAGCCTCAAACACCCCCCTTTTCAAACGAAAAAAGCAACTATCGAAGTGAACAAAAATAACAATTCGACGAATATTACACATGAAGTTTTATCCGATTTTAACATGACTGGTGGCAACTAGACAAGCAATATACATTTCCTGTACATGTTGAAGAAACTCCCTGTTAAAACACAATTAATATAGGAAACGTAAATTCAGCAAGCAGGGATTTACAATAAAAAAAAAACATGATTAGACAGACATTCAGTTGATCTATTTTTAAGCATATTGTGGTAAAACTGAAATCAAGCAAAATTTTACACCATATTTTATGATATATAAAAGAATATAAATATAAAACAGATATTTGAAAATGATTTAACAAAAGTTTAAAATATATACATATAAAAGGCTTTCTTCGGTGTTTTATGCGATTATGAAGGTACATGTAGGATGAGCGGGTTAGGTATTTCTTTTTTGTAATCATTGCTTTACCTTTATAGCTCACAAGAAACACAATCAAGAAAGCATCTAACTTTTTATATTTACATCTATCGAGCATTTTCTCTCCTTTTTAAAAAAAATAACCCGATTGTAATTCATAATTTTATACCAACTGACAGGGCTGAAATCTACACAATCTAGTTCCAACCAGTTTATCGATGGACTAAACCTTCAGCAACCTAAGAAAAATAACAGACTGCACGAAATAATCATAATAATGCCAGACTCAAATTTCCATACACAATTTAGGCCACGCAAATATAATTTTTTGTTCGTCGGACATCCAATGAAAAAAGGTAGGGGCGGGCGAGCGATTTAATAATAAAATTATTTTTATTTGTATGCAAAATTTTTAGGCCGTACATAAATAAATTTTTGCGGACGATTAAATTTTTTCTACTTGTTTCTGATTTATATATTAAAACTATTTAATACGAAAGATAGAGCGGAAATAGAACAGAAAACGGCGCAGAATTTCCTGGATGCGGGAAATTAAGAATAAAATTATTTGTAGAGTTTTATTAAAATACGAGCGCGCGGGGTCCGACGAACAAGAAATTATATTGGTGTGGCCTTAAGACGACTTGGCTAAATCTTTTATCTAACGTACTTATGTACATTTAAAATCATTTATAGTTACTTCTACCTACTTTTTACGATCAATTCAATAATTTGTTGAAATAACCCTTTCTTCGATGATTCACGCGGGTTATGAAGGTAGCGGTTATTGCCGAAATACTAAATATATATACATAACCGCGTTCGCTAACGCGGGTTGGGGTTTTTTCCCCTGCAATTCTCGCTACCGTCGTATCCACATGAATCACTAAAAAGCCATTTTATTGTTTAGATGAATTCACGCAGACGGTTCGATTTTACTGGTTAGAACTGGTATAGATTTAAGTCAGCTTCTATATGAATAACAATTAAAATATACGAGAAATACCTCGTAGAAGTAAATATTTATAAAAACAGCAAATAAGAGCGACCTTTATCAGATTGCAATGTAATACATGTATACAAATAGAGGATATCTATATTGTGTGATTTTATATTTGATTTATCCAACGAGTTGAAATGGAAGTATATATTCGCGAGGCTTGCCGAGCGAATATAACCATTTCAACGAGTTGGATAAAGCAAATATAAAATCACACAATTATAGATGTTCTATTTATCTCATACAATTTGATTTATATTATGAAGCTTTTGAGACAGACCCTAATATGACCCGAATTGATTTTTTTTCAAAGATTAAACGATGATGCAACGTTGTGTTAAGCGGTTATTGTGACCTTGCGCAATACAATTTAGTACGTCATTTCAGAGATAAATATAGCTGTTTTAATGTAAAGTTTCACTGAAATAAACCTTGAAATAATTTTTTATCTCCAAATAATTTTTCTTAGAGATTTATCACTTAATTAAATGGAAATACTGATCAGAAGACTTGAATAATGAAGTTTGTTGACATACACAAAGTTGCGAATGCTCGTTAGTTTGAATTGACTCGAACGAGGAAAAGTTGTTGATGTTTTATAAAACGAACACTAGCCTAATGATTCGAATTGAAAATATTGAATAAGGATGCTTACTGCTGGTGAAATAAAAGTCTTGTGAGACATTATTTCGGTAAGTTCTTGTATAGAAACACAACCAAAGCGTTGTTTTCATTGCGTCGTCAGAATGAACTCCTTGATAGCTAACGTGATTTGCAGTTTTATAAACTTCACAGTTATGTGTTTTCCTTTATATTTGTAATTTAAATCTTCGACGAAATCCATTTTAAATCAATTTTTGGTAGTAGATATAGCTATATGGAAAATACTAGAAAGTCTTCAAAAATAGGTCACTGAAACGTTGAAGCGAGGGGCTGTGTCAAAAATAGTTCGGACCGGAAGTATTTGATAAAGCATCACCCGTTTGATAAAGCAAAGGTTTATCACACGGGTAGTATACACCACACGTATGAGATAAATGTCAATCCGAAACTGCTGGTATATAGCTTTTGTATTTTCATCGATGTCTTGGGGTTATCGATCAATATCTTTCCAAATGATGAAATGTAATGTTCATTGGGTAACAAAATATTAATTCCATTACGTCAATGCTAATGCCAATGTAGAATGAAAAAAGGTTTGACTAATGAACCATATCTTATCAAAATCCTTATCATACATATATGCAATATTAATTAAATATAAGTATTGGCCCGATACAAAACATTCATTTACAACACTGGGTTTAACAAGCAATTTCTTGACATTTTGAAAGTGTTCATTATTTTTACCCCCCCCCCCCCTCCAAAAAAAATTTAAGCTGTCGATAAAAGACTGAAGATTAAAATTGTGTGAACCAATTCGATAAAATGACGTTTGTAAGATCACTGGGTTTTTAAGTCTAATTTCTTATTAAACCAAATCACGGTTC
Source organism: Magallana nippona (assembly GCA_033439105.1). Taxonomy (NCBI): domain Eukaryota; kingdom Metazoa; phylum Mollusca; class Bivalvia; order Ostreida; family Ostreidae; genus Magallana; species Magallana nippona. Next base: position 13,611,001 of record CM065923.1, read on the forward strand.
CAATCGCAAAAAGGTTCGCACGAGAAAACAAAGCCCCGAATAATAAATGGCAAACCGATCAGCCCGGGAACAATTAAATTCTGTCAACAATACAGTTATCTGTGACTGAAACGTCAGTACGATAAATGCTTAATCACTGCCTGAGACAGCATGGAGGCTTGCCAAAGTCTGTCTCTGTCCTCTCCATGTTCAATCTTCTCTCATAAAACCAGAAGTGTGGGACCGGAACATCACTCAATGAAAGGTAAGACAAGTCTCGAGTATATTTGGATTTTTATTTTGTTTTCCTTCTATTATCATAATATAATGTGTATCAAACATCACATTTATCTGCAAAGATGGTACATAATTATGCATATACTCACAAATATATCGGTTAACGTAAGTCCTGAAATTGTATTGATTTTTTTTTGTATAGCGTAGGCTTTTTTCAGTCACTTCGATCAAAAATAAAGGATTTGGTTTATTCAAAGGTTTTCAAAGTCGTTTGTAATACATGTATGTCATTGTGAAATTGCTAAATAATAAAATGAAATAAAATCTGTATTCAAACTCATGAAAAGGACAGACATCTTCACGCCTGATTCCTAGCTATATCTTATTATGAACAGAATGGAAACAAAAGAAAAGAGAAAAGTGACGTTTGATCCTGATGTCGAACAGACCTATCTCCTTGATGGTAAATGGAGTTTTCTGAGGTATTTTGTATTGATCTTGAAAGGCTGGATGGTCAAGGCCATTTTAAGAGTTCTTTGACTTCCTGGAAAAGAAGAGCTATATCTAAAATAAATTGTTTAAAATTTAACATAAAACTAAAAATTTTTAGTCTTCCCTATCAATTATATAACATCAAATTTAATGAACCATAGAATATCATATTGAAAATTTTGAAAGGAGCTAATTGGTATTTTGTTGACCACCCAGCCTGCTTTTAACTATAATCTTCACCTGTAAGTTAAGTTTATATCCAACTGGAATCGGTATATCAGGTCTGTTTTTATGCTATAGAAAGGGGGTTGTAATTTGTCGTATGTGCTTGTCGTAGCTACCGTAAAAAGGCCTCTAATCTCACTATAAGAATGGTAGTGTAAATTATGCAAAATCTTTTACTAGGTATCTTTTAACTCTCAACGAAGAAATCAATCTACAGATCGTGTGTGACACGTTGGAGGACCGAGGTGTTCTGTCCCCCTCTGACAAGGACGACGTCCTTCAACAAGGAACGTACAAAGATAGGATTGACACGTGCATTCAGCGCGTGCTTAAAACGTGCCCGACCGGATTTACCCACTTCTGTGAGGTCCTAAAGGATTGTGGGTACAATCACGTGGTTGAAAACTTAAAAACAGAAACAGACGACGAGGATTCGATAAGTAAATGTAAGAATTAGATAAGTACAAATTCCTTTCCATGCTATACTTTTAAACACCTTTAGCTCAAAATTTCAATTGCTACAATCTCTCTCTCTCTCTCTCTCTCTCTCTCTCTCTCTCATTCCTATATTGATAATCCTCATTATTTTACAGATACATTAACTTCTGAAGATATCTTCGAAAAGACTGCAAAGGTACCGACACTTTTAATAGTTGCTATAATATAAACACCCTTTTCCAAAAAACACAAAACACGTGTTGATGCATGTACACACAGGTATGATTTATTTTTTCAGAATAGTTCAAGGCAATGGGATGCTAGTACACCTATAAGTACGGCCTATAGTGAACGTGAGGAAAAACTAGCAATTGTCGGCGTCAAAATGTCCCTATCGACACTCTCAAAGGACACAAAAGCCTCTCAAAGAGAATTCAACACTATCATACAAAGACAATCTGAACTCGAAAAGCAGCTATCAGAAGTGATGAAAACCCTTGACAGTGCTAAAGACGCGCTAATACGTGAAAGGGAAGAAAAAGCACAGCTGCTGCAGCAGCTTCAGTTCAAGGATGATGAACTTGTGGACATGCAAAGGAAGTACAGAGACTTGCAAAACGTGATGGGGAAGTTAAAAGAAACCAACAATAAATATCATGAAAGGGTAACAAAGTTGCAAATCGAAAACGAACAATTACGAAAATCAGTCAAAGACAATTCCAACTTGCAGATTGATTTGACTGAAAAAGGTCAACAAATTAAAGAGTTGAAGAGAACGATCGAGGAGCAAGACAAAGAAATCACAAACCAGGAGACCATGATCAACAAAAAACTGAACATGATCGAGCAGCTAGCGTCCGACCACCAGAGATTGGCAGACGGACAGATCAAACTTGAGGACTTATTGATGAAACAGCATGAGGAGATCATGAAGCTCGGGTCCGAGAAAGAGAGCGCGCACCAACTTCTGACGCAGCAGCAGAAACAGCTGAACTCTCAACAGGCGTCACTGGCCATTCTGCAGGAGAACCTCGAGAGACTTGAAATGACCGTGCTAACGCAGCATGAGCAACAGAACGTGTTAGCGATTCTACCGCCAAGCGATCAGAATTACCGCGGCAAAAAGCAGCCGACAACTACGAAACCAATGATGGTCAGACCATTCAATGCGTCCGGAAAAGTGGAAAATTCGAAGAATTCTTTCTGGAAAAATCCAAACGGAAACAAAATGAAATGATTTCATTTTGCAAGAGATTTATTCTCGTTAATTGTATGTTTTATGGGAACTTTGAATAATTTTTTCAAAACCCCTTCTAATTTTCTTTTTGTCAAAATTAATTGTTCTTCAAGAAAGTTATTAATTTCTCATTTCTTCAATTTTGAAAGGGAGGAATGACTGCGCTTACTTTACTCAAAAGATGTATACAAGTAATTGTATTCTAATCACTATTTATTTGTGAATTTCAAGTTTTAATTCATTCAAAATTTGCTATCAAAGCATTACAAGATATTAAATGTACAAATTGCATGACCTGCACTGATTTTTTAACTATTGGCAAATCGCCAATAGACATGGCGGCCAAAGTTTCGTATTAGCAGACATATTAATTCATCCACGATCTCTATGAAAAAAGATCTGTCAACTTCATGTTGTCAGATCTTGTATGGTGTAAAGTCATCATGTGAATTTAAGATCACATATACCAATCACTGTTATAAACAAAATAAAATATCGGTGATCCGTGTCATATCTTGGTCATCGGGAAAAAGTTGACCGTTTTAAAATATTTTTTTTTCTATCCTACATACATTTCCTGTTTAAAAAGCGATCAATGAATTATACATAATTTTATATATATGTAAGATTTTTGGAACCTCTAAGCTTCTTCTTTTTTTTCAAATAAGAGCCGATGAACCACATTGCTCGCCTGAGAAAAGGTTCTCAAGAAAAATCTTATATCCTTTGATATTTAATCTAAACTCCATTTATTGTCATACACAGGCTTAAATGGGTCTTGAAATTAAATTTTGAATATTCTAATCACCATATATAAAAACATACCCATGTAACCAATTCTTAGACTGATTGATCTTTAAATAACAAGTTTTTCTGATCTTTTCGTTTATTCCTATGAGGATTTTCCCCTCGTGTTTTCCCGTTATTGGTTCGGTCTAAAGTTAATAAACTCACTCAGGAAAAAAAACCTCACTCGTGCTGACAGCTCAGGTGAGCTAAAAAAAACAGTTCGTTTAATTTACTTCACTGACTGAGACTCTATAAGATGCAATGGCGATCTATAATTTCAGTCAGAAACTTATTTTGGTGGTTGTTATCCTTTCAGTTTTTGGATTAATGATTATTCCTTTTTGAATGAAAAATCAAATCTATATTTCCAAATCAAGGCAGATAACTATCATAATTCAGCCTCGGTGTGTGATTCATGCTTAATTTTACACTAGCCAGTAAATCCAAAACTTACTATGATAATAATAGTTGAATCATTGGTACCTGCGATAAAAACAGAAACAAGCTCCTGTGAGTTAAATGTAATTCTATTAGTAAGTTTAATCTTTTATTTCTTTGACCTTGAATAATAAAAAAAGGTATACTACTCATTTGAAAATAAAAATTCTTTTTTGATAAATTGTAAATACGACCATCTAGTAATTTTAGAACTGCAGAGTAAAAGAACCTCGAAAATCCATTTTATTGAGTTAATGACTTAAAACTAGCAGTAAAGCTTCAAGGAAGATATGTAAACGTGCGCCAGTGATCCTGTTGATAGGGTGGATCAATTACGTGATTTTAATGCACATACGGGTTTTTATCTCCAACAAAATGTAAAACCAAGTAAGCCAGCAAAATACGACTTGTTTCAAAGAGAGCTAGCTAGCGAAGTATATTCTTGAACAACGATAAAGTACATGAAAATACAATAAACAGAAGTCTCATTACAGTTTCTCATATTGACATTGCATGAAAAGAATCAAGGCAACTTATTTTTGAACGGTTGAATATTGATATTTCTGGGTTTTATCAAATTGCAGTTTAATTGCGTTACACGCATGCAGCATAACCATGCTATAGGCATTTTCTTTAAATGCAGCCTTTGAAAATGTTGTCTACAGTAAACAAAGGAACGTGGGATGACGACATTTAAGAACCATTTTAACAGGAGCTTGGACTTTGGGTAGTTGTGTCAAACAGCAATGTGATGTAGGCCTGACTATTTCATTGCTGGCCACTCGGCCATGGCTCTTTAATTGTAATCAAGAAGATTTGTTTGGCTTTTGAGCTAAGACTGCGCAATATGTCCATATTTCACTCGAAACCAGCGTCACAAAGAAAGTCCAAGGTCTTGTTAAAAGTTCTAAGACTGAAGAATTACGTGGAAAGACAAATCCGTGTTATTTGGTGACATTGACCGCCAAAATGTAGGTTCCAATTCAACTAGACTACTCTGTGTTACAAACAAATGTACAAATAGGAGAAACATATCTAAAGATCTATAAAAACCTGTCCTTGAGAATTCTAAACAAAAGTGTTAAAATTTGTCTGGAATAGCTCTTCGGCTGATCCAGAATCCAATTTATTTGTTTTTGTTGTTTGGGGGAAAATAAATTGCACAAAATAGAAATGATTCTTCTAAACACATCAAAGATATCAGGAGCGACTTGTCGATTTCACAAGATTAACGTTTATCGAAATATGTCAAATAAAATCAAATAAATATTTTTAAAGATTTATATTTTCTTGTAAATTTTAAAACTAATTCTTGCATTTTTATGCTTCGTATAAATCGTAATCAAAATATAAACAATTCTCTTTTCCCGATCAAAGGCCCAATATTTGTAGATAAACGTGCCATGTAAATCTCGTGTCTTGTTTGGAGGGGGAACAATGGAGGAGCTGTCTATAAGTCTGGTATAGCCTGCTGCCATAACACCCATGCCATAACTCACCGCCACAAAGCAATTTAATGCTGATATAAGATTTAACCTCCGACCCAAGTGTATCAAGGAATATAATGGCGCCCTTGTACACAGCAGACAGTGCGATGATCCGGGTATCATTCAAAATGCATTTTGGGATTATGTATGTCTGTATATCTATCTCCCCGAACAGAAAAGTGAAAGTATAAACAGGTACAAACACACTACCCCTAATCCCTTGATCTTTGGCATTCCTGTGTAATCTTCTCATATTCTTTTGAAATCAACAAGGGAAACAGTGACACATTGAACTGCATTTATATACCCTTCTTTTTAATCAAGGAAGTGAAAAAATAATCATTAAAATTTGTTATAAAAAACATTCTTCACCTTTCATTATTCCTTTGAAGGTACATGTATGTTGATTTTTAGTACATTTTATCACTGTACAATTCTTTCCTTCTCATCTGTTACCACTGGATGTGATTATATCCTGTAGATCTGAGACAAATGCAAAACTAAAATTCAAGGTATTTCAGGACTTTATTCAAGTCACTTCACAATTCAACCACATCTTTGGGACAACAAACACCCACTTAGTATCAAAATTTTAAATAACTAAAATATTTCTCTATAGACTCTCCTCTTTTTTTTTAGAGAAAGAGAAGTTGGTCATTGCCCTGGCTAGTAAAGGTGCCTATAATGCATAGGTATTCTTGCTACCACATAATAATGGTAAAGGAATATACATTTATTTGTTAATATAATTGTACAACTAACGTGTCATTTTTCATTTACTTATAAAATATAAAACTATATTTTTTAAAAATTCTTCTTCAATGACATTGGTTTCTCCAGTTATGAAAAAAAACCTGTAAAGAAGGAGGGGGGTAAGTTTAAGATTATCAATGAATGGAACAACGATTTATTTTCTGGTAGCTTTTTTTTAGAGAACTGATAAGAATGCACACATCATAAGTTAACACTTGAGCATTGAATGATTATTTTTGGATGTCGTCGGTCCTATGACACACCAAGCGGTGCAGACAAAATGAATACCGCGCGTTAGCGCGTTATGATAATTTGTCTTCACCGATTGGTGTGTCATAGGACCGACGACATCCAAAAATTAGCATTCAATGCTTATATTTATATTCATACTGATGTCTATTTGTATGAAATATATGTGTATTGTTGCTGTAAAGCCAATATATACGCTCTCAGTCAGGGATATGAAACATACATGGAACAGCCATATTAACATCTTATTTAGTTCGGTTCCGCAACTAAAAATATAGTGCCAGAAACTCTTTAGAGAAAAATTCCTTTTTTTAAGGAATAGATATAATTTAATGATTATTTTTCAAAAGTACATATCAAATTGGTTATGCAAGATTAAACATTTCATTTAATCTTACAAAAATAAATATACTCAAAACACGTGGAGATGTTTATATTTGTGCACATGGCGCATGAATTATCAAAGTGTATTCATAGAAAATTGAACCTTGCAGATTTCCAATGCAAAGATAAGGGAAAATATACACTGAATGTAAATATATACGTATAAATTTCATAAATGTTATCATTATTAAAATTCACAATATCGGTATGAATTACAATGCATGTGTAGTGAAAAGTCAAAATTGTTACACACTCTAAAACACTGCAGGACAGCAGCAGCATCACAACTTTCTGTGGCAATGACAAATTCTTTTATAATATGTACATGAAAGATATATAAAAAAAATTATTACAAAGTAAGTTGCATATCTCCTGAGTACACATATCAGTGTTGCATTTGAATCCTTTCTGGATTCATATCAAACTGGGCATTGGTTATGATATCAAAGTATGAGATAATACATAATCATTGTGACCATTGAAACCATTGTGCTTGGTTGATTTCTTACAATTAGTTAGTCTTTTCAATTTTTCATCTTTTCCTCCATTTTGGCATACTTCTCCCTTTCCTAAAAGAGAAAATCCAAGGTAAAATGTGTTTTCTACAAGTATTTACTGCAACAAGAAAATGTTTTCTCTATGGCAACCAAAATTTGAATTTAATAGATTTTTTTTACCTTTGCTTGAACTGATGGTTTAACACGAACAAATGCTTCATCAAAGTGGGATTTGTTGACAATCACAGGTTGTCCCCCTTTGTGGAAATTCATCATTACTGTTCTTAAGGCACAAATAGATGCCTCTCTCACCAATGCCGCCAAGTCAGCTCCTCTGTTAAAGAAATATCACATGCTAATGAAAAGGCGACAAAACATGAATTCATCATCAAGTAAAGATGACTAATGGATAATTCAACACCCTCCTTTATGTGTTTAGTGAAATATCATGTGGGAGATTTTTTAGCTCTCTTTAAATTTTGCAGCACTTCTATTGAAACCTGTGAGGCAATAAGATGAATGCTTTCCTATAAATTTACCTGATATAAATTTCATTTCAACAATTCTATTAATTTTTTCAAATAAATGACAACAGTTTTTTTAATATTCACAAAAAATCCCTCAACTTACGTATAACAGTCACACTTTGGATGGTTAGCAATTTCTTTCAAATTCACATCATCAGCCAGACGTGGGCATGTTCTGTCCTGTTCAATTAAAAGATCACAATTAACAAACAAAAATATTTACAGCATAATCACAGATTTACTGCAAGTCATCTACTCATATTACGTATAACTCTAATCTTGCATAATCTTGGCTATCAAACCACAAACAACAATGGTTCTTGCAAATCATCACCATTAGAAATCACTGAATATAGGTATATTTACATTTAAATAATTTAATCAGATTTCTTGAATTATACATATGGTAGAGGCACATATAGAGACATGTAATCGAATATCCTAAATTAGAAAATGATTTTTAAGTATTTTAAAAAACCTTAAAACAGTTACAATGACGAATGGTTCATGATTTTTAAATCTCATTCTACTAAATAGGTCTTGCTACTTAAATTCAACATTAGTTACACAAATTCATTATTTCATGGTAACAGGTCCAGACTTCAGACATTGAGATTTCACAGTAACAGAAGTCCACACCACAGATCTAGACTATTAAATGATCTTTCCGTTACCTTGGTGATGGTTTTCAGAATTTCCTCTCTGTCACTAGGAGTGGGTAGTCCAACAAACAGCACCTTGTCCAGTCGACCAGGCCTGAGTATGGCTGGATCTATGATGTCTGCAATCAGTATAACAAACATACATTTACTAATGGTATTCATGTTAAGACTTCTTTTGTATTCAACAATGGTACATTATGTTTTAAATAAATAAAACAGTTTTATTGAATTTCTTGTTTAAACATCTGACAATATCTGATTTTCTACCGATGGTTCATTCAGACTTTTGTGAGCAAATAACTACTTCGTTACAAACGAATAATCCCAAGTAGGTCAAACTTCCCCAACTTTCTTCTAAAACGACATAATGTCACTTTGATTCTCAGTTCAATCTCAACAAGACATCAATGTCTCTGTGTATAAATCAATACTGACCTGGTCTGTTTGTGGCACCCATGATGAACACTTGCTTCCTCTCCTCCAGACCGTCCATCTCTGTCAGGAGCTGGTTCACCACACGTACACTTGAGCCACCCTGTAACAACCACATAGTACAGCTATTACCACACAGTACAATGAAACAGTAATCACCAAAGGGTACAGTAATCACCACACAGACACTGGAGCCACCCTGTAACAACCATATAGTACAGCTATTACCACACAGTACAATAAAACAGTAATCATCATAAGGTACAGTAACCACCTCACAGACACTGGAGCCACACTGTAACAACCACATAGTACAGCTATTACCACACAGTACAATAAAACAGTAATAACCATAGGGTACAGTAATCACCACACAGACACTGGAGCCACCCTGTAACAACCACATAGTACAGCTATTACCACACAGTACAATATAACAGTAATCACCAAAAGGTACAGTCATGCAGACACTTGAGCCACCCTGTAACAACCACAAAGTGTGCAATACACAAAACTCAGTATAAGCTCAAAACAATAAGCTTGTGCAACAATCATTCTGATATGAAAAAAAAAAAAATGTGACCTCTTAACCCATTCAAAAGTTCATGCAAAATTTTATGTTTTTTCTCTTTACTTAGTTCTTAAAGGAAATATTTTTGGAAATGTAAATATATTGTTGTGGATTTTAATGATTCAAATGAAAATTAATAATGGTTACACTCAGATACCATTACCATTACTGTAGATTCCTAATTAACACGAAAAATTAATATCCGCATAAAATCGCGAGAAGCACCCCTTGCAGATTTTAAAATCTCACTTTTATTTTCTGAGATTTGAGAACTATAAGAAATAAGTATAAAAATTCAGTGTTTGCAATTTTATATTCTCACAATTTGATACAAAAGGGGGAATTGTGGTACATATTAAGTACCCGCGTAAAATAAGGAATCTACAGTATCTCATCCATGGTGGTGATTTGAAATCATCACCATCCTTGTATCGAAAATTGAAATCTTTCATATGGGAAAGTTTGAAAGAATTACCTCCCCTCCCTCAGATCTTTTAGGACATAGAGCATCGAGTTCATCAAAGAAGATGACACATGGTGCTGAGTTCCTGGCCCTCTGGAACACCTGTCTGACCGCCCGCTCACTCTCACCCACATACTGAAAAACAAAAGTAATTGTCTCAGCAATTTAACTCAAATGAATGGGAATATGCGCATTTTTCTTTGCCCAACTGCACAAAGCCAATTTCAAATTCGCACTGTGTAATATCAAAAGTACATTTTAAAAAAAAATCTTTTGTAGTAAAAAAAAAAATCTTCTTTACCATGTTAAGTAGTTCTGGTCCCTTAACGGATATGAAGTTAATTCCTGATTCATTTGCCACAGCCTGAAATTAAAAAGTGTAAGTAAAAGAATGGGACACCATTTAATTTTCAATGGCAATTCTTTAACTGTAACTATCATATCAGACAACTTGTTAGTGAAATATTTTTCTTACTTTGGCTAACATGGTCTTTCCACATCCTGGGGGTCCAGACAGCAGAATTCCCTGAGCTCGATTTATTCCCAGACTTTGGAATTGGTCTGCATAACGCACAGGTGCCTGCAAGTAAGAATTCCATTTTTTTTACTGCAAGGTTCACATCAAAATGACAACAATGCAATATTCTCAAATCTAATGAAAAAACAATATCACATACCAGGCTTCCACAGACTACAAACTTCATGTCACTGATGACTTTTCTATACCAAGATTGCATGGTGTACTTACAAGAATGGCTATAGTGTTGGAGATCTTCCCTGATGGCAGGGTTTGAGTTTACTTACAAGAATGGCTAGCTGGGGATCTTCCCTGATAGCAGGATGTGAGTTTACTAACAAGAAAGGCAAGCTGGAGATCTTCCCTGATATCAGGGTGTGAGTTTACTTACAAGAATGGCTAGCTGGAGATCTTCCCTGATAGCAGGGTGTGAGTTTACTTACAAGAATGGCTAGCTGGAGATCTTCCCTGACTTCTTTCAATGCTCCGATGTCTTCCCAAGTCACATCAGGAATTGTAGCAAATCCTTCTCTTTTGGCAGAGGGTTGGACATGTTTGATGGCTTCCTAAAGAGACAAAGATAACTAATGCATAACAAACTGCATAGAGTTCCATTGTATTGGGCGTTGAATGTCTGGCATCAGGGTTCCGTTACAATGAAAAATTTTATTTTAGTAAATGACAAATTAACTGAAACTGCACTGTCTATGAAAAATTATTATTATTTATTTTTATACACAATTTATAAAATGCTTACCCAGTAATATAATGTAAAATTAAGAATAAGGTATTTATTACTAAGTAAGTTTAATTAACATTCATACAATTCCCATAACACGCAATATCGGCTGTCATACTCCCGCGGTATCTAGATTCTAGGCCTGAATAAAATGGGGTAAAGTTTTGTTCCTATGTATAACAAGCACCCCTTACTTTTGATCAAATTTTGGCTGAAAAAAAGTGTGTGTTATACAGGAGACTTTACGGTAAGCTCCTCAGTTTTCCCTCTAATTCAGTCAGAGAACTTTCCTTTACCTGAAAGTCTTGCATAGAAATGGACATTCCCTGTAGCTGGTCCCCTGTCAGAGGTGGCTGGTTCTTTAATAAGTGCAATACTGAAAATATAGAGAAAGCAGTCAGTACATTTATATATTCACAAAATTAATACTGATACATTTAATCAAAACTTACAAATTTTAATCAACAAGTTTAAGGAAAACTTGTAGATGAGGAAATAGAGTGGGTTTTTTTAAAATCAAGACCTTCGACTTTTGGTGTAACAAGCTAGTTCATACATATAAAAACAAGCGGAAATTGACTATGGCTTCAAATGAAAAATACATATTATGAAGGTGCAACAGAGCATCTGACAAATGTTGTTGATGAATGAATGGCAACAATGAAACAGACAGGTCTACGTCAAATTGTAGTGTGACAGAAATGACCAAATGTCAATAGTCTTATCAAAATGGCTCTAAAACTTACAATATTCTAGCTGAAGGCTTTTATCAATGTTGGCGCTCTGTCCAGATACAACATCTTGTTTTTGTGATTCTGAGACATTTTCAAATGAAACTATTTCTGAGAATTTGTAAGATTTTTCTTTCTTGCTAGCACTATCTGAGTTATCCCCCTTGTTATTGGGAGCAGTCACTGTAAGATCTTGTGTACTGTTCACACCACTACTTGATTCACTCTGTTTCTGGTCTTTCTCTGTACATGATGAGTCTTTAGAATCTTGTTTTTCTGTATTTCCTGTGATCTGAGTTTCACACTGATGTGTAGATTCTGTATCAACAACAGTTTCTCTATGTGACAAGTTGGATTCTGTTGCCTGGCCATTTTGCACTGTTTTTATACTGTGAGATCCACCAGGAGAACATCCATTTACATTGCTGATAAAACCGGGCTGTGACTGAAGATCCTTGAATACTCTGAAATATTTGTACATGAATTTCTATCCATTGATTGCTCAGGTACAACAGGATGTTTGGAGTTAAACACAGTCAGGTATCAATTGCCTACCAACTCTAATACAAAATCAATTCATGGGACTTATTTTCAAATTAAGCTATACACAACTCAGCCATATCCATTTTTTACATGACTTAAGAATTATGAATTCATGTATTTTGTTAACCCAGCTTTGCCCCTCATACATAACCTTTTTTATCTCATATTTGCCTAAAAAGTTAAGTAGCATCAAAGAATTAAATCAGTTTATAATGCATCCTTACTTACAGTGTGGTTATGTTTTAAAATCCGTCTTACCTGTTGACTGCCAACATGGCAGCTTCCCTGGTCAGTGCAGTAAGGTCAGCTCCTACATAGCCCGGGGTGTTCTTCGCAATGCTTTCATAGTCAAACTCCGAGCTCAGTGTCAGAGTATGACACAACACTCTCAATATTCTACAACATTTTATCATAACATTTCCACTACTGTGATTTAAGCAGATGTAGCATTTTAATGCTATCGAAATGGCAAATATCTATGGCTGAAATTATCTCCGATATACATGTACTTGTGTGTGCTCTGTCTAAATTATTCATAAAACATGTAAAAATGACTAAGACCAATATACCGTTAGATTGAAATACATATACCCGGTATATAATCAGTTATATGAAAGCAGATATAAAATAAAGTTTATTTCCAACTAAAATGTGCTGTGATTTTCTTGCCTTGCTCTGGCTTTCTCATCTGGAATTCCAAGACAGATCTCCTTGTCAAACCGTCCGGCTCGCCTTAGAGCCGGATCTAGTGAATCCGGACGATTAGTTGAACCTATCACCAACACATGGGCATCTTCTTTCTTGTTCAAATCTATCAATCCAAAAGAATATTCATATCAATGGAGAAAATCAACTGCTTCACAATGAGAAAATTAAGAATCTCTAACAAGACATCTTCAAATAAATTTGAAGTTTCCTGAAACATGTACCCCAAAAATAGGTCTACATTACCTAGGAATAATAGTTTCAAGACGCATATAACACGTGAAAGTGATCATTGGTTGGGAGTAGCCAATAATTTCAGATTTTACTGCACTTTATTTCTAGAAGAAAACATCAAGGCAAGGTAGCAGTGTAGAGAATTTGATTGATGAAATCACTTACCGTCCATACAGGACAATAACTGGGCCACGATCCGCCTCTCCATATCCTTGGAGGCGGTCTCACGTTTAGGTGTAATGGAGTCAATCTCATCAATAAACAAAACGCATGGTGCAGCAACCTACAAAACAGAAATAAAAATATTAGGAAATAGAAAACACATTTTTACCTATAAAACATTTCACCATGAATAAAAATCGTTAGATATCAAATGCATTCAATTCAACTACCCACAAAACAATACATAGAATTACAGATGGCTACAGTAGAAGCCAATCACTACTGTGATGCATCATATAACCTCCTCTTGGACGTTTGAATGTGAAACTGTATTGCGTGACCAAAAAGATGAAATATCTATAAATATTTTCATGTTATCTTTTTAATTTTCTGGGTTTTTTTATATCATGAACTGGATTAGTCAGAAAATATTATTGTTATCAAACTATTCAAACATGGTGTAAAATATAATAGGTTTTGTTTTCCTATTACTAATTATGTCTGAAGCATTTTATTTCATGAAATAAGAGAATGTATAATACATAAAATTAAGTTTCAAAAATAAATAAAAAACATTATATGACACTTCAGTTACAATATCAAGACAAATTTTCAGTAACATTGAATAAAAATGTAAATATCTAACTCAACTAATATCTTCATATTGATCAATAAGAATAGAATTACATATATGTAACTGGTTTGTGATCTTCAATTCCATGAACAGTTATTTTTTCATACATCAATATAAAGCTCTGAGAAAAAAGACCCCAAGCTATAACTAAGCCTAGTATAATTAAAGAACTATCTTTTATTTTAGTCAGTTTACAGTTATTTGTTCTACCACAAATTCAGTACAAATCAAAATTAAGAGTCCAAGCTGTATCCAAGCTGGATGAACCCAAGCCATGGGTTCTCTCTGAGGTAATGGCCAAGCCCATGTTAATTATCATTGACCAATGATTAACAATTATTGCTGCACAAAGAAACCATCATCACTTTCATCTAGGTAATAATTGCTTCTATTAATTATATCAAAGTGAACAAGATTGAAGATGAAGGTAACAATGATCAGCTAATCATATTCAATCAATTTTAAATACTAATTGACTATTTGTTTGACCAATGAGATGACCCAAAAATCAATTTTCATTGTTTAAGCCAATGAAATTTGACAACTATGTCATCTTACATCCTGATATCATATAAAAATGGCATACTCTATTGACTATACAACACAGCTTCCAAGCACACTCATCATAACACTCAACTTCTCACTGACTATTATTCTATACTTATACACTGTTTCTCTATCTGTTACAGATATGGCCACCATCACAGAGTCCCAGCTGCTTCAGTATGCCACAGAGCTCAGGAATCTACTCATCTCATATGAGAAGGCCAACCAACAGATTTCTACTCTAGGTAAGTGCATGAAAGTAAATATCTGCATATTTCTTGATCTTAAATATTTTAATTGCTTGGTAAATAAAAAAAATTGATTTGAAAATTTGATCTGAACAATTTAGTATGTATTTTAAAGATAACATATACTTCAAGTGAATCCAAATAGTAACATTAGCTATTGTGTATGTATTTGTTGAGGCCTTTCACTTATATTTCATTTTCTTTCCTTGACAGACTCGTACATCCAGCACCTGACCCAGCAGACCTTCAGGTCCACTCTACAAGAATCCACCCCCCTGGCCATCCGCCACCTCACCAAGAAGTCCATTGCCAGTGGAATCAAGAAGGTCTATCAACAGGTCTCCACCCAGAAGTGGAAGAGGGTTACAGAGTTGTCTGTTCTTGTCCTCCAGCAACTGGACTCACCAGAGTTCCAGCCAGAACCCACCACCACCAGTGCAGGAAGGACGAGATGGCCCCCCTCACCACCCAGAGTTTCTGTGAGCTGTACCGTAGCGCCTGATGTCCCTGTGTTCTGTGATCAAATGTCTGTGATTTGAGAAACCTTCTGTGAATTGTGACTGTTTGTAAATTGTGATGTGCTGTCCTGTGTTAGTGCTTGTATTTATTAGTAAGTGCTCAATTTGTGTCCTTTATAATGTTGTCTAGTAAATGTTCTTATTATGACATAAATGTACATGTATTATATATGCCAGATCTTAAACTTGTTTTTGTTTACTAATTATTGTATCACTAATAACTGTTTTTATACATGTTTATATGTGAAAAGTGCTATATCATTCAATTCAATAAAAACAAAATCCTAAAACTCAGCCTTTAGTCATCCTTACAAAGCAATGTGATCTGGTGAATCATGCTAAAAAAATGTGATAAAAAAAGTGTTGGCAATCAAAAAGAGTTTGGTAGGACAAAGAGCTCTAAGCATCCTTGATAATACAAATTTAGCTCTGTATAGAAGCTATAGCCTAATGTTGCATATCCATAGTTACACACACAAATGAGACAATTTCTTTACAACTGATTAAAATTTCACAGGAAAACTAATGATCTCCATTTCCATTAAAGAATGTGGATTCCATTTGCCCAAAAACAAATAACTCAATGTTTAAAAAATTAAAATTTGCAATGATACATCTTTATGTCAACATACAGAAGAGCATTCCTTTCTGAGTGATCTTTTTGATAGGTCAAGAGGTCATATATGAACTAAGTGAGTCAAGATGTGGTCATATTTATTATGTCTCAATGATCATTAATTTTACTGTTGCATTATTAATGTCTTAAAGATAAAAACAATCTAACAGTTATGTTACTTTAATTTATATCTTTCATACATAAAATAAATTACTGAATTTTGTTAAGTACTGTTCAATGTCATATGATATTAATATATATTTCCATAACACATCAAATTACAATAACATAAACTGTGTTCCAATATCAAATTATTGATGTCAAATTGATATCAAATTTGCAAACTATACACTAAGCAAGTTTGAGACATACTGGGTTTAGACTTTTAAACCTACTTTGACCTATTCCAAAAAATTATTCTGGCCATGCAAGCTCCAGATAATACAAATCCAGCTCTGAACCTACCAAAACATGACATCAACTATGCACATCTGAATGGGGTATGACAGATATCTAATTTAATATATAACCAGTTCTAAGATTACAACCCTGTATGAGATACTTAAAAATCATTAATTTGGCAAGGCATCCAGACCTTCTCTTAAGCTAGCTCTATACTTCATATACATAAATAAATCAACAATGCAAATGTGTAAAGGATAGGACCAGTATTTACCTGGATATGTGATTTGCCCAAAAACTTTTACTTAACACTAAAACCTATGGATCAAATCTAGCATCTAAGCCCGACAATTTCATATATATTACAATTACAAAAATACATAAACATTTGCCATTGCTTTCCTTAACTTCATTTTATTTCCAAATTTAATAGAACCAGTAATTTCAAATGATTTGAATTGAAAAAATAATATATATTTTTTTATTTCAATTATTAATGAATCATTTCAAATTCAAAACTGCAAAAATGATGTTAATGATGGAACATGTTAAAATTTTGTGTTATACCAATCATAATTAACTATATAATGTTGAAAGTTTTATTTCTACAAATTGTTTAGGTCCTAAAAGCAAATAATATTTAAACCCTCTAGTTGAGTATTCTATGTAGTAAATTATGACAGGGTATAGTGTTTCACTGAACAGAAATAATTTACTAAAGTTCTCATTATTTTGAAACTGATTATAAAAGATGATGTCGCCGGCCTTATGATGTCACAGTGTGAAGTGTTATAGTAACATTTTAACTCGAAAATACTGAAATAGTATTAATTTGATTCATTTGCATTCACTTGAAGTATATGACGTCAGAAGTGACGCTATTTTTATAATTCAATCAAAATCAGTCAAAACTTGACATTTTTCTTATCTTTTTTTTTTTTAATGGAGAATGTAGAAATTTTTTTTGCCACTTATTAGCCTTGGATAGATACATCATTGATAAAAATATTTTGTTTGTTCAAGCATATGTTCATCAATGTTTTCAGAAAGATAAACTGCTTGAAAGTTAATTTGTTAAAGTTAAATCCTTCTCCGTGCCATTAGGCACATAAGGCGGGTGCTTATCCCCGGTTTCCGTGGTGCAAAGCAGATGAGAGTCATTGACTCCCCCTTGATGGGACACCAGTCCATCGCAGGTTGACTCCTAGCATAAGCCGGTACTCCATTTCAGATGGGTGGACTGAGACAATGTAGATAAAGTGCTTTATCAAAGTGCACAACAAACAACATCAAGTTACCACAGCAGGGTTTGAACCAGCAACCTTTCGGTTACTGGCCTATGCCTATGACCACTGAGCCATGTTCTCCACAAACTGCTTGAAAACAAGCCGTTTTATGCTAAAAATGAGGAAATGCCTGGAAAATGTTACCTTTATGGTGTCATATTTCTAAATTATGAACACATGAATCAAAATGAAAATTATGAAAAAACTTCACATGTATATCTGTACAAAGAAAACAAAAATTTACATTAAAATGATGATGTTCATTTAAGGGGGCCATTTTAGGCTCAAATGATACATAGTCCTTTCTTTATATTAGTAACGTCATCTGATGTTCAAGGTTTTCTCTAAAGCGAATAAAGGATACATAGCCAAAAATTAAAAACATCCAAGGTTCCAATATACAGTGTCATATATACTGACCGGCAAGCATTTGCACCCACCAAAATCTATATGCTACAACCTCTTGTCATGCATCTGTAGACATGCACAGAGTAACAAATTTTTCTAGAGCTAACTTTTGAGAGATACATTTGCCCCCCCCCCCCCCCCCCCCCAACCCTCTTGAATTGCACATGGTTACCCAAGAGGATTACCAAAGTATGATGCAATTATGTCAACTTCCGTCCACCCTTTAGCCTTTTGCGGCATATCTAAGGCAGTAGATGCGAATTGAGGGGCGATTTTATTAATGGCAGGTGTGATGCGTCGTTTTGGTTTAATCGGTTGTAAGCTTAGATGTAGAATGACGATCGGGAGACGGAGAAGATTGCAAAATAATTTTACCGATGAGTTTCAAGTGAAACTTCCACCTGATGTGACAGTTTGAAAAAAATTCAAGATGGCGACGATGGGTACCATGTGTAATATTAGGTATAGGATATATATTTTTTTATTATGAAAATAATATATAACGTCAGGTGCCTGTGCCACGTATAACCAACTTTCTTGCAGGGTGGAAAGAAGGTTTTCATGTGTGGTCGGTGTCTCACACCCTGATATTTACAAGTTCCTCACCTCATTGAAAGGAGAACCAGCCAGAACTGATATGATCATTGGTGCCATAATTTGAGGTGAGGAACCTTATAAGCTATGCAAAAAGAAAATTTCAAAAAAAAGAAAAAAAAAAAGAGTTATATAATCATGTCAACTGTCGGGAATGAATCGGTGAAGGCAACTATTTTAATAATTACTTTGACAGGCTTGCCCATAATATTAATTTATAAATTTAATGTTAATGTGATTAAAAATAGACATCTTTGTACTTATTAATCATTGGGTTTTATTTTTCATGTTTGATAAGTGTTGATGAGTACTGATGTGTGGTTGTATCTGTGAGTTGTCTATTCCATGACTTGTCCTTTCTATGAACTTTACGTACTGTGAGTTGTCACATTGTCTTTCGATGCAATAATGCCTATAAATATGTACAAAACTATAAAAAATAAATAAATAGATCATCACTATAACCTTGTATATCATTTGAAAATAAAATCTGCTTGCTCTTTAGATCTGCTTGCACGACATAAATGCCTTGTCCAAGGGTAAATAGAACCATCAAAATAACAACACCATGGATATTCCATAGGATGTACCTTGTTGTATCTACCTTTTACATCAAACACAAGTTTTTCTCAAGCAAAATATGAACAGTTTAAGTGGGCAGAGATTTCGAGTCCAACAGAATTTGTACTATTAAGGCACATTAATTAAATAATTATTTTGTATGTAAGAAAAGATAATAAGACATTTGCATTTAGTAAATCAATAAAAAAAATCATTTCTAACTGTCAGAAAACTTATAAATCTGAACTAATTAGTAAATAGTTACAAATAAATCAGTGCTGAATGAAAATAAACTTCGTTATACATGTTTATCTTTTATAATTAACTTGTGCATGTGCATAAAATACCAATTTTTAAATATAAGTGGTTTCTTAATTACTTTTAACAGTATATCCCAAGCAGAACCAGCTAATCAGCCCAAGCCATGGGAATCCAGGTATAGGTAATTATAGGCTATAGGTAATTATACCCCCAGCCAGAGGAGTCAATAATTAACTCATAATTAACAATCAGTGGAAAACAAAACAATATTTTTTTCAATAATCATAATAATAATTGAAGGTATTATCTTCATCAAAGTGAACTGGATTGAACATCAAAGTGATCAATTATTAAAGAAGAATGTATCTATCATTGGCCAATCAAAATCACATTACTCAAACAATCAACCAATAACAGCTTATCAAGACTAATTTAAGAAAATTAACCAATAGAAATTGTCCTTCCAGATAATATGAAATGTTTTGCTATATAAGGGCTGACTCTGGCTACAATGGCATAGCCTGCTTCAAGTAGCACAGCAAACCATTTTGCTTAAACATTCCCACTTCATCTATTGCTCTATACAATTTTTTATTTATATATCTTACTACAACTGTATTATCTGTTACAGATATGGCTACCATCACAGATACCCAGCTGCTTCAGTATGCCACAGAGCTAAGGAATCTACTCATTTCATATGAGAAGGCCAACCAACAGATTTCTACTCTAGGTAAATATTGACTCAGAAACTTAATTAATAATTATTAAATTTAAAAAAAACATTTTAATCTATATGTAAATTTTGATAATGGTATTCAAATTCCAAAATTTTTTTTATGAAATACATAAATGTCTTTAACCATTTTTAATGCATGTTATGTTCTTGTAAGACCTATTCATTTCACTTATATTTCCATTTTCTTTCCTTGACAGACTCGTACATCCAGCACCTGACCCAGCAGACCTTCAGGTCAACTCTACAAGATTCTACCTCCCTGGCCATCCGTCACCTCACCAAGAAGTCAATCGCCAGCGGAATCAAGAAGGTCTACCAGCAGGTCTCCACACAGAAGTGGAAAAGAGTAACAGAGTTGTCTGTCCTCGTCCTCCAGCAACTGGACTCACCAGAGTTCCAGCCAGAAACCCCAACCACCAGTGCAGGAAGATCAACCGAGATGGACGAGATGGCCCCCCTCACCACCCAGAGTTTCTGTGAGCTGTACCGGAGTGCCTGATGCCCATGCTATCTGTGATTTGTGATGAGTGATGAGAATTCTTTGATCAAGAATTCTACTAGCTGTGAATAAGTGCTGTGTGACCATGTGTTCTGTGTTTTTGTGCCAGTATATTTATGCTGAGGAGTTTTAATCTCAATGTTTTAGACTCGTAAGTGCTATAGAATTTAAATATGAATTGTACATTTCAATGAAGTTTGTTTGTTAACAAAGAAGTGCTTAACAATTTGACTACCTAGATGACAATATGTCTTTTACACTAATGCGAAATGTATGTGGTATGTCTCTTAAGATTGTTTTTTAATTATATATATATATATATATATATATATATATATATATATATATATATATATATATATATAAATCATATATATATATATATATATATATATATATGTTTTTACAATAAACAAATTAAAATTGAAAATTTGTTTTTCTTCATATGAGAAATGGTCTGAAAATCTATATTCCTATTGAGGGAATTAAACCAAGGAATAATTATCTGAGTGTAATCATGATAGAATATTTACATTCAGTGTATATTTCCCCTTATGTTTGCATTGGAAATCTGCGACGTTCAATTTTCTATGATCTTTGATAATTCATGCACCACGTGCACAAACTCGTATAAACGTCTTCACGTGCTCTGAGTATATTTATTTTTGTAATATTAAAGGAAACGTTCAATCTTACATAACCAATTTGATATCTTCTTATGAAAAATAATCATTTAATTATATCTACTCCTTCATAAAAAAGATTTTTCTCTACAAAGTTTCTGACACTCTATTTTTAGTCGCAGAAGCAAACTAAATAACATGTTCATATGAATTTTCCATATATGTTTCATATCCCTGACTGAAAGCGTATATTATGGCTTTACAGCGACAATACACATATATTTTTTAAAAATAGACATCAGTATGAATATAAATATAAACATTGAATGCTTATTTTTGGATGTCATCGGTCCTGTAACACAAGCAGTGCAGATAAATTATCATACCGTGCTAATGCACAGTATTCAATTTGTCTGCACCACTTGGTGTGTTACAGGATCGACGACATCCAAAAATAAGCATTCAATGCTTAAAGAACACGTCATCCCAATATAAAGGAAAATGTGATAAACATGTTCAGAACTCAGCGTACTACATTGTACTAAGATATACATGTACTATAACCTGGCATAAAGGTTTAATCAAGATAACAAACATGTAAAATATCTTAACACAAGGTGCACAAAAAAGCATAAAACCAGTGTACGACTGTCTGAAAGAGAAGTAAATGAAGGCCTCTAAACATACACAATGTAAAGAGATGCATTAAACAAAAAATTACATAACGATAAACTTACACATTATGATGTGCTTAAAATGCAATACCCCCTGGTATTATATTCGACAAATTAAATTAAACTGTAACAGTGGATAAACTGACTTACGACAGCTTGCTCAAAAAGGTCCCTGATTTTCTCCTCTGATTCCCCTGATACCCCGGACACTATCTCGGTGGCTGCTATTTTCAGGAACGGTAAACTCAACTCCTACAACATTTACAACATTCTAATGACAATGATATCACATTATTGATTAAAGTTTAATACTTTTGTTTAGATGCATACAATCTAATTTTTATACACCTATTTAAGAATGCATGGGTTATTTATTAAAAAGATAAAAAGTGTCAATTATATCCATACTGGTGTCCTAGTCATTGTGTGTTTGAAAAAAACTAAATCTGTGAAAGAAATAGAGGTTAACAAAATTATAAAACAAGTCAAGTCATAGAAATTAAAAACTGCTTGAAAAACAATTTTCACAAAGCAAGCAGTATATTTGAATTAAATGTAACTTTACCCCTGCAATGGCATGAGCAAGCAGAGTTTTCCCACACCCTGGGGGTCCATGAAGTAGAATGCCTCGTGGAGGGGTGATTCCGAGTTGTCGGTAGACTTCTGGATGTCTCATATGAACCAACAGCTTACAGATATCCTGTCAAAAGATTCAATATAATCCTGAATCCCAAAATAAAACTTGAAACAATTTTCAATAGTTATATGTAAGTTTATACTTGAATTTCATTTTCTTTAAAAAAATTTCATTTTATAATGGACAATGAGGAAAAGAAAAAAGAATTTACCATCAAAACATTATCATTTCCTCCTACATCAGCAAATGTCACTCCTGATGTCTGCACCTCAATGCCTGTAACAGATATTAAATGATTAGTGAATGAAAAAATGATACTGTGCAATGGAGCTAATTTCCATGAATTTTTCTATTTGTAGAGGCATGAAAAACTACCATTCTAATGAAAAATACCGGTAAATTGTAACTCATTTGTTCTGTATTATTATGGCTACCACTTATGCACCAATTTGCATCTCAACTACCATATTTTAGTAGTGGAATATTTGAACACATGAGTAATTTCTCCCTACCATGAAAATTTCACATGAAATAAAATCAACACAAGCCAATACTTTAAATTTTTACAAAGCTGTTTTTCATGAACAGAGAATTATCTAGATTTATAATAAAAATACATCTGTATTCCTATTGTGATGTATATTTTAAAGCTGAACACCGCTCGTAAATAGGCACTGTCCGCCATATTTCTCTTTCATTACCACTATCCCTGCAACCCCTATATAAGCCGAAGACCTCTTAACAGTTTAAAGTATATCGCCGTAGAGGTCTCACTTGTGTGGACGTACATCTGGCCTCGCCGTGTTACTCAGTCACGATGAAATTATCAAATTTTACGCACTTTTTTCAAGTCAGGAAAATAATCATCAAATAAACAGGTCAATGCATTATTTACAAACAGAATATGCACATAAAATAATAAATAAATGCATAAATCCAAAGACCATGAAAGGAATACCAACATCGGGCATGAGTTTCAGTTGTGCAATCAGGTGTAACAAAATCGAAGGGTTTATATACCTGTGTGACGGTGCCTATTTACGAGCGGTGTTCAGCTTTCAGTAACAGGCATCTATATATTTTACAAACTACATATACAGTTAAACTTCAATATCTCGAACACTGATATCTCGAATACAATGGATATGTCGAAGTGATTTGTAAGTCCCAACCACTTATTTTTAAAGTATTTTACCCTCGATATCTCGAATACTCGGATATCTCGAAGTTTTTAAACAGTCCTATCTAGTTCGATATAACGAAGTTTAACTGTATATTTAAATGATTCTAAAGTAAAGAGTATTCAAGAGAAGTGGTACACATTGTAATTGAGATAAGGTAACCCTTACCAGACTTTGATTTTTTCTCCTTTTTCTCCACATCTGAACTGGATTTCTTCCCTTTCTAATGACAAACATTTAAACAATTATAGTTAAGTCATGAAAACTGTTCATGTGTAAAAGAAGACAATCCAAAATTCCCATGTGAAAAATGTTGAAGCAAAAATATGATACATTCCAAAATAGTAATATAACACACTGATAACTGGCTCTTGATCAATGATAGAATCGTACATAAAAAAATACAGTATATCCAGTAATTTTTGCTTTTAGATCCCAATAATTCCATACACAGAAATTATATCCAGTATTGTTTGCTGTGAGAAAGTTTTAAAATGAAAAAAATGACTGATGCCACCCCCCACCCCCCCCCCCCCCCCCCCCACATTTTCTGCATTTTTGCAAATTTTGTGACACCCAATAAAAACTGGATATACGGTAGTTAACTACAATATAACGATGCATTGATTCTCCTTACTGTTGTTCTTGGAGTTTTCCTTCCTGAGGCTACATCCTCATTCTCTGTCTTCTTTTCTTCATCTTCTTTTTTTTCATCCACTTTCTCTGACTTTTTTCTCTTCAGTTTTTCTGTTGATTGCACATTCAGTAAAGGAGGGGGAGGTGGACAAACAGAAACATCCAATATCTCACTCTGGGGGCTTGAATCACCCAGCCCAGAGTTCTTGACCCTTGGGAATTGAGGTCGTTCTCCAACTCTATCCACAAAGAATGTAGTGAAGGATTTCTGGCTAGCTGAGGCGACTTCACCGTCAGACTCTGAGGAATCATCAATAGTGATACAGGCATCCGACCCCCCAGACTGTGACATTCTGTACTCAGGGTCCAGGATCAAATCGTCTGGACCAAAAGATGATGAAGGCAGGGTCGATGTGCTGGGTCCTGCCATGTTTCTGTAGATGCTGGACATCATGTTGTTCATGGCATTAGATTCCTACAATAACCAGTGCCTTGTTCCAATAAAGTATATTACATAACATTTCAGCAACAAAGTCAAGTAGTATTTTTTAAAAATTGTCAAAGCATTTCATTTTGAAAGTAAAAAGATCCCCCACTTTGTTCTCCCTATTATGATTCCATTCCAAATAACCAGAAAAATTCAAAGTACCGGTATTACAGGTACAGTTTGGTCAAATACTGTTACAATTACCGCCTGTTTATTATTTCAAATATAAAATAAAATTTCAGGGTAAAAGACGATCCATAATTATTTTCCTGGCTTGAAAGTTTGAGTATATAATACTTCAGCATATAATTATTCTAGTTTTCATCTTTAGTTGTGTTTTTTGAAATTTAAGCATGAGAGACAAATTTGAAATCTTAGAGGGTTATAGGAGGATTAAATAAGAATTTTTTTGTTTTGAGATTGAAGTTAATACACCCTTTCTTTCTATGTTAATACACCCTTTCTTTCTAAAATACCACCCCATTAAAGTGCCAAAATACCAAAGTTCAAAGGGGTGATCACAATTTTTAATAAAACTGAAATTCTATATAAATTTATGTTCTATTCCTAATTCAAATGAATAACTCATACGGCATTTTTCTCTAAACACTGATGTAATTTTCTTAATTCTCTTGAAAAGAATAACTATACTAAAATACAGTTGTCAGCTTTATTCCATCTAGTCTTAAAACACATTGTAATCTTAATACAGGATAAAAAGAATTACCCTAAAGTCTCTGATCACTTTTAAAGTCTCTAACGTACCCCCAAAGTTGGGTGTAAAAAACAACAACAAAAAAACCGCTGTTCCTATGTATAATACGCACCCAAAAAACAAAGAAATTTTCAATCAAGATTTTTGAAAAGTCATTGACATGCTTGCATTGATAATGTATTCAAAGCGCTGAAAAGTAATAACGCTTGCAGATCTAAACAAAAATAACAACAAAAGTAAAGCCATTTGTTTGGCTGAAAAAAGGTGTGTATTATACACAAGACTTTACGGTATGTATATATACTGATTAAATACTGTCTCTGACATTGTTCTATTATATGGATAATTCTAAGTTCCCTAGAATCAATACTGTAAATTCCTTATATTAAGGGAGAACTTAATTCCGGGATCCCGCTGTCTTGTATCAAATCACAAGAATATAAAATCGCGAATGCGGAACTTTTATTCGTATTTCTTTTAGTTTTCAACTCTTAGAAAATAATGGCGAGATTTTAAAATCCGCGAAGGATGCTTCTCTTGGATATTAATTCCTCGCGTTTAATTAGGAATTTACAGTAGTAGGTCACTGTGACCTCTTTCTGCTACTTACCTGGTAGTTGATGTAGTCCGGATTGTCATCTGAAAAGCTTGCCTCACTGTCATCCGCGATTACATCTGAATCCGAGTCCGACTCACTGTAAAACCACATCATATCATACACCCCGTGTAAAACTATTGTAATTTCTTATAGCCAGTAATGTAACTTTGTAACTTGACACAATCAACATGCAGCACTATAACAAATACCGGTAGTTTTATTTATAAACCTTTTTGGGGGGATGTGGCATATTAATCAATCATACCTTATACATCTACATAAATATGATGGATCGTGTTTTACAATTTTCATTCATTTTATCAATGAAAATTTATAATAATATAGTCACTGTTTTGTAGAGAAAATCACAAATCATTTGCCCTAAGCAGGCTATGTCCTCTGGGAGCAAGTGTCCATCTGACTATAGCCCCATTCAGACCTGACAATTGGCAATGCTTTATTTAGAACTATTTATTGCACCAAATCTAACTGGACTGAGCCAAATACATTATTCATATTAATGATAAAAAAGAACAATATTATCATTTATTCTAAGTAATCAGAGTAACAAATACCCATGTTGTAACTCCCACAAAACCTTGTGAGAGAGTTGTTACCCTTTGAGTGTGCCAATTAATTTGAGGAAAACACAACAGTTGTAATCGCACTATAAGAAAATTAGGGAAAACAGTCAAATTATTTCCATATATGTCAAATATATTCGGCCGATAGAATATACTTCATACCTTGAGGATGTGGTCCTCCTCTTGCCCAAATGCTTTTGTTCTAATCTTAACAAGTTGTCTGAGTCTTTTCTTCTTATCATTTCATATGCTGAAAGTTAAAAGTTCATTGAATTCAACCCTTGTCTTGTAAAACTTAAGATTTTTAGCAAAAAAATTATTCTGTTAAATTTGATTACATCAACAACTTCACCCAAAGAGACTATTCCACAAAATAAAACAATTTACAAATTAGTGCAAGGTTAAAGATTTCATACCTTTCTCCACAGACTTATAAAATGCATTTTTCTTCTTTCTTCCATACTCCCTAAGAAAAGAAACAGAAATTTTTAGAATCTTCAAGCTCAACAAAAGGCAAATCTTCAAAACAACTACCTGTATTAGTTTTGTCTGAACATAATTTATTGTGTGATGGTTTTAACAAAAGGATCCGGTACAAATCCTGAAAATCAGGGAAACAAACTTTCTTGTCAGTAGTTCTTTCTTGTTTCCGATAAAATAAACATAACACAGTATATACTATGGAGTAATGAACATCTGATGTTTGGGTGAGCATTTTTTTTTCAAAGCCTCCATCATTCTAGCAAGACAAAATGTCATTAACTTACCCATACTGTCTCTGAAGGTCTTCTGCCATAGAACTGACATTGACATTTTTTGACTTCTGAGCAGCCAGGTACTAAAAATACAAATAACAACCTAGCTACATGTAAGAACATATTCTTGTTTTGATTTCTTCAATTACCAGTGTCATATAATATTTTGATACCGCGATAAATGAACCCGGGTTCAATATATTATGCAATATTATGAACCCAGGCTCGATATATAGTGGCAAAATATTGAACCCCCTATAAAACATTGCACCCCGGGTTTAATATATTATGGCCGC
Organism: Magallana nippona; assembly: GCA_033439105.1. Lineage (NCBI taxonomy): Eukaryota > Metazoa > Mollusca > Bivalvia > Ostreida > Ostreidae > Magallana > Magallana nippona. The sequence continues at coordinate 13,638,990 of CM065923.1, forward strand.
GATATATTGAACCCCCCTCTGCTTTTTCATTTGCTATTGAAGAAGGGGCTCAAAATATTATGGCTGCAATATATTTAACCCCTCGCCTATTTCCAATCCCTTTGGAGAGGTGGTTAAAAATATTATGGCTGCAAAATATTGAACCCCCCTCCTATTACAAATTTCTTTAGGAGAGGGGGTTCAAAATATTATGGCTGCGATATATATAGAACCCTCCTCCTATTTCAAATTCCTTTTGGAGAGGGGGTTCAAAATATTATGGCCATGAAATATTGAACCCCCCCCCCCAATATCATATTCCAATTGGAAAGGGGATTCAAAATATTATGGCTGGGATATGTTGAACCCCCCTCCCATTTTCAATTCTAATTGGAGAGGGGGTTCAAAATATTATGGCTACAAAATATTGAACAACACCCTTTTTATTTCTGATAGGAGAGGGGGATCAGGATATTATGTCTTATAGAGCTTATTGAGCGACTGACTGATAAAAATTCAGGTGCCTGTGTTTACATTAAGGCAATCAAGCTGTCTGAAATTCAAAAAGACTAAAAATGATCTTGTCATCAAACCACAGGCACCTGAATTTGTATCAATCAGTCACTCAATATGCCAAATATCGAAAAATTCTACCTCATCTATACATAAATACACAAGGTGTGCAACACCATTTTGACCCCCTCGTCGATTCAGGCTTCAATTTACCACAAAAATCAGATATGCCTGCCGGTTTGCCTGTAGCATTGGGTTCAAATATGATATTTCTCACTATACATTTCCTCCTAAAGTTTAAATCCAGCGCATTGATAATGCTATCAACTAAAATTCATGCAAACTTTGAATTTCGTCCTGAGGCTCGATCACCATCAGCTGATGTCACAATATTTTAGCTCCGCACTGAATGCTCTAATACATAAACTTTTTAAAATTTATTTTAAGTAAAATGAGGGATAACAAACAACATAGTCTTAAGGTTTCTTTATTTTTTCTTATCTCAGTTTGTCAATGAAATAAATTTATAACTATTGTTTTAAAAAGTTTATGTATTAGAGCATTCAGTGCATTAAGTATTTATATATAGAGGAGGTAAATTTTTTTGTTTTGATAGTTGGCTTGTTGAGCGACTGATTGATAAAAATTCAGGTGCCTGTGTTCACATTAAGGCGATCAACTTCAAGTCATCAAACATCTTTGATTCTGTGCCCTCTCTAAAGATTCATGCCCACACAGTTGTCATATCAATGTGAACGTTCAACCACTTAAACTCTCATATCAATAATCATTCAGTTTTACAACTAAGTGATATTACAAAGATCTGCTTTGAGAATAAAAGTCGCTGCCCATGGTGCTTACTTGTTTCACACGTGGGACAAGCCTTGGGTCTCCAATGTAACCCGACTGGCTCCTTGGTCGTTTTTGCTCAGGGTTCTGTGAGCCTTTTCCTTCGTTGAATTTTCGTTTCATCATAATCTGAGATTTTTTGGTAACAATTTAGAAATATAACATGTCAACGTGCGACACCATTCGCAATGATTTTTGTTGCGAAAACCAGCGAATTCGAAACAGGATTTAGTGGACTGAATATAAAAGGAAAATTAACACGGTAAACATAGATTTCCCGGTGCAATTCTCTTCGCTGTCAGTAGAAGCAACAAGCAACATAAGAAGTGCAAGGGAGGCCTGCCCCTTCCCCCACCCTTTTTTTCTACATATCGGCTTATTTCCGTTTTTACAATTAAACCTAAAAACCTAAAGTGTATCATCCATCTGTTTTTACTGACATGATGAAATATCAAAATTAAAAAAATATATACCCCCCCCCCAAAAAAAAAACCTTAAAAAAAACAAAAAAACAAACCGAGATACCACTATTTCTAAGTCCTTTTGGATAAAGAAATCTGCCCCCGCCTTAAAATAAACAGTTACAAAATTAACAATGTATAAACTTCTGCTTGTCATATTTTTCTGCCTTTAGAGGTCGAGTCCTGGTTGAAGCAAAAACTGATTTGCTACATGTAATCAGAGACATAAATAGCATGTTATTTATGTCTCTGATGTAATACTATATTCCTTATAGTAGAAAAATCTTTCTTATAAAATTTATCAATGATTTATTCTAATATTATTTAATACATAATAAAGGTTTAAGTTACACGAACGGGTTATGCAGCATTTTAATAAAATTCTTTAAAATACGGCTCATGTTGCTTTAATTAAATCTCTGACATTATATAAATCACCCAGGCATTCCTTTGGATTTTGCGTTAAACATTGCGCTTTTTGCATGTACACACAACGCATCATTTATGCATGGTTTTAAATCGGATGCATTGTATCCAAAAATCAAATGCTTGTAACAATTGATTAAAGTCGTGTGTATGCCTTCACATTTATCTTTGTTCTTCTATCTGTTCGATCTATATATCTTGGATTTTGACTTATTTTGAATCAACCTATAATTCATCAAAAAGGATCAGTAATCTATAGTACCAAAGTTGGGCTTAGTTTTATATATTGTGCGCTTTCTGCGTCTGGGTTTACATTATTATATCAGTAATCCGCACACTAAAGCATTTCTTTCATTATTGGGTCAGTGAGGGTCATTATTATTTTATTAACATATATAATGTAGTATTTAATTTTTGATAAGCTTAATGTACACACTTAGTACATTTTTTGAGGGGGGGGGGGGGGGGGGGGGTCATCTTCTATCAGAACACAGGGCCGTTTTTTAAATGAATTTCATAGATTTTTGCAAAGACAAGCGGCGAAAGCATTTAAAGATTTTTAAAATTCAATCTTAGTATTGTGGTCTTTTCAATACCGACATTGTTGTCGTCTTGACTTATAATGTTTGGGTGGTTTCTATGTATATATATATTTACTTCAGCGTTTAAATGCCCCGGTATGTCAGTTATAACTCAATGTGTTTACTGTAATTTCGTCCAATCTCCGGCAATATGTCAAGTAAGTTTGAATCTATTTGGTTTAATTAAGTTTAATTATAGAAATAACATTTTTGAACGCCAAATCAAATGGCCGGAGGTACATTTATGCATAATACAAAAGAGAGCATTTAGTATCAGCTGTGAGTCGAGTTTGCCTGATCGGCCGCATGCTGGTTTTGTTTTGTATTGGGGTTTGTTTGGGTTTTTTTAAGTGTGTATGTGTATTTTTTTGGCAGGGTGAGGGATGCGACTAATTTAATTTGAGTGCATGTAAGCAAAATAATGCAAATTAGATATGCTCTTACCACAATCTTGATTTCCAAAATTGTATGCATTTCAATTACATTGGGGGGGGGGGGGGGGGGGGGGCGTATCAAGACACACGTAATCTACTTATATTGAACGCTGAATGTTTTGGATATACTCGGTTGTAAAGGGTATTAACGTATTAACGTATTAAAGTTGTATTAACGGTAAACGAGGAAAGTTTTTTATAAAGCTAAAATTGCCAGAATCCAGTTAGTTTCAGGAGGCTGGATTGTCAACAAATCACCCATCAGATCTACCGTAAAGTGAAACGGTGACTTAAAATGCATGCTTTACTTTTTGATTATAACAACGGAAATCAGAAGAAATATACTAAATTTCATCATACGGAAGGTTTCACGCATCAATAGTCATCATTTATCAGTTCACAAGTCAATAAAACTCATCCGGAAAATGCACATGTAAACACACCGTGTTGTTTTGGACAATGATTTTAGTGTCACGTGATTGCGATTTCTGTCTAAAAATAGTAACAGTGGGATTGACACACTGAGACAAGAATTTGAATGTGAGGATATTCGATGTCTATGGTAAGAAATATGCATTCATAGAGAGTGCATCTTAATAAATTTATAGTTCTTGGAGACATCGGGTTTCAATGAGACTCCACTAGCTTATATGATATATGCCACGTTGCATTATTTACATTCCCCTGCACTTGAGTGGCTATGAAACGGAAGGGAAACTCAATATTTTTGTGTTGGCCCAACACTTAATTCTATTTTTCTCTTTTTAATTTGATTTATTTACTTTTGAACACTGTAATTTTTCAAAAGTTCACCCTTTTCATATGGTAAATAAAAAATGTGGAAATCGTGAAAAAATTCGATATTTGCGAAATCATGGGTTTGTGCGTCACTTTAAATTTTAGATATGATTTTTTTTTCAGCTATAATTACATATTAATAGAAAATTCAATAAATTTTAACTTTTAAATCTGAATACTTTTCTATATCTTCATACAGTCAGAGATATTCTAAAGGAGATCATTATAGTCTAAAAATGACCACAATCTATGGAACGCCATAGCTGCCTTATGTGGTTATTTCATGAGAATATGGTGCATTATTATATTATGCTGTGGTTATTTCATGTGAAGATGGTGCTTTATTATATGAAGATGGTGATTTATTATATGAAAATGGTGCTTTATTATGTGAAGATGGTGCTTTATTATCAGTTGTAACAAAACACGCTAATGGCGGAGTTGCCAATCTCTGTTATTTATGTCTCTGCTATAGCTAAGAAAATCACGGACTACACGAAATAATCATGATATGCGTGGTTCAAATTCCCATAGGAGACAATTTGGCTTTTTCTTTTAGCTAATTTACTGATGTACATTAACAGTAATTTGGTTAATTTAACTTACTTGTTACAATCAATGTATATATTTGTTAAAAGAAAGATGTAAGGCTGCCCAAAGTTAATTCTATGTTTAACGTAACCCGCGCGCGTAGGTTTAGGATGAATTTGGTTTTGAAAAAACCCTATTTTAATTTGATTTTTTCCAGTTTGATTATACTAAAATACTGTAATCTGTAGAAATCTCGCGCGGGTTATGTATTTTTTCTGCAATGTCGCCACCTTCATATCCCACATATCATCACTAAAGAAAGCATTTTATTGTTTAAATATACACACGTGCTTGATTGGTAATTCACTGTTGTGTGACTTTATTCACAGCTGCTTGGTTGATACTGAGGGACATATGGAAAGACGTCATCATCTGTGATGGGAAGGAAATACCGATTGTTGGGGGATTCCGGGGATTTAGAAATGTACCTCCGGGGACACATACAATAGCGAATCACGGGGCAAAGCTTGAAGTTGAACTGGAGGCAGGAGAGGTCAAAGTGTTTGTTCTAGATTCAAGTCAAAATGTAAGTTCTGAATTCACTTTATTATAATCTTAAATCTATGTTAAGGCCCTGTCACACCAAGTTGCGTTCCCAGCGTGTTCACGGCGTTGTAAAATTCATGGAACCGCCGTATGATCTCAAAATTTTTTTTTTTAAAAATGTACAATTTTATTTGAAATTTTTACAAGTGAAGATGTCACGGCGTCCTGACGGCGACCGAGGCGTGTCTACGGAGCTCCCACGGCGTATGACTGCATTTCCACAGAGTCCTACTTGGCGATTGACTGCGCTCTCGCCGAGTATCCGCCGAGCGCTCATGACGTGCTAAGAGTTTTTACCTCGCGTCCACGGCGTTCTCTGCGCGCTGACTGCGTGTACAAGATGTTCTTTACTTATTGGTAGGTTCATTTTTACAATTGTATGGGGAAAAAAAAACAAGAATTTTAACTTTACAACTAGTAAATAAATGATAAAAAAAATTGTTTTTGTTTTGATGATATAAGATACATTGTAATTGAAACGTAACGTAATTGAAACGAAACGTTTCTAAATAATTTGTTAAAGACAAAAATCTTGGTAGACAGGTCTACTAAATTAAAAGAACCGTTATTTGGTGTTAAAAAACATAGAAAACATGTGAAAACATCATCATAAAATGTAATAGGTCTTGGGATATTCGCAAATGCTACTTTTTGCATAGCCATCCACATCAAGTTTGAGAATACTATTTCGCTTGAGCACTATTGTACAACAGCCATTGTTCAAGATTTTGTGGTCTGGCTGACAACGCACAACGCCGTGGAAGCGCAGTATAAACGCTAATGAACGCAGGAGAAACGTCAAGAGAGCGCGATGAACGCAGCAACATCTCTTTGGGATCGCTGTGTAAACGCAGCCAAATGAAAAATAACTCGTTCAAACGCTGTGGAAGCACAGTGAGAGCGCGATGGACTCCGAGATGTCTCTGTGCAAGCGCATTCGACTTATCACTGCGATTAGCTGCGTTCCTTGAGCGCGCCAACGGAGCTCTCGTGGCGTTGTTGGAGACCTTACGGCGCTGTCACAGCGACCTCAATCCGTTTCTACTGCGTGTTAATCAGAGCGCAGAGCCACAGCGCGTACTTTGTGCATGTTCAAAGTGCGCGCCGTCGCATGGCGTTCTATAATGTTCTAGGCAATCCCACCGCGACAAATGAAGATGCCGTTGCCTTGTTACGCGCTGTAGGAGACTCTACTGCGTGTACCTTGGCGTTTTACATTATTTAAGGACGCAGCGGGATCGCCATGAGGACGCAGCCCCGGTGTGACAGGGGTTTAAGGTACAACTACCTGTGTATTGTATCCATAAACAACATCAGCTGTAGTTTTAGATGTTTGAAATACGTCTTACATGTACATATAAGCGTTTGAAATAGATATCGCCTATATCTCAAGTGAAATTGTTCAAGTAACTGATAACGGATGCACAAATTACATCACACAATTGAAAGACACTGAAATAATTGCATTAAAATTCAATATTACAGATTTTTAATGTGTTGCTCGAAAGCGATGACGATTTCGGATTTCATGAATTAGCCAAAAGCGGAGCTATGGACAAGGCATTGTATGAATGGCCGCTCTGATTCCATGTGATTCAAAACGACAGTATTCTAAGGACCCGTACGCGTGGGCTTTATTCGACAAACATTTACAGTCACTGTAGAAAAGGCATATCAATCATTACCCCATCTTGTGGAGCATACCGATATACTGTAACATTTTTGGTCATCTTTTGATCGGTTCACTATATTAAAGAATGCTGGCGACATTGGTTTTTAAAATCCTATCCTTTATTCTTTGATATACGTGTATGTATCTAGATTAAAATTTTGAAAGCTTCTTCATTTCCAACTATTTACATTTTCCAGTGTCTTTATCTGTGATGACACTACGAATCAATTTTGTACTTTACAGTCCAATAAATTCGAATGACGTATTGTTGGGGACGAGCGGGGTTTGCATACAATTAATATTCTAATATTTAATCGTACATTTGTATAATGAAATGTATTTATCAAGATACGTAGGAAAGGGCTGAAAAATATCCAGGTGTGAAATACAACTGGCTACTTAAAGTAAAAAAATTTGCTATTTTCATTGGGATTTGGTAAAGTTTGGTATTGTGAAAATGTTACAAACAAAAGATTGGTCTTGGCTATTTTAAACAAAGACTACAAGACTGTTTTCAACATGATTATAATGCATTTTTTTCAACATCATCAAAATATGTTTTGTATAGATATTTAACAAACAAGTTGTGCATACAGTCTTATTTATGAAAACCAATTTCAGTTAAGTATATTAAGCTAATTACAATTTAAGATACAGATTGAGTGCGCATTCAATAAAATGCATTATAATCATGATTGAGAAGGGAAGATTTACTCAGTTAACCAAAGAGCAAAGATTACGTTTTATTTGTCATTTGGATGTTAAAGATGAGTATCACTTTATTTAAACCAAGTACATTATGTATAAACTGCCACAATTGTTGTCAACTGAAAATACTACCGAATTAAGTAATTTAGGAAAATGTCTACAGAGCTAGATTTGTTGTGATAGATAAGTAGATAATACTTTGCTGCATTTTTTAATACATGTATTGCTACATATTATTTCTTATAGTGTGTGTGTGTGTGTGTGTGTATATATATATATATATATATATATATATATATATATATATATATATATATATATATATATCACGTATTCTTTGTATCTGGTGAGCCATTTGGCTTAATGAATAAATAAACTTAACTAAACTAAGCTAAGATAATATAAATATAAGTAATAATTTTAAGAATCATTCTTTGAATATTATGGGGTGATAATTTTGGTTTGGGTGTGATCAAATCTATCATAAAGCCCTTCGGGCTTTATTGGATCACATATTTCATACAATTTCTGGAGTGTCAATCTAATTTTTTTGTGGCAGTGGAGGTTAGGGAAGAATGTCAGTCCTCCATCTATAAACAAATGCTTTTATAGTTAAAGTCTGTCCCAAGATATTTATGCAGCACATTTCTAAAATTATTCGATATTTATAAATACCTCTGCGTTCAAACGATGTTCATTCAATGATATGAAAAATCACAAGATTTCCCCTTTAGGTTTCAATACACTGCTAAAAATAAAAAGTCTACGGGGATTTTGCATTGCAAAAGAGGGGAAAGTACCCGGGTGATAATGTTGAAAAATTGTGCGAGGTATTCTGAGTGACTTCCGAATGGAGAAAAGATGTAAACATTTTCCATTATAAATATCTATTTTCGTTCCTGTGATTTTTTCAAAATGAAAAATGAAAATGTATCAATGAATATATCTCGGATATTTTCCCTTTCATTGACATTCATTACACTTCTTTCTTATGTATGTGTATTTTTTATTAAAAAAAAAAATTGTCCAAATGTGCTGCATAAATATATTGGGACAGATTTTGGTTACTTTTCAGTTTAAATATCTGCTTAGAAAATGTATTGTTTTATTGCCTGGTCATAACAATATTAACAAAAGTAACAAATATATGTTTCAAAATATTCAACATGTGGTGAAAAAATAGAAGTTTACGATTGCTTGTTCAACTACTAAGAGAAACAAGAGTCAAACACCGAAAAATTCCATTCGAATACCACCATGTCAGTATTTTGAGCTGCGTAGTATTATTGCTGCGTTATTTCATGTCCGCCGATCACTTTCTTCCCCCTTTTTTTTTTTTTTTTTTTTAGATCAAATGCGTGAAACCAGACCGCTGATAGCGTTTACTACTCATGAAACGTTCACGTGTTTGCAGGGCTATTTTAACTTTGTCACATTGTGGCACCTCCATTCGGGGCGGATCTTCTTTTTGATAATCAACTTCCTCTTCCTGTTTCATGTTCACTTCCTGCTGTTCTGAAAGATCCTCCGTGTCTTCTTTATTAACATCCGCTGTCGACATTTGGACCTTGAATTTAATGTATGAAGATAAAGATCTATGTACACTACAAAATTTCCACATATAAAGCAATATGAAAATGACAATTACATCAAACAGATGTAGAATTTGATTTCATCAAAAACACAAAATTTAATGTAAGTTATTTGGAGTTCTGAATGCACGGTCTAACACGCACACTATTGTCACTAGTGAATACAGTTCCGATTCCCTTCAAATAATTAATCAACTTAGTAATGTGATCAAAATTGATTTCCCTTTCTGCCTGATGAAATGATACATGTCGTGATTTTGACCATTAAGCTGTAGGTAAATATTGATATTCTAGGTGTATATGATTTGATGGGCGACACATTTACACACAGGATCACGTATATTGCAAATCGATGTTCACGGGCCGGTCACTAGCTTAATGACCATCTATTCTCTGGAGAGAGAGAGAGAGAGAGAGGAGAGAGAGAGAGAGAGAGAGAGAGAGAATACAGTAACCACACAGTAACATGCAATATCCAATAGATATCTCACGTGTAAAGGAGAAAACTGTGCATATAGTCAACAAGACATACTTGTTTATATTTCAGATAATTTCTCATCTTGAGAACAGATAAAAGCACTGGTACCAAACTTTTTTAGAAAGTCCAATCGATACAATCAAACATAGTACACCATTTGCATAATATTTACTCTAGAACTTGACTAAAGTCTATATATACACGTGGATTTAACTTTCACAAATCAATAGACATATGTAGCTTACTTCGTTAAAGTATTGTTTCGATCAAAGTTGAAATGATTTCAAGGTCCAAACATATATCTGTAGCTAATGTCATAGCCGTTTCCATATGAAATGGGGGAGTAGGACGAACAACAAATGCAAAAATGTATTTGCAAAAAGATAAAAACTCACCTGGTGTTCGCCTCAGAATCGTTGAGAACTCTTCAAATTCTTTCAAACAAAATTTCGCAACTTCTGAATAAGTTGCCTCGTAAGATCGTCTCATAAACAGCGTATAATAAATCTTATAGGACTGCACAAATCCCTGTTAAAGGTACACGTTGGTAAGATTGCCTGGGTCTCCCTTGTATAATGATCGCTCGCACGTCAGACTATAAGAGGATTTGACGAGGTCGATACACTCCGAGGGCCACTATTGAGTGTTAGCATTTGTTATTTTTTTTTCTTCATATACCCGGCTAATTATAAGTGCCAATTTAAACGTCCTTGTTATAGCAATATAAGATCTATGTTTAAAGGTAATATAACCCAGATGCATTTAGTATGATGTGTATGGATATGGTGGGGGATGGGGTCTCGTTAATAGAATAGAGTTTCAAATCATGGACCAAATAAAAGCATAACAAAAATAAAGGTATAAATTGTAGAAATATAATAAAGACATCAGTGAAAAAAATACAATATAAATGTAGTAATTATGACCAGGCGATGCACAATCTTTTGAATATGACTGAAGCCTAAACACAAAGAAAGCTACTCATGGCATTGCAATAAAAGTGTTATGTTGGTATGTTCCTTATCTATAGAATATGACAAGGGAGGGTGCTTTAGGATAAACTTGTTTCAGCACTACCACCTGGACAGCATTCCTTCTCTCATCCATTGTAGATCAACAACCCATGAATAATACGTGTAAAATATAAACATGATAAGATATACTGGTGGGATATACTGTCATGTTGTAAAATTTGAATTTACTGGGTAGCAGAAAATACAAAATTTGCAACATGACATCTCTCTGCTACCCGGTAAATTCGAAATTTACAACATGACAATATCCTTATCGTAAGACATTAGAATTAATTATGATTTATGGAAAAGGACGCAATTGTCAGTGATAAATGTAATGTTGCTTCTTGGTACTACATATTGGTACATTCATGAAACGAGCTCTATGCATGTGATTAATGTACATGTAAATGATATAATAGGCGTACGCTTTCAATAATGTAGAATTTTACAGAAGTACATATATACGATATTCAATTTAACATTTTTGTCTTCGGGAACAAATAATAAAAAAAACCCTGCACTATTTGACAACCGAGCCCCCGTGGATGCATCTTATCATGCTTTCATTTAAATTTAATGCAAAATTTATAATGATATATTTACATCCACTAAGTATGATTCCCTCTATTTCTTACAAATCATAGCTCTGATCTACACGCCCCGTTTATCGATTGGCCGAAACCTTCAGCGACTCAAGAAAAATCACAGACTGAACGACATGCGCGGATCCAGAAAATTTTTCCAGGGGGGGAGGGGGAGGGGGTACGAAGGATAATTGTGTTTGCCAGAGGGGGTCCGAGGCATATTTGCGATAATTTTACTAACTTGTAAATTTAATAAATTTTCATTTCTCAGGTAGATCCGCTCATGCACGAAATAATCATGATGATGTCAGACTCAAATTCCCATGGAAGACGATTTGGCTGTTTCTTTTAGCTAACGCACTGATATACATTAACAATAATTTAGTTAATTTACTTATTTTTTACAATCAATTGATTAATTTGTTAAAAGAAAGATGCAAATATAAACAATAAAATGTTTTCTTTGATGATTCATGCGGGTTATGAAGGTAACGATCATTGCAGAAAAAAATACATAACCCGCTAATCACAAAATAAAGCAATAATTTTATTGTTTAAATGATTAAGTTGTCAGATTCTTTCATGTGCATTTATGATTTACAAATCATTGATTTGATATATACGCAGGCGCCTGAACTAAGATTATCCCCTGAACTACAACATTAATGTTATTTTATTTATTAAAGTACATGGAATGATCTTTTAAATTTTTAACGTCAGGCGCCAGTACTTTTAATTGAATACAGGAAAGAGGATAGCTTTTTACTGCGAGATAATTTTCTCTACTTTAAAAAAAATATAGTAGAGGAAATCATTTAACATAAAAAACATATTTTTAACGTCATGTGCCTGTATCTCGGGCGTATACCCAATCTCATTGAACAAAACAATTTCTTATACATTGCATGGTTGGTGAAACGTGACGAGGAATTAGTGACTTCTGGAAAATTTACTACTACTTTTTCTTCCCATCTGCTGCAAAAACCAGTCACGTATCATCGCTTTTGAAGGGGGGGGGGGGGGGCAAACTCATCCAAAATATCTTGATAAGCAGAAAAAAAGGAAATTTGCAAATCATGAAAATCCTAATCGGGGAGGCGAATACCTTATACCTATAACTTCAATTTCACTGTTAATTTCCTTATTTTCACCGGCCAAGCATCTCCCCTCCAAAAATGGGGTGGGGGGGGGACTCCAATGTAATTCAAGAAAACTATTTGCTTCAAGAAAAAGTGTGAGCAGGCAGCCCCCCCCCCCCCCCCCCCACCGATGCTACGTGACTGTACGGTATACGTGAATTGAGGGGGGTGTATTTTGAGGGATCCCGTATTTTGACTGCCCAACCGGAAATAAATTTTCATGGTTTACGTTTTACACAGCATTCGAAATATCCGGTGCAGATGTTCAAAGGACTCTGTTTCGCTTCTTTCGGTTTCCGCCTGCGTGTCTTAAAATCACCAAAATTGTCAGTTCGAACCGTAATTTTTTCGAGAAAGATGTCCAAAACGACAGCACCTTACGGTACATGGAAGTCTCCAATCTCTAGCAAGCTTGCCACTGAAAGCAGCGTCAGATTTCAAGAGATTCGTCTGGACCAAAAACCTGGGGTTGTCGCAGGTAATTTATCAATCAATTTCTTAATATGTTTTACGGTGTGACCGTTGGGGCGAGCGCAGAAGGAACTACACATCTCTCATCATTGTTAAATGCAACCCGTGGACTGACTTGCCCCAACCTAAAACTTTGGCTTTCTCTCGAAAACTTTTACCCCCGCAAGAAACCCGAAGTTATCAAAAATTTATTCCAATTGTCCCGCCCTAGGCTAATATACTTAAACAAACTACACTAAGATTAATTAATGTAAAACAGACTTATTAAAATATTTTGATAAATACAAAGCGGTTTGTTTTTTTTTTTATGCAAATACAATCATGAATTATCATTCTTTACTTTTTAATATAATCAATAAAATCAATAAACAATAAATTGCTTGTCTGTGTTATTTCTCATCTTGTTTCTTGTTGTTAACTGAGTTTCAATTATTTTCCTCTGTAACATCAATTTTGTTTTTAATTTTTGTATGCTATATGTGCGTAGAAGACATGTGCCCTCCCCCTTTTTTAATAAATATCAAAACAAAACTAATCAGCCGAAGAGTCGCCGTTAACTGAGTACTTACTACATGTTACACCCAGTACAGAAGATTGATCCACCTCTAAATTTATCGCGGGAAATTATTATAGGGCGGGATCATTATGACGTCATACTTGACTTTCTTTTGCTCTCGACAGTTCTTGTCAATTGTTGGATAAATTTGGGTAAGGAAATGATGTCATATGTTAGCAAAGTTCTGATAAGTACAGTTTTTTTTACGTAAGAATATGTGTTGTTTACTTTCGTGTTTTTAAAGGATATTTTATTGTAAAATGAAATAGATGTATGCGATTTAGAGGTAAGAATTTTTCTTAGAAACGCTTCCTGTTCCACCATGTTGCTATGCACCGCAAAGGATTATTGGGATATGTAGAACGTTTTCACGCGGGTCCACAAAAATTTCTCTGAACAATGTGCAGATTTCAACTCGAATTTCCTCCGTTCGTGCACGTTGTCTATGGAGCTTTTTACGCGAGCGGCGTTAGCTATAATTTGCTCTATTAAGAATATGAAGTTATCTGTGTTCCGTTGTACTCTACATAAATGACGTAATGAGTGTAAACAAATGATATTTTAAAGTAGGTGAGAGAGGGAAAGAAAAGAGAGTTTGTACTGATACATTTAAAATTTCAAAACAGTTTTATAATCAATTCAGAAGTCAGGTTCAAGACATGATATTTGTGTAAAGATTTATATATATATTTGATACAAAGATAATAGAAATATATAAATCAAACACTGATTATTTACCGATCATGTTGAAGTAATTAAATCAAACTTAAAAACTATTTTCACATGAAAAAATAAAGTGATCCTATTCGTAGGTGCATGCATTTTAATTGTTCAGTCTATTTACTAGTACATGGATGTCATTAGTCTAAAGTGTAACTTGGCTGAAGAATGCTGGTATTACAAGGTTAAATTCAATTCTACAGTATCCAAAAAAAATTCCCCCCCCCAAAAAAATACAATATAATTTGCGTAAGAATGTAGGAATTCAAAACGAATGATAGATGCTGTGTTAATTAAGCTTTTTAAATGACAACTTTAATTCTAGAAACTACATTAAATACTTTATACATCGTATATATACTGGACATTCCAATTATTATTTTTTTTCATTTAATCATCATTTGTATCATATGTATCACTCTACACGAGATTATAAGATGATTTTTCATTAAAAAGATAAACCGATGCATGTTTAATGTGTCAACATTTACATTCGCAATTGATGAAAATGTTATATGAGATGTAGTAAGCAACAGTAAGCAAAAGTTTTCAAGTAAAAGGGAGTTTCACTATGCACGGTGGAAAGGGGGGAGGGGGTGTCATTGCAAGTTGTTACCCATTGTCCATAACGGTAGAATGTAGGTAATAATTGGTGTTGGATTATCATTATTAACAAAAAATAATCAGTTTGGATTAAAACAAATATATATATATATATTCATGTAGCTAGAATATTTACTGGAGGAACTAAATCGCCGAAACGGGTCATCTTCGCTAGCCAAGGGTTTGCGATCCACTCCGCTCCTCTACAAATGTTGTAGAGGAGCGGAGTGGAATGTATACCCTTGGCTAGCGAAGATGAAGCGGGATGTGCCCCAATTTTCGATCAATTAGGCGATTTCATTCATCTTGAAAAGATATTACTCGTATGTCTTACTAAATGTATATTATTCAATTATTACTAGTCAAGTGTGTATAGTGTTTCTTCGATAATTCGATCTAAAGTATAATATATATAGTTGTTACAAAACTAATGTAAAAAAAAGGTCATTTGACCCCCTGTCAATGGATTCATTCAAAGCATCGGAGATTTCATCCTTTGAGTGTTAGGTAATTTGAAAGCAGGACTTCACGCCATAATGTCACATGAATTCATAATTTTTGCGTGCCGATTAGTGGACGGGATCATGAGAACACTCCAGAGCACACCGTATGTACACATGCAGCTTTATAAATATTTGAAAACAAAAACAATTCCTATTACTTTCCTATGGTTGGAAATGACAAAAAGGCCTTTGATTTTGCATCTTAATATAACAAATACAATTTAAAATCTGACTGCTTTATCTTCCTCTTTCAAGCTTACATGCAATTATTTGATACATGTACACTCCTAAAGTAATCTGAAATAATGAAATAATTTAATTTCAAGTGATTTACATGTACATGCACTAGATCGAAGAAAAAGACTGAATTTGCTTCTTAAATCTACAAGTTCCGTTTATGAATTTATGAAAAGCAGCAAAAATTAAAATTGATTTCTTACAAGATATGGTAGCCCTTATATAATTTTGCTCAGTCGGGCAAGTTTTTGGAAAATTATTAATTGTACAGCTTACACCTTTGTCAACACTGGAGAAATAGTCTGTCACATGCTCAAAACGAGGATGGCAAGCGCGTTGCATTGCTGGTTTTTTTCTCCTGCCTAATCATCTTAAAGAGGGGACAAGAAACAGCAAGGACTTTGGGTGCAAGTTGATAAGTTGATAAGATTATAGAGTTGACACTGCTGATTTGTATAAAACCAGCGATAAATCGGGAGCGTGCAAAAACTACCTTTTCAAACTTTCAAAAATTTGTCAAACTAGATTATGAAATCAGTTTTTAATTTTTACCTCCGCTAAATAGCTCTTACAGTAACTTTGAAAATAAGATGTTCACATGCACATTTAAATTGATTTGTTTATCATTATGCTTTTAGATAAAAAATGAACTACATCGATTCCTTTATGTTTTGCCTTTTGTCTCAGTTTGTACATGAATCTTGTACATCGGGCGTTGACAGAGGTGCAGACTAAGCTTGCGTAACACGACCTTTGGTGAGAGAATGCAAACTATTATGATGATGATGTATGAATTTATATAACATGAAACATATTTAATTTCTTACTACAAAAGGCAAAGAAATAATGAATAAAATATGTCCTCATTTACATTACCGGTATATACCAGCGCCTACTTTCTATAATTATTATTTGAAGAACGTTGTCAATACATTTCATGATGTCATGACGTTATTGGTTAAATGTAGCTATAAACAATGCTATGTTTAGATAACTATTATATGGAAACCGTAAAAGATATTTTCAAAAATCAAGCTGTTTTGAAACTGGCTAGTTCTCCAAATATTTCATTTAAAATTTCATTAACTTTGAAAACAGAGTCGATTTTGCTGTTTACCGTACCCAGTTCTTCATATTGATGCATGCAATCTTATGGCAAGCCAAGTTCACAAAAGTTAGCTAAACATACCGGTAATTTCATTTTGATAAACTAGTTTTATCAACTGTTAACTATAGTTTACGAACTGTAAATTATAGTTAACGATTCGTTTACTTTCGTTTTCATCTGTAAAACTATTACGGTTGTTAACTATATGCAGTAGTTACCCCATATAATATTGTTGGTTATGTGCAGATACCTGATGGGCATGGTCATAATGACACGAGGGAGCATAGCTCTATCCTTTGCAGCGTATGTTGTCTGCCAGATCTTGATACTTTAATTTCTTTCTCTGGTAGGCCTCCCCGAATCTCTCCTATGGGACCTTATGATCCACCATTACTATCTTTTTGCCTTCGTGGGACCATAATACAATGTCAGGGCGGAGATTGGTGTGAATAACGTCTGGAAATACCAGCCATCGTCCAAGGTCTGCCTGCATCTCCCATGATGTTGCTGAATCCAAGATGGACTTCTGTTCTGAGGGTATCTTGACTGTTGTTGGATCACCTTCCTTCACAAAGTTGATATATTTACTGTCTTTCTTTTGCCCTCTCTTCTTCCGTTCCTTCTCTATGATGTCAGCTAGCTCTCTGAGTACTTGGTCATGCCTCCATTTGTACCTGCTCTGTGTCAAAGAGACATTACATGATGATAAGATGTGTTCCAGAGTGCCTCTTTCCACATAGATCGCAATTCATATTTTCTGTTAGGCCCCACTTGTGTAGGTTGGTTGACAATGGCAGCAGATCATACACTGATCTTATAAGGAACTGGATATGGTGTGGTTCCATCCTCCAGATCTCTCCCCAATTCAGCTTCCTCTCTGATGTCGTCCATCTCATCCATGCACCTTGGCTTCCCATTTCTGTTGCTCTTGCCTTTCTTAGCTCTTCTTCCATTTGGCGGATCTCTGCCTGTACCATCCCACGTTTCTCCGTGTTGTTGCTTTTCATCCAGCTTTTTCTGTGACTGCTTCATAGCCCTTGTCTCCCCTCTACTACTGTGCCAACTATATCTGCATACTTCAGCCTGCTTTCTACCTGGTGGACTGGCACCCCACTTCCTTCCTGTTTTTATTTCTATCCCCACTTTCCGGATCTTCTCATCCTTCGAACTCTTATTAAGAGAACTAGACGGGCTTTGGCAACTTTGAATTCTTCAACCAAAGATGATATTGGCAGCTGGAGTTTGGATGATGCACTATACAGTCCAAGACTATACTCTGTCCCAAGTTATTTTTGCCGCACATTTTCTTAAATTATTCTATATTTATAAATACCTCTGGATTCAAACAATGTTCATCAAATAGTATGAAAAAATCCCAAGATTTACCCTTTAAATAGCCCCTTCTAACTTGTCAGGTTTCAATACACAACCCAAAATAGAAAGTATACAGGGATTTTGCATTGTAAACAAAATCAAGTACCCCGGATGATAACGTTAAAAAATTGCACGAGGTGTCCCAAGTACTTCTGAATGGAGAAAAGATGCAAACATTTCCCATTTTGAATTAACGCTGCTTTTGTGAACTTATATGGGTTCTGGATGAAAGCTGCTCGTTTCTTTGCTCTTGTTTTTCATCTCTTTCTTGAACTCTCTGCATTCCGTAAGGACTTCAAGCGTGATCTCAGGGTTTCTATAAGTTTTCTCCTGTGTTTGCTTTCCTATATTGCTTTCTGAGTGATCATAGCTCTCTTCTTATCTGATCCACTTTCCTCTGGTTTAGCTTGTGCATTATTCTTTGATTCTGATTCCTCTGCTCCAAATCGTCCGATTCCTAGCGCAAATATGATTTTTGGCAGAGCTCTGATTTTCTTCTCTACACTGCCATGGAGAGCTGAGTTCAGGATGTTTTCTAAATCATCATCAAACTGGTTCCACTTGGTACTATCATGCATGGCAGGCCATTTAATCCTCTCCTTCCTGTCCATTCTCTTAGGGGTCTCTTGTGAGTTTGTCATCTCCTCCAATAAAGGCATAGCTTCTTCCTGTGACTGTGCAGCTGCGTAGAGGTCCTCAGTACTGTGGTGTGTCTCCTGACTTTGAACCTCCTGCGTCTCACCAGCTGGGATAGCTGAGCGCTGCTGCTGCGTCGCCGTTGGTCGACATCTAGCCTTTTCTTGATGGATTTGTAACCCTCGAAGGTTCTTGCACTGAAATATATATTTAAAACTTCTTTAACTATTGTTTATGATCCATAAAGTACAGTTTACAACCAATAAACCTAGTATATCATCTGGGTAACTATATTAAGCTCATTCTTGAGAATTTGGCGTACCATAGCAATGATGTAAAGTTGCGCCTTACATGTGTAAGATGTATTTATTTTCAGTTTATGTGAGTTTTTTGTGTTTCTCTTTTGTAAAACATCAGCTATTAATCACCATGTTATTTAAACAGGTTTGGTACAGCCAAACATTTTGGTGGTTTGACCCTTATTCAGTGGTCAAACTCTATAATACCCCTATTAAAGTTCTAAACTGTAGACAATTTTCATTCATATTTTTGTTTGCAAGTTTGTGAAATTGAAACAGTACTTCTAATTTATTAGAAACTGTTTACTGGAGTGAACTACGTTTTGATGAAGGAGGTCGATATGTTGTATGTTCCCTGAATAAGAATGAAAAAGATTTCAAAGTTTGGACACCGAAAGACTTCAATGCCAGGACCAAAGTCCACGAGTATGGTGGAGGTGCCTTCTTTGTGTATGAAGGAAGGGTCTACTTCTCCAACTTCTCGGATCAACAGATGTATGTGCAGAAATCGCCCGATTCTTCTCCAGAAGCCATTACTCCAAAGGACTGTAACTGGAGATATGCGGATGGATCTCTTTGTTCAAAAGTAATTATAGATATGATTTTTTTTTTTTAGAATTAGCTGAATTGGATTCCGATATCAGATTTTTATCACATGTCTGCATGTTGGGTTTTTGTGTAGGTCATTGCAGGGTAATGTCTTAGTTATCTTCAATTGTTTTACTGCTTTTAATGATGATTCATATTTTTCATAATTTAAAAGAAAACCAGTCAGAAATGAAATGTATCAGTAATTATACATTGTTTTCTGGTGTATCACCTTGATATGAAGACCTTTATCGTATGAATATGACTCAGTGTTATTCCTTTTACCATAATGATAAAGGGGTTAAGCATTTAAATGTGTGTGCCAGACCTGGTACCTTAAGAACATATGTTTAAGTGAACCAACATAAAAGATTGCTTCTTGTTGATTAAAATACATGAAACATGTACATATAAATTACTGTATACAGGGTTATTTTTACCCTGAGTTATTTTCGCTCTTCTAACTAACAAACGCTTTTGCCCCATCTTGAATTCCCCCAGACACAGTATATCATAGATACTCTTTTCCTATTCAACAGAGTAATTTAAAAAGACGTTTTGAATTCGCAAACTCTTAGCTTCACCCGTTGATGATGAGGGTGAAAGGGGCAAAAATAAAATGGGTGCCAATATTTCCCTGTATACAGTATAACTGTGAAATACTTTATAACAAAGTAACTCTATAACAAAGATAAAAACAGGTGCACAGTCATTGGTAATCAATTCTCTATATAATAAAACAACTCCCTGATACTGTATTACAAAAATCAATTGGATTTTGCTTAAGGGTTTTCAACTTATTATTTTTGTGCAATTTTAATTCAACTTGTAGAATGATGAGACAACCAACGAAGATGAGATACACAGTATGCATTTTTTTTTTTAGATTTTATTGTAATATTGTATTTTTGTATTAGACAGGAAAAATATATTGCATTCGTGAAGATCACAGCCTTGTAGAGAAAAAGGAGGCCAAAGAACCCCAAAACACTGTTGTATCCATTGACCCTGCCACACAGAAACAGACAGTGCTGGTGAGTACACTGAGAGGAGTTGCAAAGACATGTAACTGTTTTGTCTTTTTGGTGTTCAATGTATATCAGTCCTTCCAAATTTGCAGGAGACTCCTGCAAAACGACACCAAAACTTAAAATCTTCCACTATATGGAGACCAAATTTCCAAAAAGAAAATTTCCACCAAATAAATCTGTCTCCCCCATTATATCCTGTCACTTAAAAACTGTTTGTTTTTGGGCAGGCTGTGTTTTAAATTCAACAACAATTGAGAGGTTTTCTTTGATTTTGGCTTCAAAAGCTCCTGAGTAAAGCAAAATCTGCCTAGTTCTTTCACTCGTGATGACGGTTCAAAATGTTTTTGTTTTGTTAACTTTCTATAACTTCTTATGGATTTGACTAAAGTAATTAAAGAATGTGATATCTAATACATGTACCGGTATAAGGATCAAGGTCCTTAACAATGATTCATGTATTTGAATTTAAATCATTTCATGTTTAAATTTTAGGTGTACACAATATTTTGTACCATATGCAGTGTTATTTGCTGTTGTTGTTTGGTATGATTGATTACATGATTCTATTATAAAATCAGCTTTGATTGAGAAAGTTTATTCTTGGTGTTTTTAGGCAAGTGGTTGTGATTTTTACTCCAGTCCCAGATTTTCACCAGATGGAAAAAAGCTAGCCTGGATCCAGTGGAATCATCCAAACATGGTAACGCAATAATACTAAAATCTTGAGCTTTGTGAAGTTTATTGATGTTAATAGTGGATCAGTAATTTAGATTAATTTCGGTGTATTGATGACAAGCATTGTACTCAATGAGCTTTGTTGCTATGTTTCTAGCCCTGGGACAGCACATCTTTGTTTGTGGGCGAACTCTCTAGTACTGGAGATGAGATTCTTCCCGGAACAGCCAAACAAGTAAGTTAATGTAAAATCCAATGCTCACAATTTTTTATATTTACATTTTTCAGTGTCTTTGTCATTGTCTTTGCCTATGATAACACTACATATCGATTTTGTCTATACAGTCCAATAAATTCAAATGACATATAATTGGGGCGCAAGCGGGGTTTGCTTATTTCTATTGAAATATTTAATCGTTTAATTGCTGAATATTATATGAATTTAAGTAATAAGGAATCATTCTTTGAATATTATGTGGTAATAATTTCGGTCCGGGCGTGATAAAATCTATTACCTTTGCGCTTTATTGGATTTGATCATGCCCCGACCAAAATTATCACCTCATAATACTCAAAGAATGATTCCTTATTCCTTAAGAATAAATCACATTGTGTTGTTACAGGGTTCAGTTTCTGAGTGTATAAGGTTTGTTTAGTGTTACCCAAAGAAACTGACATGATTGTAATAGTTGTCCATTAATTATTTTTAAACCTGTTCATTGTGGCATCAATGTACATGTATAGCATGTACAATGAATATACCCTAAAACCTTGAAAATTAGCCGGATTTAATAATAAGCTGGTTTTGAAAATAAGACACCTATTTCTTGCACTGAAAAATACTCGAAAATAAGCCTGTTTTGAAAATAAGCCAGTCATGACAATGCTAGTTCGGAAAGAGTTTAGACTACCGTAAAGTCTCATGTGTAGCACGCACCTGTGTATATTATGCATGCGTACATAGTGTATTCAATTTGTTTAAAAGTAATAACGTACGTTTGTGAATCTAAAAGAAAACAAGCAACAGAGGTATACTTAATTGATAATTAATCCAATTATTTGATTATCGTATTACTAAAATAAACATTGTGATGAAACGTCTATATATGTCGTTTATCGTCATTATCTAGTCGTACAAATGATCGGTCTATTTTTAAAGTGTCCATCTGTATGCAAACCAATTACGGCATAACGGGACATAAATTAAATAATTTTTTAATCAAATCATAATTATCGCTTATCTTCATATAAACTGTGAAATCCGATAAGACAGTGCATGCTTCTGACACCGGAAATTGTTAAACAAACATTGACCACACGAATAGTCAGCAGGTGGCTGGTTACGTAATGGCGAATACACTGGCTAGAACTTGTTAGATGTAAGGAACAGTGGTCAGAGTGCATACATATTCTAATACATGAAATAAAATTGAATTAAAAACACTTTAACACTTTTCATTTAACTTTTACAGGTGTTTACCTGGATATACCATTTTTAGAACAGTCAAATAGTTTACAACCGATCAATTACAACTTATATTGTTTTGATAATAAGCCATGATTATGATCTCATCGTTTACGGGATTTTTGCATTGATAATAAGCCGCGATTTGAAAATAAGACAGTTTTGAAAATAAGCCCCCACTTTCTTACCAAAAGTTAAAATAAGCCGCGGCTTATTTTCAAGGTTTTAGGGTATGTGAACAATGAAATCAATTATTCCTTGTCATGTTTGTGTATAATATGTTTTAGTTAAAGCTCAAAATGATTAGTTTTTAAAAAGTACTTTTAAAAAGTTGCAATCCATTTTTTGTCCCTCCTCTAGACAAATAAAGAATAAAATGTTAAATGAATTTTAAAAGGGTTTTGAACAAAATTATTTTCATGGGCACTTCTTTTAGGTAGTATGGGACATCTGTCGATATTAATGTGGATAAAAGTACACAATTATCAAACTACTTTCACCATTTTAGAATTTTTCAATTTTTACAATATCTGAGTGACCAAAAAAAATATGTTTTAAAAATTTTTGAAAAGGTAAAAATTTAAAATCCCATTGGGATTTGAACACATGACTTACTGACTCATAGTTAACGCTCCAACCCATTGCGCTACACTGTTAGGCAATAATTTTAAGAAAGAAAAAATTATACTTGATTTTATCGTGTATTTATTTCTACTGAAAGTAAGTCACAACATGGAGGTGTCCCATACCACCTTAAGTAGGTAGATATATTTCCCCATACTATAATAGAATTTCAGTTTAATTTGTTGTATTGAGAAATATCCTCCTATTAATTAAAAAAAAATGCTTTAATGTCAAGTGCATATGGGTCAGATAAAGTTAACACTCTTTTTTGATGTATCAGAATATTAACACTATTTTCAAATTCTTTTATTGTATATTAACTCTATAGTATATATTTCTTTAATTTGAAATTGAGACTGATATTGAACTGGTATCAATATATCTCAGTGTCTCTTTTAAAAAAAAATAGGACATCTCAGAACTTTGATTTTTTAGATAGCAGGGGTTGAAGGAGTTAGTGTCATGCAGCCTGTGTGGACCCCTGACAATAATCTTCTGTTCATCGGTGACCAGACTGGCTGGTGGAACCTTTATCAGTACTCTCCTGATGGGAACCACCAGAACCTTCTTCCGTGCGAGGCAGATGTTGGCGGTTGTCAGTGGGTGTTTGGGAAACCTGATTTCACTGTGGAGCCATCAGATGGGGGAACTGTTATCATGAAAAGGAAAGAGGTATGTAATGGCTGCAGTGTCTTCCATGCCTGTAAAAAATGTCTCGCCCATTTAACTAGTTTGAAGCATTAATATGAAGAATTTTTTTTACAAGTAGTTTTTAACAAAGCATTATGAATACAGAACATGTGTTATTCAAAATGGTTAATTGTATTGAAAGAAGATTATATAAAGTTCCCTTGTATACATCAAAATAAATAATTTTTCTTTTTCTTTTAAATTTCAAGGAGCTCTTAAAATTAGACATAAAAACAAAAGAATATAAGAAACTGGAGACAAATGGTACGTCACACAGCATGCTGACATTTGGTCAGAACGGAGAGCTGTATTGTGAAGTGGGGAGTCCTACAAAATTCCCCTGCATAGTTCAGCTGAACACTCTCTCTGGGGAGGTAGGATTATTTCCATTCATCAGTCAATAGTCCACAAAATAAATATTAAGTACAAATCCAAATCTTAATCTCTCTTTTGCTCTTTTTATATAGATTTGCCATCATAGATTTGTATCAATAATTCACAAAATTTAGTTCAAGATTTCATCCCTTGGACTGGTAGATCTTAATGTATGACAACAAATACTTTCTTTTATAGATTAAGGAATTGCACGTTTCCAAGTCTCTATCCCTAGATAAGGACTATTTTAGTGTCCCTGAAAATTACACCTGGAAGACTTCAGACAATGATGTGTGCTATGGAAACTTGTACACTCCACAGAACAAGGATTTCAGTGCCCCTGAGGGAACCCTCCCCCCTCTTCTTGTCAAGGCCCATGGAGGGCCTACAGGTGTGGCATGATTTAATTGTTTCACTAAATGCCTCTTATAATGTGGTATTTAGCCCACACTTTATTACATATACTGGGTACTTACTTCCCCAATATTTTTATCAGCAATCATCATCAAACTCTTGGATCAGACCAAGTACTGTAAACAAAAATGTTTGTAGGAAGGAAATTAATGACTTAAGGGTTGATAACTTTTTATCTCTGATCAAATAATGAGGGCCCCACTCTGTTTGTGACATATTGTGATCAGCCTGTCCGTCTATCCACCCATCCTTCATCTGTCTTTGTCTTTCTATCTGTCTGTCTGAGGTCACTTGTCCGGAGCATATTCTCTCTCCCCTTGGTCCAATCTGGCTCATACATAACCCACAGAGTGCCTTTGGGCAAAGAGTGTGCAGTGACCTTAAACCAAGTTTCTAGGTCTAAGGTTAAGGTCACAGCAGAATTACGTGAGAAATTCTTGAGCAGCTTATATATTCTCTCCCCTTGGTCCAATCTGGCTCATACTTTACCCATAGAGTGCATTTGGATAAAAAACGTGAAGGGTCCTTAAACCAAGTTTCTATGTCAAAGTCATATCAGACCACACGCAAAAAGAATTTGTTCAGAGCATACCTTTCATATACTCTCCTCTTAGCCCAATCTGGCTCATACATGAGATAAATAAAGCTTTTGGGTAAAGGGTATGCATTGATCTTGAAACACATTTCTAATGTGTCGAATGTGAAGGCCATAGCAGATCTTTTTAAGGTAAGGTTTGCGGTTAAAGGGAGATAACCCACAGATTTTCATAGTGAGGCAACTACCCTTTATTTCAGATATGACGTCCAAATTTATATGACGTTATAATTGATTTCATTTTTTTGTAGTTTACATTGAAATAATAACAGGACACAAGCATTTTATCAATTTCTACAAAAACAAAGTCAACAACATATGGTTTTGAATAGTGTTCTAGAAACACCAGATTACACATATATGAAGATAAGTTTTTCCTGAAATCGGTGGACTTTGAAAGGTTTTAAATAAATGATTTCTTATTCGGATGTAAAGATCAAATAGGTAAATGCAGAATTAATGTCTACAAGAATATTTGTTGATTTGCCGTTTTTTGTTTTTTTTAAAATATACATGCTTGATTCAAATAAAATCTGCAGGTTATAGCTCCAACACTATAGCTCTGGTTATACAATACTTCACAAGTCGAGGATTTGCAGTTCTAGATGTCAACTACAGAGGAAGTTTTGGATTCGGAACTGCATACAGGAACAAATTAAAAACAAAGTAAATTTTCAGCTGTAATCCAGATATCTAATGGTTTATTTATCTTTTACGAAAAATTATTTATTCATTAACTAATTCAAAATTAAATTTGATCTAATTAAAATTAGACTGGTAAATCCGCTCCTCTACGATACGCTAAACAAGATCTAACAAAATCCAGTACGAGGTCATCTCAGAGCAACCTTTGATTAAATTAGAGAGTAAATCTTACCCATTTACCAAAAGTTAACATACTTGCATATTGGATTATAATGGTATTTTTAAAAATGTCACATAAAACATTTTTTTCTCTTTACAATTTGAAATATAGTGTATATACATGTGTCTTCCATATCAAGTCAATCTTCAATCTAGGTGGGGAATCTATGATGTGGATGATTGCTGTAGTGGGGCTCAGGCTTTAGCAGTTGAGGGTCGTGTGGACAAGAATTTTTTGTGTATTGATGGTGGATCTGCGGGGGGATACACTACGTTAGCCTGTCTAGCCTTCAGGGACATATTTAAAGCAGGTCAGTGTCGACTCGGGGAGGGAGGAGTGTGATGAATCGATGTTCTATCTAGAAGATTTTTTTAAAAAGGCTGATCAGAAAATAAGAATGGTATTAAGCATGTTTAACATTAGCGCTTTATTTCAATTCATCTTACTAGATAATTACGTTTCAAAATGTGGGATTTTAATGATAGAAATAAAATAATAAGAGTGATGAACTTTAATGAAAGAATTTACCTACGAAATTTCTTTGAAGCAAGATTTTTTAAATGATTCCCTATGCATAAAACTTGGATTGAAAATAACATATTTACATTCTACTGTGTTTTTCCATTAAATCATGTGATCTTTAAATGCCTCTAAATGCAACAACCGAATCACTGCGTATGAATTTACGGTACATGTAATTTACATAAGTAGTCCCCAAACATTGATTTCTATGTTATCGGTTTAAAAATATATTTCAGACATGTTGTTAAAACTTTATATTTTACAATTATTCAACACTAAAGTTAATTCTATTGATAAAAGCAAAATTTTAAGAGTTATTTTCATGGATTTTATTTTCAGGCTCATCTCAACAGTCGATCTGATTAAAATCAGATCCTTGATCTGCTCCTTGTTTTTCTATTGTCGCTACACAAGGATCTGAAGAAACCCAGCTTGAGGTCACCTCCTGGTGAACTTTGTTTTGACCAATGAAATCGTCGGTTCCATTCCCCAGTTACATGTTTTGGAAGTCAAACTAATACAATATTTGGATTCCCTGAGGCCATCTAATATCAACTTATGCTCCGTCTCTAGCTCGCTGATACCAAAAGATTCGAGAACATGTGCCATTGCTTCGTCATACAACTCCATTTTTGTTTATAACCTGAGATTACCGTTTCTAACACTTACTCTGATGGCCAAAATAACTCATGAATATTCTTAAAGTAAAGTTCACTAGGAGGTGACCTCAAGCGGGGTTTCTTCAGATCCTCGTGCAGCGACAATATAAAAACAAGGAGCAGATCAAGGATCTGATTTTAATCAGATTGTCTCAACAGTCTATGTGATAACCAGTTTAAACCGGTTTTAGAGAACAGCTGTTCTTGCTGTTATTAATTTACTCCCTGCATGATCTGCAATTTATACTGATTTATGTAATAAAATAATTGATTTTATCATTGAGGGAATGTAAATATAAGCATTGAATGATTTATTTTTGACGTCGTCGTGTCAATAACTGCCGTTAGTTGAGCAGACAAATTATCATAAAGCGCTAACGCGCGTTATTCAATTTGTCTGCTCACCTGACGGTTGTTATTGACATGACGACGTCAAAAATAAATCATTCAATGCTATATTAAAGAGGCTTTTTTTTATTTACATAAAACAGGTGCTAGCCATTATGGAATAGGGGATTTAGGTGCACTTGTCAGAGATACACACAAGTTTGAGAGCCGATACATCGACACACTCATTGCCCCGTACTCTGGAGATAACATCAAGATTTTCGAGGAGCGCTCTCCAATTAACTATGTTGATAAACTCAGTTGTGCAATGGCTTTCTTCCAAGGGGATGAGGACAAGGTTTGGCATTCACTATTCTCTGTTTCGGTGGTGGATTTTTTCCTTTAGGAGGCCTGGCAACTAATTAAGTATAAACCTTTATTTTCAGATTGTTCCTCCTAACCAGGCTGAGATGATGTATGAAACTGTATTGGCCAAAGGCCTTCCAACAGTATTGGTCATGTTCAAAGGTCAGTTATGAACACTGCTATGTAAATACCATATAAGATTTTTACCATTTCCAAGGCCACAAAAATAACTGCATATGCATAAAATCAGTGGTTTGATCAATCTTATGTACAAGTATTAACCTTTCATGCCTGGAACTGAAAAAGTAGAGTGTATGTCACTTTCATAATCATAATGCAGGCAAAATGTACCTATTAGAATTTCTATGAAAAAATCTTTGATGAAGTAAAATAAATGTAAGCTATATTCTTATATGATTATAGTTAATAAAATAAATATCAGCCAAATTCTGTTCTTGATCCATTTATTAATAGGAGAACAACATGGATTCAGAAAAGCTGAAAACATACAAACAGCTCTGGATGGGGAGTTCTATTTTTTCGCCAAAGTTTTTGGCTTTGAGCCAGCAGATAAAATGTCGGTAAGTCCGAATTAAATATATTATGTTCAGGTTTGTTTTCTTTTATGATTTTTTCATACATATATTCAGTGTTCATGATATAGATGCTATATTTTTGCAAGTATATATTTTTACTTGTATTTAACTTATTTTATCAGGGGCATTAGCATATCATCAACGTATATTCACAAATGTCGTGTTAACATAGCAATTTAAAAGTGTAATAAACTATTAAATATGAATAAAGTTAACTTCTTTAATTTTTTTTCAGTAGCTTCTTATAAAGTTCATTTTCTCTAATTATTAGGAATCTGTAGTAAGAAAAATTTATAAAAATACAAATCAGTAAAAAACTGTACATGTTCTAATTATTTAATTTTCTTTTCAGCTTGAAATTAAAAATCTAAAGAATTGAGAGCCACTGGGAGAACGGATGAAGTGATTTACATGTATAAATGTAAATATTTACATTTGCAAATATGGTTCCTTATATGAACCTATATGATAGCGATAATGTTCAATTCTGTATGAACTTTTTTAGGACATCACAATGATTGACGTTTGATGGTTGAAATATTGTAAACGTCAAAAACATTGTTATATTAATGATTTTGAATGATTTGCCATTCTCAAACATAAATATAAGTAATAAACAGCAATCTTAAAAAGTTCACCAGGATATGAACTTAGTTGGTTCGTGATCAAATCTTCTGAGAACGTCAAAAACATTGTTATATTAATGATTTTGAATGATTTGCCATTCTCAAACGTAAATATAAGTAATAAACAGCAATCTTAAAAAGTTCACCAGGATATGAACTTAGTTGGTTCGTGATCAAATCTTCTGAGAAGCCCTTCAGGCTTCACAGGATTTGATCATGTGACCAACCAAGTTCATATCTCGAGAACTTTTTAAATTGCTGTTTATTTCTTACCGGTAAATAACATTTATCCACAGGATTATTCATTATGCCTAAAAAAAACATTCCACCCATATTAGCAAAGGAGTTGATGATTTTGCACTATCTTTTTATTTAAGCCTAAGTTTTTTTTATACTGGTATTTTTGGGTTTGTCTGTATAAGTGTGTCCCTGGGTAATTGTTTACCAATTTGATTGATTTGTAAAGATCTTTTTAGTTTTAACATTATATTAAAAAGGTATCTTGATGTATACAAATGTATATCCAGAAAACAACATTGAAAATGTATTTTATTTACAAGTTACTGTTGTTCTGATTGATGATAAGAGACCAAGCTGTTCACAGAAATGTTCTTAATTTTTTGAGAAATTTTATAATTTCATAATTGTATTTGTTTTTACTATTGCTGTGTAGTATTTTGAGATGTTGAATAAGGTTTAGCTCACTCAAGTATTAGGAATAGCCCAGTCAGAACATTGAAATTGTTAAATATATTTATATTAAAAACTACCGGGTATTTTGAAAACCTGAATGTTGAAATGGTCATGAAATAGCCAGACCATGTAATATATTAAACCCTGTCATCTAAAGAGTGTTCCTGACCGTCATTCTGATTTTTGATGTGAACCTAGTATATTGATGACTAGCTAGCTAGCTTGCATGCAGATCAGGATTAGTATCTAAATCAATTAATATAACAGACACATGCACACAGCTGAGTACTTAGGGACGAATGAAAATTGTACAGATCTGGAATCAGCTGGACTTTTCTTAGTAATAATGTAGATATCTAATTATATACGAGGAATTAATATCCACAGAAAACCCCGAGAAGTACGTCTCGCGAAAAACCGCTAGATGTACATCTTGTGAATTTTAAAAACTCCCTTTTATATTTTGGACACATGTAAACTACATGAAACTATTAATGATAAAAATTCGGCATTCACGATTTTATGTTCTCACGATTTGATGGAAAACGGTTGATTGTGGAATTAGGTACTCGCGTAAAATAAGGAATCTACAGTAGTTATTAATAAATCTTTATTAATATTTACTCACAACATAAATTTTAATGAGGTCCAGTGGTATATAGTGCTTAACTCACAGGCTTAAATTGTCTTAATTAGCTGCTAATCCAATAATTGCTGGATAAAGGTGTCATTGTGTGTCAGCAATATTATGTAACTGAACTTGACCTCTTTTACACTTGTCACCAGCTTAAATATATATGGTGCCATGAAGCAGAAATGTTTTAGTTTATCAAACTATCTATAATCACAATTACAAGTATTATTGGAATATATTTACATTCTACTATGGTTTTCCATTACATTCTGTGATCTTTAAATGCCTCTAAATGCAACAAATGCATATGAATTTACATGTAATTTACATAAGAAGTTCCCAAATATTGATTTCTATGTTATAGGTTTAAAAATATATTTCATACATGTTGTTAAAACACCATGCATGTTTTACAATCATTCAACAATAAATTTGATTTCATTGTTAAAAGCAATGTTTCAAGAGTCATTTTTCATGGATTATATTTTCATGTTCATCTTAACAGTCTATGTGATAACCAGTTTAAACTGGTTTTAGAAAATAGCTGTTCTTGCTGTTACTAATTTACTCCCACCGTTATCTTCAATTTATATCGATTTATTTAATTAAATGATTGAATTCATCAGTAAGGGAATGTAAATATAAGCATTAAATGATTTATTTTGACGTCATTGTGTCAATAACTGCCGTCAGTTGAGCAGACAAATTATCATAACGCGCTAATGGCAGTTATTGACACGACAACGTCAAAAATAAATCATTTAATGCTATAAGAATGGCTCCCTTTTTGTCTATATAATTTAACTAAGGGAAATAATAAAAATGTGAAAAAATGCTTTATGTAATGAATTCATTGTGTAACTTTTTTCTAAAAGGGGGGGGGGGGTATCTGGATAAGTTATTTATAAATACAGGAAGATTGCAACAACTTTAAAATAACATATATATATACTGTCAGTATGTAATAAATATATCAATAAGCACGAACTGTTTCGGTGTGAGAGTCAATCAAATCTCATGAACAGAAACAGCTAGTGCTTTTTGATATATTTATTATGTACAGGATATACAGAATACAGAATACAGATCATTTATTACTAATTCAGAGTACAGAACAGACAAGTACATGACATGTTATTATAATTACAAGAGAAAGACATGCCAATGAATAGTATAAAAATTATTAAAGTAATAACAATTATAGCAAATGACAATGTTAATTCCAACAATATTTCACTTAAAAGGAGTACTATAGCATATATGTTATTAAGGTATTGCAGTGTACCTGTATAGCTGTATTTATGATAAACTTTCCTTTGAAAGGAAAATCCATTTACTGCAGTTTCCCCTCCCCCTTTAGAAAAGGTTAAACAATAAATTCCTTTTGTTTTATTAAAGCCTCCTGACTTTATATAACAAAGTTTAGCAATGATTAGTACAGAACCATTTTAACAGGAGCTTGGACATTGGGTAGTTGTGTCAAACAACAATGTGACGTAGGCCTGTCTGTTTCATTGCTGGCCACTTAGCCATGGCTCTTTGAAATCAACAAGATTTGTTTGGCTTTTGAGCTAAGACTACGTAATTTTTGTGTATTTTCACTTGAAACTAGCATCATTTTTAACTTGCTTTGACGCAAGAAAAAGAGAGTTACATTCTATCGAAAATCCAAGGTCTTGTTAAAATGATTCTAATTTATTCGTTGGTATTACGAATATATTGCGTTGGCTTAGACGTGTATTTTTAGATCATGACGAGTCACACTGGATCAACTGTGAAAACCGGTTCAATCCGGTTTCCACGTCATCACGAAGGACTTTTTACTTCAATATCCATCCGTTGTTTTTCTAAATATCATATAAAAAATTGAGTAAGTATCACTTTGAACTATATTTGTTTTACCACAAATTGAAATTATGATTATATATTTGTTGAAATAATGCTTAATTGAGATCAAATCTTTGATGTATTATGTTAAAAGGTGTGCACTATTTGATATCTCGTCACGCGTAGCGTTCCCCAGCAGAAAGGTATAAATAGAGGGGACTTCTTTCGCTAGCATTTCACAAGGGAAGCGGAGATGCTGTGCAATGTTTCACGTTGCGGTTAGGTGTAATTTTTTGTAACTTGTTTCTCTGTTTGATTTACTACCTTCAAAATATTTTTTTAAAAATATTTTATTATGTATTTTATTGTGATGTTGGCATCTTTTCATAACATTGTGAATTTTTCGATTTGAGCGAGAACGCTTTTGTGAAGTTAAAATTCCAATATGGCGCCCACTTTCCATGGAGACCGGAAAAAAGAAATAAGAACTCAACTGGTGAAAAGATTGATGTCAAAGAAGAAGAAATATTCAAGAAACGCTTATATATGTGCTCTCATTCATAGTACTGTGAAAAGGGTTTTGGGAGGGAAGAAGACTTTTAGAAACTCGATGGACGCTGATCAAAATTTCCATTCGGTGGAACAAGATGTTAAAGGGGGAGATCATTTTATTTAGATAAGTTTGTTATAGAGTATTGGGTCAGGTAACATTTTCTCAGTTTTTGAGTATTTTTCACCGCAATGTGTTCAACTTGTTTGTGATTTGTTGATCAAATCAAATAAATGAATAAATTTCAAAATCAAAATATTTCTATAATTAATAGTTTATGATGCTTTATTGCAGTACAGGGTCCGACGAGGCTCTGATAGAAATTTTTGGCTGTTCATTGCAACATCGTTAGGGTCAGCTCATGTAGACTGTATTCTGATGATTGTGGACCCAGCGTCCCCGCCCTCCTCAAGATAACCCCATTCCTGGTGCTGTTTGTCGCCATGTTAGCTTCTGCCTTTGGTATTCCCATTCATTAAGAATCTAAGAAAGTTGGCATTCCATAAGAACGTCCATAGCTGTCTTGTGGATGATAATGGCAGAGAAATTCCTCACTGACCTCAAATATTTCAACTTGCTGTCCTGCGTAGTAGGTATTGTGCCTAACGTATCGCTCCCTCAGATCTACCACTTTTGGGATGGATGTGAACCTCCTCCCTGTGTTTACTAGCATGTAAGAAGGTATTGTGTGTGGGACCCACCTCCCGTGTTCTGCTGTGTGTATGGTTTGTAGATCAAACAAAAGTTTTCAAAAAAACAGATATTAAAAAAAACCTCATAACTTAACAGTGGTAATCAACAATGGGCAATGTTAATTTGTATACAATTCAAAGTTCATTTCCTCACCCTCGGTTAAATCAAGTGAGAAATGCTAGAACTGAATGCTGGCAAAATTGATAAGTAAATATTTTAAAATGTCAAATTCTGTTGTAGTTTTCTGCTTGACTAGAAGGTGGTTAAATGAAACTTAATCTTTCATACTCTGATATAATAATTTTAACATTTCACAGCTTGCTTGCATCATGATTGTCCTTTTCAAGAATTTATGATTGAATTGGCTGGGAGTTGACTCATTGCTTCTGGTGTACACTTTGATGAATGGGAGGATACATCTTCTGGTTCTTGCATTTAAAAAAGAATTAAACACAGGCACGAGGACCAGACTGAAACCCTCACCATGACAAAATTTAAACACGAAATAATCTATAATGTTGCATTAAAGTAAGGTGGTGCCTGTTTGAAGGTAATATAGATGGAAAACTTGCATGTTTGAAAACACAGAGTAGCAGTTTGATTATAAAACATAATGGAAAACATTTGCAATTTTGAGAAATTCAATGACTTGAATTTTGATTGGTTGTTTCAGCTTTCATCATCTCTATAGAATTTTGATGAAAATTTTCTTCCATCCCTATCAAAGCCTCCTGTCAGGATTATTTCCAGAAAATTATCTTTCACCATTTCAAAGAAACGTTTGGGTCCTGTAATATACAGAATGCATCCAAGGTTTGTCCCTGAACAATGACCCCCCAGAGTTAAGTTGAGCAGAGGATCCTGCCATCTTAAACGTGTGAAGTAGTCGATCAAATATGCTGCTCAAGGACCCATGAGGCCACCTTGAGGAAGGTAATTTGTTGTAAAGTTGTGTTATTGTTTGGGCTTGTTTTCATGGGTAGGGGCTGGGAGAGTTCAGTTTTTACAGATTAAGGAACAGTGGAACAGATTTAGCTGCCCCTTGCTGATTTTTTCCTTCCAAATCAAGCCATTGTTCATTTTAAAAAAATGGAGCCAATTTACCTGCCCCTTGCTGATTTTTTCCTTCCAAACAATCTTGCTGGTGTCGAGCCATTGTTCATTTAAAAAAATGGAGCTTGGTCATTTAATCTGGGACAGGCGTGTAACAGGTATTTTTCATGAGGGGATAACATTTTGAAAGAAATGCTTATTACACAAATTTTGTTATAAATTGTTATAGAATTGACAACAAAACATCTTGTTGGGGGGTCAACATTGCTAGTAATCAAGGTCTTTTTCAGAGATGGTAAAGATATGCTGTAATAAGTTAAATTCTATGACAATGCCAAGGTTTAAGGTGACCTATTCTTGAGCGACCCAGCGATGTTTCAGACCTGTCACATCCTCCATGCTCCCGACTCCTCCTGGCCTCCACAGCATATTTTGTGTGTTTCCATAAAAGTGATCTGAGTGAAATGGTCCCTAATGCAACGTCAGAAAACTGCGAAATGGTACTAAACAATGACATTCGTGCCTGGTCGTCTATACTGAAGCAGTACAAGTTGGTCATATGAAAGATAAACAACACATTGATTACATGAGTGCTGATGAGATCACCAGTTAAGGTATTGAAGGTGTAAAAGCCCTGCTTTAACCTAGCAGTCCTCAGAAAATGTATTGAAAAAGTAATGTCTTAGAACTAATTTTGACATAAAACAGTTTTGTGTTATGGATATGATGACTCATAACCACAGAAGAAGCATAATCCATGAACACAGCTATGGTGTCCTTAAGCCACATATTTAAAATCTTTAAAGATATTTATTTTCAATTGTGAAACATGGCATTTATTTTAAAAATTTGCAAACATTCAAAAAAAAAAAAAAAAAGTAGGTGTAAAATATTTTGTCACATATAAAAGTCGTTGAGAGAAATTAACCTATCACTAGACCATTGTAAAGCTAAAATCCATGTGTTTGGAGTGAATTTGATTTGTAGCCTAGTCGTCAACTTGAAGTCTACGATGCATTTCCATGCACACAAATGATTAGAGGGCACCCGAGGTATTCTTTTATAGATGAAGACACTGGTACCAAAGGGGGATCAGCATGCATACCCATGCATATTCGGTGAGAATCTAAAGAATAGGTACTCTTCTGTGCTGATTAAAAACGCAGTTTATTGCTTGTCTCCTTGGATTCATCAATGCATGTCCGTGCTCCTTGACGCGTCGACACAACCACTTGTGAGGGAGTCGTCATGCAAATCCATGCATACCAGAGTTGCAGCATCCCCAGATTCAACAGAAGTCAACACTTCTTCATATTGTAATGTTTTTGTTAATTATATATGTTGTGAGGAGTCGACGTGCTATGTCCATGCACATGACAGTGACCCAAGCCCAGATCACGCCTTGGGTAAAATGAAAATTCCATAAGTTTACTAGTATTATAAATGTGAAAATTACATTCTATGTCTTGAAAAAAAATTAAATTTAAATAACTATATCAAGTGTAATTGTGTAGGATAGTTTGGGTGTAGTAAATTTTTTTTATAGCCCTGATGTGAGCAGAAAGTCACAGAGCTTGTGTGAATAGTCCAATGAATGAAAAGCTTATCTTGTCCAATGTGCAAGGTAATATACTTTGTAGATAGATCCAGCTGTTGAAATTGGAGAATTCTGACTCTCTGCAAGATACGTGTAGCTGTCTTCACATTTTCACAAGGTCACAGATTTAAAAGAGTATTGTAACAGTAAATAGATACAGTATGTAGGTAAGACATGTCTGAGGTTTTCTTTGTTAACCCATTTCATTGACTAGAAGTGCAAAATCAATTTGAAGAGAGCAATGGGTTGTTGAGTAAATGATGGACTGATCGAGGGAAGCTGTTGGAGAATTAATGTAAACCTTCTTTGCTGCATCATTGGTCCAGTCTGCTTAAAAGAAGTTGATTATTATCCATAATAAGAGACTGTTGAAGATACGTAAATAGGCTGTAATCAAATGTCCTACTTGTAGATCATTAGTGATGCCCAGATAAATCAGATAAAAATTAGAAGTTGATGATTGACTGCTATAATACACTGATAGGCACAGGACACTAGGA
Organism: Magallana nippona; assembly: GCA_033439105.1. NCBI lineage: Eukaryota > Metazoa > Mollusca > Bivalvia > Ostreida > Ostreidae > Magallana > Magallana nippona. Next base: position 13,675,829 of record CM065923.1, read on the forward strand.
CATTTCTGCAATAGGTAACCACACGTAGTCAAAAAAAATAATTTCAACATTAAATCCATGGAGCAATAAACTGATGGAGATGTTCTTTGATGCAGCCTATGGTAATGAGCTTCAAGGTGTTGTGTGACGATGTCAAAGTTGCTGTAAAGATTATCACATAGGTCTTGGGACCATTTTTTCTGATAATGGGTAAATTACCTAATTTAAATTATATGTAAATGTTCAACCTTAAAAATATCAAAAGTTTTAACTTGCATAAACAAAGATTTATGTTAAAAATGATAAAATCAAAAAGTTTCAACTGCCATATTGATAAAGATTTATGTTTTGTGTTTATGAAATTTTATCTTAAAGAGAGTATTGGGTCAATTATAGGAACATAAAGAAGTAGTGCTTCTCCGGTGAAATTTCTACTATTTGGTGTAAACATCATCTTTGATGAGAAAAAAACATGTCCGGTGGGGTTGACCCTGATGCATATCCTGGAATAAATATTTTAAAACATCTGAATGACAGTAGACTTGGATCATAACCTGTCTTTCATCGGAAACAGCCTCTCCAGGACAAACTTTCAAGTGAACAAGACTCTCTTCTAGATAATCATTATTATAACATCAACAAGAGTTCTATTAAAAAACCATCAACAGACCATTATCTGGACTACTCGAGGATCAGCAAAATCACATTCATCAGTTGGAGGAACTTATTGAGATGCAAGAGTAGATAACAACATGAGTTCCATCAAAAGCACATAAATATACCAAAGGAGGGTGAAGAAGAAAATGAATCATCTACTTATGGGGCGTGGTCAGGTATTTTACTTTTTTTATAATTCACAGGTTGGTAATCAAGATGAAATCACCGATAGAGCAATCACAAACTGAATTTTCAAGACATCAAGAGGACAATCAATGTTGAAGAATTCTGTTGAAAAACTCATTGAATATAAATGGTGTATGGTAAATTAACCAAAGAATAATCCACATAAACTTAAAAGGAATGTCTGCAACAGGATTTCTACTTGAGACCAGCAGGTACTTGGTAGTTTGATAGCATTTATTTGCAGAATGAGAAAGCACAGTGCAGCCATGAATGTATATCAAGTCAAAAGCATCCCTGTAGTGAAATACTGACAGCTGCTCAGACAGGATAACAAATCATGCAATGGGAATGTATAAAGGAAAGGGAAAGGTAATTTTTTGTAGAAAACATCCACTGAAGGACTTCAAACACGATACACATAGGCTAAAGGTGAGATGAAGTGACTGGTTCCTTGGGGATCTACGGGGGGAGTATATCTTAAGTAAGAAAATAAAGGACAACTCTGACACTTGACAGGACACCCTTCTTCTGGTAGATCATCAAGAGTACCATTAAGATCCATTAGCATTGAATGTGACATTTACTGACGGTTAAACATCTGAAGAAACTTTCAGTAAAACTTTAAGGTACAGTAATTACAGAAAATCAACAGATCATACACGGAGTAAATTTTTTTAGAAACAATAACAGTGTATGTATTTATATTAAGGAAAGTATTTTATAGTTAAAAGGAAAGCAAAAAACAATCCGGATGACCATCAACAAAACATCTGCTAGAGGATCATAATCGGGACATTGACTGGAGGACTCCCTAATATTGGAGGACCATCAACTGGACACATCTGCAGGTCTATTTAAAAAGAATAAACAGTTACAGGAGAGCCCTCATTAGTTTTGGCATCAACAAGAGAACATCAACAGGATCATCAAAAAGACTTCTACTGAATAATCATCAACACATTATATCATGAAAGACCAATAACAGGACATCTAATGGGACCATCAACATATCAACTGGAGGACCATCAGCATCTCTTGGAGAAGACTCATCAGGCCTCCTAAAGAAAGATCATCAGCAGGATATCTACTGGAGGACCATCAACATTTACCAAAGAACCATCAACAAGGAGCAAGAACATCAACTGATCATCTGCAACAGGATTTCTTGGAAAGCAGTGGCAGGTACTAGTATTTTGTTGCTTTTATTTGCAGAATGCAGGAAAAGTGCCATCATGAATGTCTACCATGCCAGTTGCAAACATTTCCTGAAGGAGTACAACATTGGTTGCTTCTCTGGCAGGATGATGAAACACACAAGAGATGGATTTTATTCGGAGTTTCTAAGGGAATAGGAGAGGTAATTTATTGTAGAGAACATCCACTCAGGACTAAACACGATGCATTCTTGATGGAAGATGACGTCACTGGTTCATTGGGGATCTACTGGTGGACAATTGACAAGGCATCTTCAGTAGGACAATTTGAAGGGCAACTCTACTTCACTTTCAACAGAACACGGTACTAATGGAAGATCATCAACAAGATATCAACAAAAGATCCACCAGCAGTCAATCAAAAGATACTAACTGACAGTCAAACATAGGAAAACACTTACGAAATATTTTCAGGTACATTAATTACTAAAAATTATCAACAGATTATATGATAGAAAACACACAGCAAGATTAAATTTAAAGACAAATACAGCATTTTTTATAAATAAAAGCATATATTAGTATGCATGAAAGCAAAAACCATTTGGAGGATCATCAACATTTTTATTAGAGGACAAACAACATGACACCTACTGGAAGATTATCAACTGGACCATCTAATTGAGGACTGTCAACATGACATCTACTAGAGGACTATTAACTGGACATCTCCTGGAGGACCAGCAACAGGACATCAACTCGGAGGCCATCAAGATGACATCATCTAGATGATTATCAGCATGACATCATCTAGAGGTTTTTTATAAGCACATCTGTAAAGCAATCAACGGAAGATCTTTTGGAGGAACATCAACTTGATTTCTAATGGAGGACCAACAAGTAATTCATCTACATGAGGATCATCAACGGGGTCATTTCCTGGAGGATCATCATCAGAACCAAGAAACAAAACATCTACTAGAGGATCATCAATTGGACATTAACTGGGGTGTGAACAGGACATCTTCTGAAAGATAAACAACTGAACCAGCCCTTGAGGACTATCAGCTGAGGGATCATAAAAAAGACATCTATAGGAGGAACATCGATTGGGCCATCTACTAGAGGACCAACAACAGGACCATTTGCTACACAATGGTCATCAATCTGACATCAACTGGAGGATCATCAGCAGGACATCTCCTGGAGAATACTCATCAGGCCTCCTAATGGAAGATCATCAGCAGGATATCTACTGGAGGACCATCATCATTAACAAAAGAACCATCAACAAGGAGCAAGAACATCAACTAATCATCTGCAACAGGATTTCTTGGAAAGCAGTGGCAGGTATTAGTATTTTTCTGCTTTTATTTGCAGAATGCAGGAAAATTGCTATCATGAATGTCTACCATGCCAGTTGCAAACATTTCTTGAAGGAGTACAACACTGGTTGCTTCTCTGTCAAGATGATGAAATGCACGACAGATGGATTTGGTTCTGAGTTTTTAAGGGAATAGGAGAGGTAATTTATTGTAGAGAACATCCACTCAGGACTAAACATGATACATCTGAGGGAAGATGACGTCACTGGTTCATTGGGGATCAACTGGTGGACAATTAACAAGGCATCATCAGGAGAACAACATAAACGGCAATTCTTGTTCACTTTCAACAGAATACAGTACTACTGGTAGATCATCAACAAGACACCTATCAACAAAAGATCCATCAGCAGTCTATCAAGGAAATATTAAGTTTCTTAGGGAATAGGAGAGGTAATTTATTGTAGATAACATCCACTTAAAAGTAAACATGATGCATTCTTGAGGGAAGATGACATCACTAATTCATTCGGAATCTACTGGTAGTAAATGAACAAGGCGTCTTCAAGAGGACAATATAATGGGAAACTCGAGTTGACTTTCAACAGAACACATATAGTGCTACTGGTAGATCATCAACAAGAGTCCTATCAACAGATGGATTTGATTCAGAGTTTCTGAGAAAATAGGTGAGGTAATTTATTGTAGAGAACATCCACTAAGGAGTAAACATGATGCATTCTTGTGGGAAGATGATGTCACTGGTTCATTGGGGATCTACTGGTGGACAATTTACAAGGCATCTTCTGTAGGACAATTTGAAGGGCAACTTTGATTTGCGGATAAACAAGAAGACCATCTACTGGAGGAACATCAATTGGGTCATCTACTAGAGGACCAACAACAGGACAATTTGATGGGGTACTTGAGGATCATATTAAAACTGGACATCAACTGAGGACCATCGACTGAGACATCTCCTGGAGAAGACTCATCAGGCCCCAATAGATCAGCAGGATATCTACAATATTAACAAAAGAACCATCAGCAGGGAGCAAGAATATCAACTGATCATCTGCAACAGGATTTCTTGGAAAGCAAGGTACTAGTATTTTTCTGTTTATTTGCAGAATGCAGGAAAAGTGCCATCATGAATGTCTACCATGCAAGCTGCAAATATTTCCTGCAGAAGTACAACACTGGTTGCTTCTCTGGCAGGACAATGAAACACACAAGAGATGGATTTTATTCGGAGTTTCTAAGAAAATAGGAGAGGTAATTTATTGTAAAGAACATCCACTCAGGACCAAACATGATACTTCTGAGGGAAGATGACGTCACTGGTTCATTGGGGATCTACTGGTGGACAATTGACAAGGCATCTTCGGTGGGACAATTTGAAAGGCAACTCTACTTCACTTTTAGCAGAACATGGAACTACTGGAAGATCATCAACAAGATATCAACAAAAGATCCACCAGCAGTTAATCAAAGGATATTCACTGACAGTCAAACATAGGAAAACACTAAAAGGAAATATTATCAGGTACAATAATTACTGAAAATTATCAACAGATAATATGAAAGAAAACACATACCAAGATTAAATTTAAAGACAATTACAGCATTTTTTTTATAAATGAAAGCATATAATATCTTACAGAAAAGCAAAAACCCTCTAAAGGATCATCAACATTATATTTATTAGAGGACAAACAACATGACACCTACTGAAGATTATCAACTGGACCATCTTATTGAGGACTATCAACATGACATCTACTATAGGACTATTTACTGGGCATCTACTAGAGGACCAGCAACAGGAAATCAATTCGTAAGCCAAGATGACATCATCTAGATGATTATCAGCATGACATCATCTAGAGGTTTTTTATCAGCACATCTGTAAAGCAATTAACGGAGATCTTTTGGAGGAACATCAACTTGATTTCTAATGGAGGATCAACAAGTAATTCATCTACATGAGGATCATCAACTGGGTCATTTCCTGGAGGATCATCATCAGAACCAAGAAACAAAACATCTACTAGAGGATCATCAATTGGATATTCACTGGGGTGTGAACAGGACATCTACTGAAAGACAAACAACTGAACCAGCCCTTGAGGATTATCAGCTGAGGGATCATAAACAAGACATCTACAGGAGGAATATCGGTTGGGCCATCTACTAGAGGACCAACAACAGGACCATTTGCTACACAATGGTCATCAATCTGACATCAATTGGATGATCATCAATGGGACATCTCCTGGAGAATACTCATCAGGCCTCCTAATGGAAGATCATCAGCAGGATACCTACTGGAGGACCATCATCATTAACAAAAGAACCATCAACAAGGAGCAAGAACATCAACTAATCATCTGCAACAGGATTTCTTGGAAAGCAGTGGCAGGTATTAGTATTTTTCTGCTTTTATTTGCAGAATGCAGGAAAATTGCTATCATGAATGTCTACCATGCCAGTTGCAAACATTTCTTGAAGGAGTACAACACTGGTTGCTTCTCTGTCAAGATGATGAAATGCACGACAGATGGATTTGGTTCTGAGTTTTTAAGGGAATAGGAGAGGTAATTTATTGTAGAGAACATCCACTCAGGACTAAACATGATACATCTGAGGGAAGATGACGTCACTGGTTCATTGGGGATCAACTGGTGGACAATTAACAAGGCATCATCAGGAGAACAACATAAACGGCAATTCTTGTTCACTTTCAACAGAATACAGTACTACTGGTAGATCATCAACAAGACACCTATCAACAAAAGATCCATCAGCAGTCTATCAAGGAAATATTAAGTTTCTTAGGGAATAGGAGAGGTAATTTATTGTAGATAACATCCACTTAAAAGTAAACATGATGCATTCTTGAGGGAAGATGACATCACTAATTCATTCGGAATCTACTGGTAGTAAATGAACAAGGCGTCTTCAAGAGGACAATATAATGGGAAACTCGAGTTGACTTTCAACAGAACACATATAGTGCTACTGGTAGATCATCAACAAGAGTCCTATCAACAGATGGATTTGATTCAGAGTTTCTGAGAAAATAGGTGAGGTAATTTATTGTAGAGAACATCCACTAAGGAGTAAACATGATGCATTCTTGTGGGAAGATGATGTCACTGGTTCATTGGGGATCTACTGGTGGACAATTTACAAGGCATCTTCTGTAGGACAATTTGAAGGGCAACTTTGATTTGCGGATAAACAAGAAGACCATCTACTGGAGGAACATCAATTGGGTCATCTACTAGAGGACCAACAACAGGACAATTTGATGGGGTACTTGAGGATCATATTAAAACTGGACATCAACTGAGGACCATCGACTGAGACATCTCCTGGAGAAGACTCATCAGGCCCCAATAGATCAGCAGGATATCTACAATATTAACAAAAGAACCATCAGCAGGGAGCAAGAATATCAACTGATCATCTGCAACAGGATTTCTTGGAAAGCAAGGTACTAGTATTTTTCTGTTTATTTGCAGAATGCAGGAAAAGTGCCATCATGAATGTCTACCATGCAAGCTGCAAATATTTCCTGCAGAAGTACAACACTGGTTGCTTCTCTGGTAGGACAATGAAACACACAAGAGATGGATTTTATTCGGAGTTTCTAAGAAAATAGGAGAGGTAATTTATTGTAAAGAACATCCACTCAGGACCAAACATGATACTTCTGAGGGAAGATGACGTCACTGGTTCATTGGGGATCTACTGGTGGACAATTGACAAGGCATCTTCGGTGGGACAATTTGAAAGGCAACTCTACTTCACTTTTAGCAGAACATGGAACTACTGGAAGATCATCAACAAGATATCAACAAAAGATCCACCAGCAGTTAATCAAAGGATATTCACTGACAGTCAAACATAGGAAAACACTAAAAGGAAATATTATCAGGTACAATAATTACTGAAAATTATCAACAGATAATATGAAAGAAAACACATACCAAGATTAAATTTAAAGACAATTACAGCATTTTTTTTATAAATGAAAGCATATAATATCTTACAGAAAAGCAAAAACCCTCTAAAGGATCATCAACATTATATTTATTAGAGGACAAACAACATGACACCTACTGAAGATTATCAACTGGACCATCTTATTGAGGACTATCAACATGACATCTACTATAGGACTATTTACTGGGCATCTACTAGAGGACCAGCAACAGGAAATCAATTCGTAAGCCAAGATGACATCATCTAGATGATTATCAGCATGACATCATCTAGAGGTTTTTTATCAGCACATCTGTAAAGCAATTAACGGAGATCTTTTGGAGGAACATCAACTTGATTTCTAATGGAGGATCAACAAGTAATTCATCTACATGAGGATCATCAACTGGGTCATTTCCTGGAGGATCATCATCAGAACCAAGAAACAAAACATCTACTAGAGGATCATCAATTGGATATTTACTGGGGTGTGAACAGGACATCTACTGAAAGACAAACAACTGAACCAGCCCTTGAGGATTATCAGCTGAGGGATCATAAACAAGACATCTACAGGAGGAATATCGGTTGGGCCATCTACTAGAGGACCAACAACAGGACCATTTGCTACACAATGGTCATCAATCTGACATCAATTGGATGATCATCAATGGGACATCTCCTGGAGAATACTCATCAGGCCTCCTAATGGAAGATCATCAGCAGGATACCTACTGGAGGACCATCATCATTAACAAAAGAACCATCAACAAGGAGCAAGAACATCAACTAATCATCTGCAACAGGATTTCTTGGAAAGCAGTGGCAGGTATTAGTATTTTTCTGCTTTTATTTGCAGAATGCAGGAAAAGTGCCATCATGAATGTCTACTATGCCAGATGCAAACATTGGTTGCTTCTCTGGCAGGATGATGACACGCACAACAGATGGATTTGATTTGGAGGTTCTAAGGGAATAGAAGAGGTAATTTATTGTAGAGAACATCCACTCAGGACTAAACATGATACATCTGAGGGAAGATGACGTCACTGGTTCATTGGTAACTCTAGTTGACTTTCAACAGAACACACATAGTACTACTGGTAGATCATCAACAAGAGTCCTATCAACAGATGGATTTGATTCCGAGTTTCTAAGAAAATAGGAGAGGTAATTTATTGTAGAGAACATCCACTAAGGAGTAAACATGATGCATTCTTGAGGGAAGATCACATCACTGGTTCATTGGGGATCTACTGGTGGACAATTTACAAGGCATCTTCTGTAGGACAATTTGAAGGGCCATCTACTGGAAGACCATCAACTGGGTCATTTACTAGAGGATTATTATCAGGACCAAGAAGCAGGGCATCATCAAGAGGATCATCAATGGGACATTAACTGGGGTATGAACAGGGCATCCACTGAAAGATAAACAATTGAACCAGACCTGAAAGACTTTCAACTGAGGGATCATAAACAAGACATCTACAGCAGGAACATCAATTTGGCCATCTACTAGAGGACCAACAACAGGATGATGGGGTAAAAAAGAGGGCATCATATAGGGGTTATCAACAGGATACTGGAGGACCATATTAAAACTGGACATCAACTGAGGACCATCAACTTGAGAAGACTCATTAGGCACCCAACAAATCAGCAGTATGTCTACTGGAGGACCATCAATATTAACCAAAGAACCATCAGCAGGGAGCAAAAATATCAACTGATCATCTGCAACAGGATTTCTTGGATAGCAGTGGCAGGTACTAGTATTTTTCTGCTTTTAATTGTAGAATGTAAGACAAGCCCAATCATGAATGCCTACCAAGTTGAAAACATTTCCTGAAGGAGTACAACACTGGTTGCTTCTCTGGTAAGATGATGATACAAACAACAGATGGATTTGGTTCAGAGTTTCTAAGGGAATAGGAGAGGTAATTTATTGTAGAGAACATACACTTTAGGCCTAAATATGATGCATTTTTGAGGGAAGATGACGTCACTGGTTCATTGGGGATCTACTGGTGGACAATTGACAAGGCATCTTCAGTAGGACAATTTAAAGGGCAACTCTAGTTCACTTTCAACAGGACACAGTACTTCCGGTAGATCATCAACAAGAGTACCACCAACAACAGATCCATAAGCAATCAATCAACAAGACATTAACTGACAGTGAAACATAGGAAGAAACTTAAAGGGAATACTTTCAGGTACAATGATTACAGAAATTCATTAACAGATCATATAGAATAAAACACATAGCAATAGTAAATTCAAATACAATTACAGTATTTTTATAAAAGGAAAGTATTTTATAGTTTACATGAAAACAAGAAACAACCTGAAGGATCATCAGCAGGACCATCACTGGAGGATCAACAAAAGGATACCTCCTTAAAGATCAACTGAACAGTCTATCGGAGAACCCCCAACAGGACACCAACTGAAGGACTATCAACTGGACATCTACTGGTGGATAGACAACTAGATATTTGCTGGAGGTCCATTTACTGGGCTATCTACTTAAGAATCTGAACCATCTATAGGAGAACCATCAACAGGACACCTACTGGAAGACAATCAACTTGACATCTTCTGGTGGATAAACAGCTAGTCCATTTACTGGAGCACCATTAATTGGGCTATATACCAAAGAATTATCATCAGGACCAAGTAAAAGGCCATCCTCTAGAGGATCATCAGATCATCTATTGAATGACATAAACAAGACTTCTGATGAAGGACCATCGGCAGGACATCATCTGGAGGTTCATCATCAGAACATCTATTGGAGGACAATCAACAGAACATCTACTGGAGAACCCTCAAATGGACATATACTCGAGGATCAACTAGACCATCTACTGGAGAATCAACAAATGGACCATCTTCTGGGGGACTACTTTTTACTACCAACTTTGCATCAAGACCATCTACTGAACAACACCTACTGGAGGACTAACAACAAGACAACTACTGGAAGATCCAATACTGAATCATTTACTGGAGGACCACCTAAAGAGGATTATCATCATGACCATCTACTGAAGGACCATCGACAGGACATAAACTGGTAAGCCATTAACTAGACATCTACTTGAAGACTAACAATAGGACACCAACTGAAAGAAAGATCAACAACTGAACAATCTACTCAAGATCATCAATTGGACAATCTACTAATGAGCCATCAATATTGACCAAAGGATCAACAACTTAATCATTTACTGTAGACCACCTTTTGAGGATTTTCATCAGGACCATCTACTGAAGGACCATCATCAGGACAATAACTGGTAAGCCATTAACTAGACATATACTTGCTCACTAACAACAGGATACTGACTGAAGGATCAACAACTGAAAAATCTACTGTAAGATCATCAATTGGTCAATATACTAGTGAGCCATCAATATGGATCCTAGGACCAAAAACAGGAAACCTACAGGGCAACTGGACAACTTTCTGGCATATCACCAACTGGACCACTTGCTGGAGGATCATCAACAGGGCAATTAACGAAAGTGCCATCAACTGGAACATCAATTAGAGGTTCATCATCAGGACATCTACTGGAGCATCATCAACAGAACATTTATTGGAAGATTATCAGCTATACATCAACTGTTTGACCAACAACAGGATACCTACTGGAGGATCAACAACTGAATCATTTCCTGGAGTACAGCCTTTAGAGAATTTTCATCAGGACCATCTACTGGAGGACCAGCAACAGAAAACCTGCTAGGCAAATTGACCACCTACTGGAGGATCATCAACTGGACCACTTGCTGAAGGATCATTAACAAGGCAATAAACGAAAGTAAATGATTCAGTTGTTGATCCTCCAGTAGGTGTCCTGTTGTTGGTCAAACAGTTGATGTAAAGTTGATAATCTCCTAATAAAGACTTTAGAGGACTTAAGAGTATTTTCATCAGGACCAACTACTGGAGAACCATCAACAGGAAACCTACTGGGCAACTGGACCACCTACTGGAGGATCAACAACTAAATAATTTCCTGGAATACAGCCTAAAGAGGATTTTCATCAGGACCATCAATAGGAAATCTACAGGGCAACTAGACCACCTACTGGAGGATCATTAACTGGGCCACTTCCTGGAGGATCATCAACAGGGCAATAAACGAAAGTGCCATCAACTGGAACATCAATTAGAGGTTCACCATCAGGACATCTACTGGAGCATCATCAACAGGACATTTATTGGAAGATTATCAACAATACATCAACTGTTTGACCAACAACAGGATACCTACTGGAGGATCAACAACTGAATCATTTCCTGGAGTACAGCCTTTAGAAAATTTTCATCAGGACCATCTACTGGAGGACCAGCAACAGAAAACCTGCTAGGCAAATTGACCACCTACTGGAGGATCATCAACTGGACCACTTGCTGGAGGATCATTAACAAGGCAATAAACGAAAGTAAATGATTCAGTTGTTGATCCTCCAGTAGGTGTCCTGTTGTTGGACAAACAGTTGATGTATAGTTGATAATCTCCCAATAAAGACTTTAGAGGACTTTAGAGGATTTTCATCAGGACCAACTACTGGAGAACCATCAACAGGAAACCTACTGGGCAACTGGACCACCTACTGGAGGATCAACAACTAAATAATTTCCTGGAATACAGCCTAAAGAGGATTTTCATCAGGACCATCAATAGGAAATCTACAGGGCAACTAGACCACCTACTGGAGGATCATTAACTGGGCCACTTCCTGGAGGATCATCAACAGGGCAATAAACGAAAGTGCCATCAACTGGAACATCAATTAGAGGTTCACCATCAGGACATCTACTGGAGCATCATCAACAGGACATTTATTGGAAGATTATCAACAATACATCAACTGTTTGACCAACAACAGGATACCTACTGGAGGATCAACAACTGAATCATTTCCTGGAGTACAGCCTTTAGAAAATTTTCATCAGGACCATCTACTGGAGGACCAGCAACAGAAAACCTGCTAGGCAAATTGACCACCTACTGGAGGATCATCAACTGGACCACTTGCTGGAGGATCATTAACAAGGCAATAAACGAAAGTAAATGATTCAGTTGTTGATCCTCCAGTAGGTGTCCTGTTGTTGGTCAAACAGTTGATGTATAGTTGATAATCTCCCAATAAAGACTTTAGAGGACTTTAGAGGATTTTCATCAGGACCAGCTACTGGAGAACCATCAACAGGAAACCTACTGGGCAACTGGACCACCTACTGGAGGATCAACAACTAAATAATTTCCTGGAATACAGCCTAAAGAGGATTTTCATCAGGACCATCAATAGGAAATCTACAGGGCAACTAGACCACCTACTGGAGGATCATTAACTGGGCCACTTCCTGGAGGATCATCAACAGGGCAATAAACAAAAGTGCCATCAACTGGAACATCAATTAGAGGTTCACCATCAGGACATCTACTGGAGCATCATCAACAGGACATTTATTGGAAGATTATCAACAATACATCAACTGTTTGACCAACAACAGGATACCTACTGGAGGATCAACAACTGAATCATTTCCTGGAGTACAGCCTTTAGAAAATTTTCATCAGGACCATCTACTGGAGGACCAGCAACAGAAAACCTGCTAGGCAAATTGACCACCTACTGGAGGATCATCAACTGGACCACTTGCTGGAGGATCATTAACAAGGCAATAAACGAAAGTAAATGATTCAGTTGTTGATCCTCCAGTAGGTGTCCTGTTGTTGGTCAAACAGTTGATGTATAGTTGATAATCTCCCAATAAAGACTTTAGAGGACTTTAGAGGATTTTCATCAGGACCAGCTACTGGAGAACCATCAACAGGAAACCTACTGGGCAACTGGACCACCTACTGGAGGATCAACAACTAAATAATTTCCTGGAATACAGCCTAAAGAGGATTTTCATCAGGACCATCAATAGGAAATCTACAGGGCAACTAGACCACCTACTGGAGGATCATTAACTGGGCCACTTCCTGGAGGATCATCAACAGGGCAATAAACGAAAGTGCCATCAACTGGAACATCAATTAGAGGTTCACCATCAGGACATCTACTGGAGCATCATCAACAGGACATTTATTGGAAGATTATCAACAATACATCAACTGTTTGACCAACAACAGGATACCTACTGGAGGATCAACAACTGAATCATTTCTTGGAGTACAGCCTTTAGAAAATTTTCATCAGGACCAGCTACTGGAGAACCATCAACAGGAAACCTACTGGGCAACTGGACCACCTACTGGAGGATCAACAACTAAATAATTTCCTGGAATACAGCCTAAAGAGGATTTTCATCAGGACCATCAACAGGATATCTACAGGGCAACTAGACCACCTACTGGAGGATCATTAACTGGACCACTTCCTGGAGGATCATCAGCAGGGCAATAAACAAAAGTGCCATCAACTGGAACATCAATTAGAGGTTTCACTATCAGGACATCTACTGGAGCATCATAAGCAGGACATTTATTGGACGATTATCAACTACACATCAACTGAAGGACCAACAACAGGATACCTACTGGAGGATCAACAACTGAATCATTTCCTGGAGTACAGTCTTTAGAGAATTTTCATCAGGACCATCTACTGGAGGACCAGCAACAGAAAACCTACTAAGCAAATAGACAACCTACTGGAGGATCATCAACTGGACCACTTGCTGGAGGATCATTAACAAGGCAATAAACGAAAGTAAATGATTCAGTTGTTGATCCTCCAGTAGGTGTCCTGTTGTTGGTCAAACAGTTGATGTATAGTTGATAATCTCCCAATAAAGACTTTAGAGGATTTTCATCAGGACCAGCTACTGGAGAACCATCAACAGGAAACCTACTGGGCAACTGGACCACCTACTGGAGGATCATCAACTGGACCACTTGCTGGAGGATCATCAACAGGGCAATAAACATAAGTGCCATCAACTGGAACATCAATTAGAAGTTCATCATCATCAACAGGGCATTTATTGGAAGATTATCAACTATACATCAAATGGAGGACCAACAGCAGGACACCTACTGAAGGATCAACAACTGAATCATTTTCTGGAGTACAGCCTTAATAGGATTATCATCAGGACCATCTACTGGAGGACCATCAACAGGAAACCTACAGGGCAACTGGACCACCTACTGGAGGATCATTAACTGGACCACTTGCTGGAGGATCATCAACAGGGCAATAAACGAAAGTGCCATCAACTGGAACATCAATTAGAGGTTCATCATCATCATCAGGACATTTATTGTAGCATCATCAACAGGACACTTACTGGAGGATCAACAACTGAATCATTTCCTGGAGTACAGCCTTTAGAGGATTTTTATCAGGACCATCTACTGGAGGACCAGCAACAGGAAACCTACTAGGCAAATGGACCACCTACTTGAGGATCATTAACTGGGCCACTTGCTGGAGGATCATTAACAGGGCAATAAACGAAAGTGCCATAACTGGAACATCAATTAGAAGTACATCACCAGGACTATCCACTGGAGGATCATCAACAGGGCATTTATTGGAAGATTATCATCTATACATCAAAAATACCAAGAACAGGATACCTACTGGAGGATCAACAACTGAATCATTTACTGGAGTACAGCCTTTAGAGGATTTTATTCAGGACCATCTACTGGAGGACCAGCAACAGGAAACATACTAGGCAAATTGACCACCTACTGGAGGATCATCAACTGGGCCACTTGCTGGAGGATCATTAACAGGGCAATAAACGAAAGTGCCATTACTGGAACATCAATTAGAAGAACATCATCAGGACCATCCACTGGAGGATCATCAATAGGGCATTTATTGGAAGATTATCAACTATACATCAACTGTATGACCAAGTACAGGACACTTACTAGAGGATCAACAACTGAATCATTTACTGGAGTACAGCCTTTAGAGGATTATCTTTAGGACCATCTACTGGAGGACAAGCAACAGGAAACCTACTAGGCAAATGGACCACCGACTGGAGAATCATCAACTGGGCTACTTGCTGAAGGATCATTAACAAGGCATTAAACGAAAGAGCCATCAACTGGAACATCAATAAGAAGTACATCATCAGGACCAACTACTGGAGGATCATCAATAGAGCATTTATTGGAAGATTATCAACTATACATTAAATGGAATACCAACAACAGGACACCTACTGGAAGATCAACAACTGAATCTTTAGAGGATTTTTTGTCAGGACCATTTTCTGGAGGACTATCAACAGGAAACCTACTGGGCAAATGGACCACGTACTGTGGGATCATCAACTGGACCACTTGCTGGAGGATTATCAACAGGACATAAACTTGTAAGCCATTAAATAGACATATACTAGCAGACTAACAACAAGACACTGACTGAAGGATCAATAACTGAAAAATCTACTGTAAGATCATCAATTGGACATTCTTATACTGAGCCATCAACATGGACACTAGGACCAACAACAGGAAACCTACTGGACAACTGGACCACCTACTGGCAGATCACCAGCTGGACCACTTGCTGGAGGATCATCATCATGGCAATAAACGAAAGTGTCATCAACTGGAACATCAATTAGAGGTTCATCATGAGGACATCTACTAGATGATCATCAACAGGGCATTTATTGGAAGATTATCAACTATACATCAACTGTTTGACCAACAACAGGACACCTACTGGAGGATCAACAACTGAATCATTTACTGGAGTACCTGTTGATCATCAACAGGGCAATAAACGAAAGTGCAATCAACTGGAACATCAATTAGAGGTTCATCATCAACAGGACATTTATTGGAGCATCATCAACAGGACACTTACTGGAGGATCAACAACTGAATCATTTACTGGAGTACAGCCTTTAGAGGATTTTCATCAGGACCATCTACTGTAGGACCAGCAACAGGAGACGTACAAGGCAAATAGACCACCTACTGGAGTATCATCAACTGGGCCACTTGCTGGAGGATCATTAACAGGGTAATAAAGGAAAGTGCCATCAACTGGAACATCAATTAGAAGAACATCATCAGGACCATCCACTGGAGGATCATCAATAGGGCATTTATTGGAAAATTATCAACTATACATCAACTGTATGACCAAGAACAGGACACCTACTGGAGGATCAACTATACATCACAATAGGACCAACAACAGGACACCTATTGGAGGATCAACAATTGAGTCATCTACTGGAGTACAGTCTTAGATGATTTTCATCAGGACCATATACTGGAGGACCATCAACAGGACATGAATTGGTAACTAGACATCTACTTGAAGACTAACAACAGGACACCGACTGAAGGATCAACAAATGAACAGTCTTCTGTTAGATAATCAATTGTACAATCTACTGGTGAGCCATCAACTTTGACCAAAGGACCAACAAGAGTTCACTTCTGGACAACTTGACCACCAACTGGCAGATCATGAACTGGTCCATCTGCTGGAAGATCAACAAAAGTTCTATCAACTGGAACATCAATTAGAAGTTAATCATCAGGACCATTTACTGATGTATCTTTAACAGGACATTTATTGGAGGATAATTAACTCTTCATCACTTGGAGGACCAACAACAGGAAACCTGCTGGATGATCATCATTTTACAGATCTACTACAGGACCATTTTTTAAAGAAATATCAGAACCATCTACTGGAGGGTCATCAACAGAGCATCTACTTGTAAACCATCAACTTGATATCTGCTGGAGGACCAAAACAGAGGATACCTTTTGAAAGATCAACAACTAAATCAACTTTTGGAGGACACTGTAGAGGATAATCATCAGAACCATCTAATGGTGAAGCTTTATATCTACTTGAGGATGGACAACATGACACCTTCTGGATGATCAATAACTGAATATTTACTGGAAGATCACCTGTACAGGATTATATCAGGACCATCTCCTGAAGGATTATCAACTAGACATGAATTGGTAACTAGACATCTACTTGAAGACTAACAACAGGACACTGGCTGAAGGATCAACAAATAAACAATCTTCTTCAAGATCATCAATTGGACAATCTATTTGTGAGCCATCAACATGGACCCTAGGACCAACAACAGGAAACCTACTGGGTAACTGGACCATCTACAATAGGATCATCAACTGGACCACTTGCTGGAGGATCATCAACTAAATAATCAATGAAGTGCCATCTAATGGAACATCAATAAGAAATTAATCATCAGAACCATGAAGGACCATCAACAGGACATAAACTGGTAAGCCATTAATTCAACATCTACTTCAAGACTAACAACAGGAAACCGACTGAAGGAACAACAACTGAACAATCTACTGTAGGATCATCAATTGGACAATCTACTAGTGAGCCATCAACATTGACCAAAGGACCAACAACAGAAAACCTACTGGAGGATCAACAACTGAATCATTTACTGGAGGACCACCTATAGAGGATTATTATCAAGACCTTCTACCAAAGGACTATCAACAGGACATAAAATTGAAAGCCATTAACTAGACATCTACTTGAAGACTTACAACAGGACACCGACTGAAAGTCAACAGCTAAGCAATTTAGGATGAACAACAGGAAACCTACTGGGCAACTGGACCACTTGCTGGGGGATCATCAACTTAATAATCAATGAAGTGCCATCAACTGGAACATCAAATGGAAGTTAACCATCAGAAACTTTTACTGGTGGACCATCAACAGGGCATTTATTGGAAGATTATCAACTCTACATCAACTGGAGGACCAACAACAGGACACCTATTGGAGGATCAACTTTTATAGAATTTAACAGAACATCTACTTGAGGACCATAAACAAGACCTCTACTGGTAATCCATCAAATTGTTGTCTGCTGGAGGACCAACAACAGGACACCTACTACAGGATCATGAACTACACCACCTACTGGATGGTCATCAACTGGGCAACCAACTGAAGGAACATTGATTGGACAATCTACTGAAAGGCCATCAACTTGAATATCTACTAGAGGATCACCATTAGGACCATCAACTGGATGGATACTAAATATTATTTTAACATCAGCAAAACAATTACAGGATTAACATCAGCAGGAATTCATCTAGAGGAACATAAACAGGTTATTATCTAGAGGATCACCAGCAGGACATTTACTGGACGACAACAAACAGAACACCTACTGGAGTATCATCAACTGTCTTTTGCTAAACGGCTGTCAACCGGACGTCTGCTTGAGGACAGTTATCTTGACATTTGGGTAACAAACAAGATACCTATTGGATATCCAACAACTAATCCATCTACTTGAGGATCAACAACTTGACTACTAACAAGAATAAAACAGAAACAAGACAAACTTAAACATCAACAGGACATCTATTAAAGACCACCCAAGAGACATTTACTGGAGGACCATCTACTGGACATATACTGAAAGAACTTAAAATGTGACACTTATTGGGTAAAGAACAACTAGACCACCTATGGAGCATCAACAACTTGACCATTTACTTGAAGACCATTGTATTGGCCATCTTCTAGAAGATCATCATCTGGACCA
Source organism: Magallana nippona (assembly GCA_033439105.1). Lineage (NCBI taxonomy): Eukaryota > Metazoa > Mollusca > Bivalvia > Ostreida > Ostreidae > Magallana > Magallana nippona. The sequence continues at coordinate 13,694,713 of CM065923.1, forward strand.
TTAACTGGAAAAGAGAAATAGGACATTGAATTCAAGTATCATCAACAGGACATCAACTGGACACCTTCTAAAGGACTAGCAACAGCACATCTACTGGAGGTTCAACAACTTGACCACCTTCTAGAGGATCAGCAAATTGACCATCTACTTGCGGGCCATCTACTGAAACATCTGATAAAGTTAGTCATCTGGATCATCTACTGAAAGATAATCATCAGAATAACTATTAGAGAATCATCAACTTGAGATTTTCTGAATGATCATATGAGGTAATTTTTTTTAAAAAATCATTCAAAGGAGATATAATAGAGGACCAGTTCTCACATCAATTAGAGAACAATCAATAGAACATCTACTGAAGGATCATTAATTGGTCATTTTCTATGAGAGCTATGAACAGGACATCTACTGGAGGACCAACAACAGGACACTTACTGGGGGAACAATAACTAGACCACCTACTGTATAATCAACAAATGAACTATCCACTGGAGGGTCGACAACAGGACCCATACTGGAGGTTCATCAAGTGGACCAGCTACTGAAGGATCATCAATTGGACTATTTACTAGAAAAAAAGAAACATTACATGTAATTAACGGATCATTTACTTGACATTTACTGGATGACCATCAACTGAACATCTACTAAAGCTCCAATAACAGGACAACTACTGGATCAACATAAGATCAACTGTACATCTTCTGGAGGACCATATACCAGAGAATTACATTAGGACCATCTACTGAAAAAAGATAGGACATCTAATCATGGGGTTACCAATAAGACACCTACTGGGGAACCATCAATATGCATCATTCTATTGAAGAACCAACAACAGGTTACAATCTACAATCTACTGGAACAACAACTAGACCATCTCATTGAGGATCAACAAATGAACTATTTACTGGAGGATCAACCTCTGGACCATCTCCAGGAGGACCATTGTATGGGCAATCTACTAAACGATGATGATCATCAGGACCAATAACTGGAAAAGAATGATATGACATCTAATTCAAGGATCATCAACAAGACACCATCTGGACAACCAGCAACTGTGCATCTACTGAAGGACCAGCAACAAAAAACACCTACTGGAGGTCCAACAACTTGACAACCTACTGAAGGATCAGAAATTTGACAATGTACTGGAGGCCCATCAACTGAAACATCTACAAGAGGATCATCATTGGGGTCGTCTACTGGTATATGATCAACAAGATACCAATTATAAGTTCATCTACTGGACATTTAGCAGGTAATTTTCTGAGAAAATATCAATCTAAGACCATTTTAACAACATTTATTAGAGAACAATCAATAGGAGACCTACTTTATGATCATTTACTGGATATTTACTTTATACTTTATATATTCTATCAACAGGACATCTACTGGAGAATCAACATCAGGACAACTACTGGAGACCATCAACTTGACATAAAAAGACCATCTACTGGAAAATTAGAGATCATAAAGACCATCTGCTGGAGGATCATCAACATGACACCTAGGGAGGGATCTATTTGAGAAGACCATCTACTCTAGGACCATCTACTAAGAAAAAGTAACAGGACAACTATTGAAGAACCAACAGGAAACCTTTTAAATAAGTAACAACTTGACAACTTACTGGAGTATTATCAACTGAATAATCTACAAACAGGACACTTATGGAGGAACAACAACTAGACAACCTACTTGTAAACAACTTGACCACCTACTGGAGGACCATTAACTGGACAATCTACTGGATGACCAACAGCAGGCGTTAAATTAATTACCTTCACAGGACATCTTCAGATGACTAAAAGCAGGATGTCTTCTCGAAAATTTTCATCAGGATACCAACTGGATGACCATCAACAGGACACCTACTGACGGATCAAAAATTAGATCATCTACCGGTGGATCATAAACAGGTCATCTTTTTTAGGACCATCAACAAGACATCTACTGAGGGACCATTTTCACAACATCAGTCGCAGGACTTGCATCAATTTGAGAACAATCGATAGGACACCTACTGAAGGATTGTAAACTTGTCATTAACTTGAGAGCTATCAACAGAACATCTACAACTAAACAGCTACTGGAGGACCATAAACTTGATATATACTAAAAGGCAATCAGCTGGAAAATTAGAGAATCACCATCAGAACCATCTGCTCGAGGATCATCATCAGGACATCATCTGAGGAATTAACAACTGTACATCTACTCAAGGAATATCTACAAAGAAAAAAGGGACAGGATATCTACTGAAGAACCAACAAAAGGACACCTTTTGGACAAGTAACAACTAGAACACTTACTGGAGGATCATAAACTGAATAATAAACTGGAGAGCCATCAAATGGAACTTTTACTAGAGGATCATCAACAAAATATCTACTGGAGGATCATCAGCAGAACAACTTTTTGAGGGTCATCAACAGGGCACCAACTAGAGGACCATCAACAGGAAATCTTTTAGAATATCATAAGCAGGACATTTTCTAGAGGACAATCAACAGGATACCTACTTGAGGATGACAACTGGACCATTTACTGGAGGGCAATCAACCAAGGGATCATCAATAGGATATATTCTATGGGACCATCAACTAGACATCAACGGGAGGACAAACAGTCAGGGTACCTTATGATGGACAAACAACTGAAATAACATACTGGCGATTCATGGCAATCTACTTGAGGATCATTTTTAGGACCATCTACAAGAAATAGCAAAAGAAGACTTCTAATTGAGCAATCATCCCCATGGTATATACTAAAGGACCATCAACGTTTAGAAAATCAACAACTGGACCACCTACTGGAGGATCGTCAACTTGAAATATTATTGAAGGATCTTTAACTCGACAATCTACTGGAGGGCCAACAACAGGACATCAAATAGAGGAATAACAATAGGACCATCTACTGGAAAATATTCAATAGTACATCTATTGGAGGATAATAAGCTCAAGATCTACCAAAGGAACAAAAACAGGACCTCAACTAGAAGTTCAAAAACTGAACCAACTTCTTGAGAACCATCAATTGGGCATCTACTGGAAGATCATCATTAGGGTCATCTACCAGAAGAAGAAAAACAGGACATATAATTGAGCAATCATCCTTAGGACATCTACTAAAGGACCATCAACTGGACATCTACTGGAGGACCAACAACAGGACTTCAGCTAGAAGTTTACTGATTTAACCAAATTCTGGAAAACCATCAATTGGGCTATCTACTAGAAGATCATCTTAGGGCCATCTACTTAAAGATGAAAGACATCTAATTTAACAATCATTCATATGTCATCTACTAAACGACCATCAACTGGACATTTACTGGAGGACCATATACAGGACACCTATTGGAGGAACAACAACTGGACCACCCACTGGGAAAACAAATTTACCACCTACCAGATATCATTAAAATCATAAAAATATCATATCAGATTGACCATCTATTGGAGGACCATCAACAGGACATCAACTTGATTACCATCACCAGACATCTTCTAGAAGACTATAAGCAGGAAATCTTTTCGAGAATTATCATCAGGATCACATACTGGAGGACAAACGATAGGACATCTACTGGAGGACCATCAACAGGACACCTACAGAGGGATCAAATATTGGTTCATTTACTGGTGGATCATAAACTTGATCATCTTGTGGAGGACAATCAACCGGAAAACAGGGCATCTACTTGACAACCATCATCAGGACCGTTTATGAGAGGAACATTGACAGTACATTTAATTTAGAGCAATCTAAAGAACTATTTATGGAACGACTGCTAGCATCTACAGCCATTGGATAAACCCACTACAATAAAAGACAAGACTTACCTTTTTCTTGTATTTTAATGTAAAACGTTTAATAAAAATTTCAATTTAAGCACATGGGTATTGTTTGTTTGTTTGTTTAAGTACGTAAGGACAACTGTCAGGTGAAAAACAATCAAGGGTCAAGTTACATTCTGCTAATACATTAAGGTACCTCACTACATCAAGACTTAAACTTTTTAAGAACCTATGTCACAAGATGGTTATAGTATGTATCGTTAGATTGTATTGAATCATAGCTCAATGGTTAAGGTATTTGCAAAAAATATTGCATACCTTTTGCCTATTGATTTGTATTTTTCTTATGCATCATACTATTTTTTTGCTCATTTGAGAATTTATTTCAAGGTGTAGTGAGCCACCTTAAAAAAAATGAAAGATACTGAATTTGTAGTTTTCAGTTAACAGAATTTCTAAATACCCGGTAAATCTCATTCTTTCTTATTTGCATGAAAATAATTCAACTTTGAAACAGAATTTTTAAGGATTGAAAGTTGAACTTTTACCATTAATTTCCTTGTTGACCTTGGCTGTTTCGAAATTGTAGCAAACAATTATGTATGTGAACATTACTGCAGCTTTGTTTTTGATCGATCAGGAAATAAAAACACGGTCAACTTTTAAAATACATTCGAAAAGAAGTCAATGAACTATTTCAAATTCATGTATCATAGTAATTTGAATTGACAATCATTATCTGAATAGAATGCGTACACGCAGACAGGCCGTTTTTCATTTGTCTTGTCAGTTTCCATATGAATTACAATCGATTTTAATTAAAATAGACTGGGGAAAAATACTTTGGAAATGTAAAGAGAAGTATAGGTTTAAAATATCCATATGGAATGTAGATTTGAATGCATTTTCATGTATAGTAAAAATGTTGGTCTATGTTTTAGATACTGATATACATGTATAAATATATATGGAACGTCAAAGACACAAACAAGCTGAGCATAGTCTCACAGTCGATAAACTAGGTTTACCGGTTGTTAACTGTAGTTTACGGACAGAAAACTATAGTTGAGGTTAATCTATACACATCTGTAAACTATAGATAACGCGATCATCTATGTTTTAGAAGTGTGAATCTATAATTAACATTGAAAACAATCCTTTGCAATTGCAAAACCAAGATTATCTGATAAATACAGTTTCACAACTAATAAACAACTCTAACTATAGTTAACGAATGTTAATTATAGTTTACAAATGTAAATCTATATTTATCAGCAAAATATATATTGTAAACGTTATTAACAGACAGCTAAAATGAGATTAATAGCATTCGTAAACATAGTTAACAGTTATCTATAGTTTAGGGTTCGTAAACTATAGTTAACAATCGATAAACCTAGTTTATCATTAGTGACACTATACAGTCATGTAGTTAACTTCGTTAATCTATATTTCGCATCTGTAAACCATAGTTACGCGAAAAAACTTAGATTTGCATTCGTAAATTATATAATTTACAACCGTTAAATATGGTTTAACAGAAAAAGTAAATAGTAAAAATCTGGCGCAGACCCAGGAAGAAGTGCAGAGGTGGGGGGATGTTTGAGTAAGGTATTATTTGACCGAGGAGAGGGGCTTTTGAGGCCTATTTTGGTTGCAATAATGTATTGCACTCTAATTCCTATGCTAATCCTAGATCCGTTCCTGCAGCGCTTGATGAGGTACGGAGGTCACAAACTGAATTTAAGTGTAATCATTCGTGAATAGAGTCGGACACGGTATCTTAAGTCATGTAAACGAATTTATGTACACGTGGATCCATGCGAATCCTTGTGTATTAGTATGAATTTTATTCTCTTGTAAATCTTTTAAGTTGATGTGTATTCAGTCGAATTTTTCTCACAGCAGACATATTTTAAAGATTAGCATATAAAAAAAAATGAATTTTAAAGGAGCTCCCTCCCCTTCTAATCTGGGACCATGTATAACAATAAAATAGAAGTTTTAGGTAAAACGAACTAACTCCCCCCCGGATGTGGATACTAGTATTGAAGATTGGCTGTTAGGGTTTTTTATTCTTGTCATGATTTTGGGATAAGTCTTCCCCCTCCCACTTTCAAAACGATGCCTCGTGCATGCATGCATGCACACACTACACCCGCTGTTCCATTGTAAGTCTTCCCTGCATAAATATTGGCAGAGAAAATGATAGGATCTTACTGTCTGGTATACAACCATTATCTTTGATTAGCCACCAGACAAGTCATAAAAGAAGCTAGATTTAAAGAACATGGGTTCACATACCACAGACTACCTCTATTGAATTAGTACAAACATAAAGTACAAACACACTGTAAGATAGTTTGTTCTGGGGTTTTTCAATTATTTAGAATAGCATTTAACTATCGATTTGAGCTTACTTGTTCCTGCGCTCCAGATAATTGGGGCCAGTGCAATTCTCAAGAGAGATAGCTAGTGAGCATATCATGCACAGGTTAGTTATTCACAATTTTTTTGAAATATGAAATAACCAGTAGCTTTGATTTTAATGAATAGCAATGTACTAATGATACTATGTATGTTGTAACAATTTCGTGATTTTTTTACTTAACGAGGCCTAGTACAGTTCGAGTGCGCATGTCTTTGCGCATCTTTTTATTTTCATGCAACCGTAGGTGCAAAGTTATAACTTGGTTTTGAATTGATTTTTATACAAAAAACATTATATGTAACGTGTATTAGTTGAGAAATTGTGATTTTATGAATTTGATAGGGTTAAATGCTAAAATGGCGCTTAACGCTTCATCGTTTTCCGATAATTTAAACTATGCATAAAGCCAAAGAAAAAATTTGATAAGCTCATTCATTCGAGGCGGCGATGGAACTTTCATAAGCCAATATATACATAATATGCTAATTTTTTTTAGGAAAAAAACCTTTGATGTTATCCCTCGATCAAACCACGATGTAAACATTTTTTTAAATTTCACCTTTTGGTGACATTTTAGTTTATTTTTCAATTCATTTTTGTAAGTTGATCTTATTGTAAGTTGAAAATAACGTCTTTAAAAATAATTTGATATGTTCTATTTGTTCTGTGAATGCATGCCACTAAACATGCATTTAAATCATGATGTAATTCTTTTGTTATTAGAACCATGCACAAAAATATGTGACGTAGGCTCATTGAAATCAACAAGATTCGTCCGACTCAAAGTCGGGCAGACGTTCTCTGTGCACCAGCGTCATTTTTCAACTAGTTTTGACATGTAGCTAGAGCTAGGTAGATAGTTTCATCGCACCGGAAGTTCCTAGTTGTGTTTATAGCTCAGTAAGTCACTAAAGTTGTTCGGTAAGTTTAAATGTTATTCATTACAACGAATATGCGTGGTACCTATCTTTGATATTATTGAACATATATATATATATATAATATATATTTCTTGTTTCAGACTGAAATGCGTGAAAACGGTCGGAATTTGAGATCATGATGCGATTGAAGCGAAAGTACACCTCATTGTTGAAGTGTGTGTTCTATGCTTTGTATATTTCTCTGGCGATTTATGTACTCCAGATATTGCTTCGAGATAACATACTCAGAGAGGAAAAAAGATTAAACTTTCTAAAAAATGGAACTCTCAGAAATCTACCGCAAAAAGTGGAATTAACTTTTATGACTCCTAGAAATGGATTTACCGCTGTAACTCGAAGGAATGCAGTCTTAATCGAAAAAGAAAAGAATTCAGTAAAGAATGGATTTATTAAAATTGGTACTAAGGCACCACATTATCAGCAATATCCACTAAATGTGGACTTGAAGGACGTCGTACGTAAAATAATGATGAAAGAACCAGTTACAGTTAATGTGATTAACCCCCATCCGTTCCATTACACTTTGAACCCAAAGAAAACGTGCTTGGTATCGGAAACGTACTTGTTAATTCTAGTGAAGTCTGCAGCTAATCACAACAAAAACCGCGAGGCCATCCGAAAGACGTGGGGGGAAATTCCTGATCCTGGAACCAAACTCGTTTTTTTGGTTGGTTCCTCCAACATTGATAGTGCTGTAGTTGCGGAAAACACACACCACCACGATATAGTCCAAGAGAATTTCCTCGACGTGTACTGGAATAACACTTACAAAACAATCATGGGTTTCAACTGGGCAACAACATTTTGTCACAAGGCCCATCATTTACTTTTCGTTGACGATGATTACTTTGTAAATATACAAAATCTTCTCTACTTCGTTAGACACTTAAATCACAATTTGCCTCTTTTTACGGGAACTCTCTTGCCTCTGTCTGTACCTTATCGTGATAACTCAAGCAAATGGTACGTTTCAATGAAAGACTATCCCTTTCATAAATATCCGCCGTATTTGGCAGGAGGCGCCATAATTGTTTCCATGGATGTTGCTCAGAAAATGGCCGCTGCCTTCCCCTATGTGAAGTATTTAGTAATTGACGATGCATATTTGGGAATAGTTGCATATAAACTTGGAATAAGCATTACCAGAAACGGCTGGATATCAGATCAACACTGTCAAGATTGGAGCATGGGCGCAAAAATTGCTTGTCATGGATTTAGTGATGTCACTCATCTTCTAGAGACTTACAAGCGACTGAAAAAACCAATAACAAAACAACTCAGTGTGAAAAACTAAATTCCAACCCAGATCAAACAACAAAGTAAAAGTTCATTGGTATCGGTAGAAACGCTGTTCAGTTATTATAACATTATATTGAGACTAATGTTTACTTTCTCTCTCATAATAAAACGTCGCCAGAAATCAATGGCTGCATGGCCAGTCTCGCTTTCTATAGCGATTGCATGTTGTTCGAGTCTCGTGGTAGGCAGTGGTCATGCGTTAAAGGTAATGGTGGTTGCCCCAGGTTTCCTTCCACATAAATGACCCTCTCGCGCTAACATCCGTACCAACGAGGGATGTTAAAATAAGTTGTACAACTTGTTTGTCAATCACTAGTTCATTTTTAACCTGGTTTTTTAAAGGAAAAATCCGGTTATTGAAATGGTAAAAATGGCGGGTGGGCGGCTGCCAAAAAGGTACTCTTATTGTACGGATAACCCCTCCTACAGTTTTAAAGATAGGGAGTTGTTCTTTTGCAGATCAATTGTACATATATCAGAGGTGTGCAAATTGCTAGGATTTTGATTTCTGATAATCTATGAAAAATATATCAGATTTCTGATAATCTATGATTATATTTAATCTATGAAAAATATATCAGCTGTTGAACTAAGTCATTTTTTGGCAAAACCTTGCATATAGGGTACCTCTATTGTACGGATAACTTCTCCTACAGTTTTCTAGATAGGAAGTTGTTCTTTCGCAGATTAATTGTACCATATTGCTAAGGTTTTGATTTCTAATATTAATGAATAAATTACCAGCTGTTGAACTTAGTCATTTTTTTTGGCAAAATATCATATATGGGTACCCCTATTGTACGGATAACTCCACCTACAGTTTTCAAGATAAGGAGTTGTTCTTTTGCATATTAATTGTACATATATCAGAGGTGTGCATATTGCTAGTATTTTGATTTCTGATAATCTATGAAAAATATATCAGCTGTTGAACTTAGTCATATTTTGGCAAAACATTGCATATAGGGTACCCCTATTGTACAGATAACTTCTCCTACAGTTTTCTAGGTAGGAAGTTGTTCCTTTGCAGATCAATTGTACATATAATAGAGGTGTGCATATTGCTAGTAATTGCTAATATTTTGATTTCTGATTATTTCTGAATAAATTACCAGCTGTTGAACTTAGTCATTTAGGCAAATTATCATATATAGGTACCCCTATTGTACGGATAACTCCTCCTTCAGTTTTCAAGATAGGAAGTTGTTCTATTGCAGATCAATTGCACACACACACACACACACACACACACACACACACATATATATATATATATATATATATATATATATATATATATATATATATATATATATCAGAGGTGTGCATATTGCTAGTATTTTGATCTCTGATTATTTATGAAAAGATGAAAAGTACCAGCTGTTGAACTTATTATTTTTTGGCAAAAATATTGCATATAGAGTACCCCATTTCTCTATGTAGTGTTCATCAATTCAGGGTTGACAAATGGATTATGGGTACTGTTCACACAAAAGAAAACCCAGTTTTCTGTCACAATGACAGCTTTTTTCATGTTTTAAATTGTTGTGTATCCTTATTTTTGACCACTGTACTTTACTGTACTGATAATTGCATAATATTTTGTTTTAGTAGCTTTTCTGGTCACTTTATGTCTTATCCGGATATATTTTGACGTTTCTACTTTTCTTGAATCACTAGGCGTAGTTTAACCAAATTTGGCAAGTAACAAGCATTCTTGAACAAAGGGCTTTCAAATTTAGCCAAATGAATTGCCAAGTCTACTCCCAAGGAGATATTCCTATATATTAATGAAAGAATGAACGGTGCTAATGAAATTTTACCTTAGCTTTGTTGGGCATTGAAGGGCATGGTTTCGATTTTGGTGAAAAATTATTTTATTGATTTTAATGTTTACAATGCTTCAGTAGGGCATTTTAAATAGTCAATCAAAATTTGAAATGGTAAAAATTTGAGTGTCAGTCTTTGAGTTATAAGCGAGTTAGAGAGTTTACAATCCTTTGCTTTGTAAACAAAGCTTTTGTTTACATTTTGAATGTTGAAGTAAAAATTCCAGTTTCAGACCTAAAATGAATATGTTAAACGTTAGGAAATGTTTATTTGTTCATGAAAGGAATAAGAAGATAGACAATCAAATCAGCTTAAAAAAGATTTTTACTGCATGTAAATTGAACCTATGTAAACAAACACAGGACACGAGCCTTGTTTACATGACAAAGAATTGTGAGCCCTGTATCTTGCTTATAACTTTACGACTGACTCTCAGATTTCATTTGATCATTAAAAATGCATTCCTAAAACATTGTGCATAATAAAAACAGAAAAATAGAATGTGACCAAAATCATGACCATGCCCCTGTAAAGATTGTTTAAATCGTGATCCTTTGGATACAGGAAGGAGCCTTTTTAGGGTGCAAAATTGATAAAATTAAGAAGTACATAAAGAAAAGACCTTTAATTTTCTTATTAATCACATGAGCTTACTGACAGAATTACTGGAATACAATATTGCATGTCTTAAGTAAAAATATTCATTTGAATGGAGCCTATAATTGTTTTAATTTTTTCGTATCAAAATTCAAGCAATGTGAAAGCAGTGAAAGCATTGATATTGTGCAATTCTCAAGAGTTTGAAATACACGCCGTCGGAAGTAAAAACCATTGATGTAGCCTAGGTTAAGTATAAAGGAAAATTATATTTTCCAGCATCACTCATATTCCAACAAGAATTTCGGTTTTTAAGAACTAAATACCTATGATTATTTCCAAACAAGTTTTACTTAGGAACACACCTAGCTCAGTATCAATTCAAAATTCCAATTACATTGGAATACACAGAAAATAATTCCTCTGCAGATATATAATGAACTTCTTTTTGTAAAATTTCAGCAGTACGATGCTAATTTTACTGTGTTTCCTGGGATGGGAAATGGGACACACCTAGCTGTGTTACAATTCATGCATTGAAATTCACAGAGAATAATGAAAATATGCAAATATGGAACTTCTTTTTGTGGAATTTTTTTTCAGTACGAAGAAAAAAAGTACTCGTTTAATTATAGTATGTAATAGTATACCTCTGTGCATTTGTTTCTAAGTAAAATTATGACGAATGAACCTGTCGTGAATTTCACCGCGTACAACCCCTAACACGGGGGAGTTGCCAAAAAGTATAAAGGGGGGAGGGGTCGCCTCCAACGAATGGGTGAGTTGATTTTCGGCGCTTCGGTGATGGGAGAAATTTATGTCATGGCTTTTGTTGGTGTTCATAACAAGGATTTCCAAAAAGTTTATATATTCAGCACGGAATACAGCTATATAATCAAAATGTGTGTTGGTCATTGATCCGAGTGTTCTCTGCGTCAAGTAGTTTCAAATACTTCTAAACTATTTGGCGGATCTCAAATTCACGGCAAAAGAGTACATGGTCAAAATATTCATGATCTGCAAAATCTACGAATTGCATCGGATTTAAACAAATCTGAGGGGAAACGATTACGGTAAGATGCTACACCAAAATTTTAAAGTATCATTTCTGTAAAACGACTTTGTTGTTATGTCATGTTGTAAATTTTGAATTTACCGGGTGACAGTACATATATTTACAACACGACACAAAGAAGAATATACGTGTCCTTAATTATTTTGTATTAATTTCTTTGTGTGTTTTTTTTTACGGGTTATGTATTTTTCTGCAACGCTCCACCTTCATATCCCGCATGAATCACCAAAGAAAGCATTTTATTGTTTAAATAAATCATGTCCAGTAAAAACAAATATTTATGAAAATAAAAAAAAACAACTTTTGTTAATATTTTTCAAACCTATGGATAATATCTTTTAAAGAGACGTATCTTATAGAGAGGACATGTAAAGCAATCATTTAAAAAAAGAAGACATTGAATCAAATTGGCGAACTTTTTGAAATATTGCTGGATTCGCCCATGAGAAGTATTGATCGGCATATAAAGACAAAGTATCAGCATATTATGTAGAAGTATCAGCATATAAAAATAACGTATCAGTATATAATGATAAAGTATTTGCATAAAATGAACGAAGTAAATGTATCATTAAAAAAAAGATGAATTTTATCCCCAGAAGGCAGTTGAGGCGTTCCATACGCTATGTACAACATTTACATCGTATTGAGACTATAATGATACTCCTATCTCATTAGAACATCGCCAGCTTGGCTGCATTGCCAGTCTACATGTATAACCAGGTCGTCCATCCGAATAGCTATAGACCTCGGCCTGCAGCTATGCATCATTGCACGATTGGCGTCTTCGCCTGTCCACTCCACTTCCCACAAGAGGAGAGGGGCAGATAAAACAAAACCATTGGCCTAGCAAAGATGCGCTGATTTGTTGCTGAGATAGAAATACCTACACAAGTTTAGGATACCAATGGTTGTTATGACTTTTTTCTATGATCTATCGTGGATTACACTATATTCAGGTGCATACAAAATCACAAGCGGAAAAGTCACCGAGCTTTCTAACTATACTTGATTATTGATCATTACTGTACTTTTGAAATATTTTAGCTGCACATATATATTTCAATATCATGATAGAACAATGTTTATTTAGGTCTGTAGCAGTTAATCAACCAACAAAATGTTGTTTTTTTTGTTGTTGATTCATGCGGGTATAAAGTAGCAAACATTACAGGCAATATACATAAAGGTCCTCATGGTTCACATGAATCGTCAAACGGAGCATTTTTTGTCTATATTTATATCTATCTTTAATTTAAAAAATATTGAATTAATCATAAATTAAGAGCATTAAAGTAAAGGTTAATGTACACATGGGATCATTTATTTTTTTTTTAAATATAGGCACTACATTAAAAAAATTTAATATTTTCCTCTCCGAAATCACTGTAAAGTAGAGTTTTGTTTGCAAAATCCAGACAAATTGAAAAAAAATCTATATAGATATTCAGCCACAGGATCATCTTCGCTAACCAAGGGTTTACGATCCACCCTGCAACCTCTACAACGTAGAGTGGATCGTAAACCCTTGGCTAGCGAAGATGCGACAGGATACTCTTTTCAATATATTGAATAACTAAAATTTTGAATAGTTTTATTAAGCTATATAGCTTTTTTTAAAGCTATATAGCTAAATCAGGAGATTGTGCTGGACCTGTTGTATTCTAACATCTGCTTCAACACATTTTAATCTCAATTACAGCCAATTTTAACAGGTGCATTTCTCAAAAACTTATTCTCAATAGGAATCAACGCATGTGTGTATCATGTGACAAGACTAAAAAATAAATCTCATGATAAACAATTTATTTTTAATGACCACGGATAAAGTACAAATTGGTAAATGAATTATTATTCTTAGATCATTAACTACACTTAAATAATAAACCAGATTGTGATATAATTATGAAATGTGCTGGTGACACTGCCTCTTTGGCAGTGTCAGTAGGCATTGGAGCTTCACGCTGTATAAACATGGAATGTTGAGAAAAAAAATATTTCTGGCTGAAATTTTATGAACATGATGCTTATGAATAGTCGAATAATAAAAAAATAACCGGTTTTTCGAAAGGTGGTTAACTATTACACCGTGTTAACTCTGTGTTAAAGTCGGTGTTCAAGTTAACGTTAATGGTTTTAAGTGTTTTTCAAAAGTGTGTTAGAGTTTAACCATGTGTTAACTCTGTGCTAACTTTAATCCACCCCAGTACAGGTGTTTTAATGCACTATCTAACACAATTGTTTGAAATAAACTGAAGTTTGGAGATAAAATGATTAATATATACATGTATATCAAATTTGGTCACATTAATATTTCTGTAATAAGCAATAATAACTGGTCTGGTTACCATGGAAACAAGAGGGCATATGTCTCGGTAATATTATTTTTTTTACGTTAGATAGAAGAAATATTAAGTTCTGGGAATTAGAGTTTGAGTGACTTCATCATACTTACTTCGTGGAGTCCGTGATTTTTTAAGGCTGCTGAATCGATAAACTGGTTAGAATTGGATCGTGTAGATTTTGATTTTGACCCTGTCAGCTATGTACAGATATGAATCAAAATCGGTTTTCTCGGTAAGAAATAGAGAAAATACTCGGTAGATGTAAATAAATAGTGGTGACGTAAGACTCGAAATACTTTCTACGTGCATTACATCATTTACATATATAATAGCATACGGAACGAAAATGACCGAGGTGTTTCCATAAGATGAAACTGTGCCACCATAAACTGTCCGTGTAGATATAACAATGACCACATGCAGATATGCACACCAGACATTCGTTGATTCGATTGTGGTAGGGTCGGGTATTGTTTATATTCGGTGCAGCTGTCAAATTGAACGTGACACAATTGAAAAATGTCACATTATAGGGAATGTCGATTTTAAGACAGGTTGCACCGCAAATCTCATACATCCATATGCATGTTTTAAAAATTTTGTTTGGTGGTGCAGCGAACTTTTTGTGGAGACGCAATGATGACAAACATGCTTTCTATTAAATTTCCACAGTCACATCCTGGTCCATGTACATCTACAAAAGGACAAGAGCGTACAAGGCCTGACAAATCCCCCCGTACCCAGGATTTTGAAATGGCATATGAACATATAAAAAATCTTTACATATGAAAGTGTGCATCAGTACATGTACATGTATAATATAAAACTGCATTTTCTTACAAGAAATAATATACACTAATACATGCACTTGGTACTTATCTCCTTTGTTTTGCTAATGTACTTTACATATACCGGTAATAATTATTGAGCCTATTTTAATATAACCACTATATATATATATATATATATATATTTATTTTTTTTTTCTCTTTTGTTTTTTCTTTCTATCATTATCTAGTTATTTAACTAAATCCTTTATTACTATATTCTTTATAAGTTAGTAAAATGTCTATGTAAAACTTGGAAAAGTATACACATTTAGTATTATAAATATTTATACCTTGAACTATTGTGGAGAGAACTCATATAGGCTATTTTTGCCTGCTGTTTAATCCATATTCACTTTATACTTATATGTATATTTTGAATAAAATATTTCTTAAACTCAATCTCCTTTGTTTTATTTGTTTACTTTCTAAACATTACATCATGATCTCATATCTGTGCTAGCGCTATTTGTATCCGACATTGCGTGTACAGAAAATGAACATTACGTAATTGTTGTCATTATAAAAATGGTATTAGATATTTTTTTCATAATAATCCAATAAAAAAGCAAAAAATGTTTTACTTAAAAGCAAATGAATTAGAAATAAAACGCCGTTTATATGATTCGAACACCCTATCAATCGAGAAGTTAAAACCACGAGCCTCCGCCTATCACAGTGAGCTACGTTGACACACTGGAGTATATGTGAATAAATTTAACTGTTTGACAATAATTAATAAAGTAAAACATTTTTTGGTGAAAACCACGAATTTGACCCATTATGGGTCTAGACTCCATTTTAATAAATCAATAATAAAAATCAATAAAAACTTATCATTTAAATAAAAGTACTTTTCGGATGGAGTCAGGACCCATTCATACCTAAATTTTGCAATTTAGAACAGTGAATGATCCAAGATTTAGGCAAAAGACGATGTGCAGCTTAATTTAGAAATCTATACCTGCCGTGTTTATAGAATGAAAGCACAATATTGACTTCCATCGTGAAATTTATACTAAAAACAATGCATACAAGCAAAAAATTAATATTCTAACATAAATTGAAATTGTTTCGTCTTCATTGCTCCAAGTGGGGGATATACAACACCTTGCACGCCATTGTTCTTTCAATATTTTCTACTCAAATCGTGGTAATGTCCCTTTATTACATTGCCTTTTTTCATGTTTTTCTCAAAGGCAACTGACGTTATATATTTTTCTCATAATAAAAATTTATACCCTATACCTAATAATATTATTAGGTTTAGGATATATTTTTATTTTGAGAAAAATATAGAACGTCAGGTGCCTGTGATGCAAAGTTACAGTATATATAGAAATATCCATCTCTCTCTTCACTAATGATAAGACATCTTCAGTGACGAATAATTAATGTTTCTGTGCATAAAAGATTAAGTCAGTTATATATACAGGTTAGATAAATACTACTTGTAAACATATATATTTATACCACTTATCGACAATTGTGTAACTGATAAGAAGGAGGGACAAAGTTCAATAAAGAAACTTGACCGAATTAATTGCTGGTTTTATATGCTTACAAACTGGAAGGAGAATGTTCCTGAATGTGCTGGCGATCATAATCGCTACAGATATAGCTTTTATAATATCTAATTAATTGACCAAATGCATTACCATAAATTAACCTTGACATTTTAAGAAATACTGTCTTTATTTGCATATTCATACATGTGACACATCTATGATGTGCCACGTATATGTTAAATAAACTTTTTTTTTATCAAATGTAAATAATTTTCATACGTATACCCAGATTGATTGTGTATTAAACTAACGGCAACTTCAATATTATTTAATGGGAAAAGTTTAAATAATGGTCTAAAAAATCAAATATATGTCACAAGATTAAAGCTAATATGAAGAATATAAATGGGTATCAGATACAGAATTGTATTAACATGTATTGGTAATTGTGACCTCTATTTTGTACAACCCGATCGAGATTGTTGTACGTGCGAAATTCAAGGTATACAAACGACTTGGCTTATCGAAATCTTTTGGAATCGGTGCAGGGTCAAAACAGTGAAGTCAAATAAAACGAAACTTTGATACCTTGCAGAACATTAATACAAATATTCTACTGCTTCAACTAATTAGTGAAGTTAATTTTACTCACGATGTAAAAAAAAAATATTCAAGAGGATTGTGTAGACCAGTATTGGTCACTCCTTACTGAAAGTGTTCAGTACTATTAAATATTTATTGTTGCGTTGTGCTTAATGAAAATTTGTAATCATCCATCTATAAAAATTCCGAGAGTTATTAATCTTGATTAAGATTATGGGCGTCAACGTCCATGCTTTTTGGATGAAAAAATATAATTGAGGCGCTTTCTATATGCGACTCCAACTTATAATCCATGATATACTGCGCGCCGTCTTAATGTATATATGTACACGACGTAAATGTGAACTTACTTGATATGAAATACTATGCCCGAGTCAATATCAACACGTTCATTATCAAGGAAATAATTTATAAGTGCAATTATCACAAGATTAACAGAATATAATACTATATATTATATATACACGTAATATAAATAAATCAACCTAACCCAGCATAAAATGATTTGCGTTTTCGTGTTTTCACTGCGACGCATTTAATAGATCGACTTTAATGCTGTGAGAACTGGACTGTGCAGGATAAATAAAAGGCAGCTCTCTGCACTGGATACTTGATATCTTCTAACGGGTTACGAAAATTAGAGATGACGAGTTGCCAATAATGGCGATATTATTAACTGATTAAATATATAGTAAACTACCTTCTCATTATATCGCGGGTTATTTTTTTTTTAGTCCCTGTGCCAGATCTACGCGTGAAGCATGCAAAACATATCTACACTACAAATGACATCTTGCGGGCTCTTCTTATGGACCATACTGTAGAAACATATGATAGTGTACACATCTTAACACTTGATAAAATCACCAACAACAAAAAAGACAAACAAAACCCCAAACCCAAAACAAAATACATCCGCTTATGAAGTGGTCATGTTTACACAAAGCAAATTACGGCAAAAAGATCCGCCTATGTATTGACCTATTACCCCTTGTTACAATAATTCTGATTGGGTTAAAGAGAAAAATTTTCCATTTGCGATATATCAAATGTAAACTAATGAAATCGTCTTAGTGAATGAAATACTGTAATATTGAGAGAAATATGTCTTGTTTGAAAGTTTTAGCAATCGAATACCAATAAAACAGGAAATCATTGTTAAAATACATGAAACATGGTTTCACTACCAGTTGAATTATTATCCAATCAAAAGACGCTATCTATTTTGTCAAAATTACGGGAATTAATTATTTTCATATTTTTACCAAAATCATATATTTCACAATGACAGTTACTAAAAAATCGTTTACTTATTGAATAATAAATAGTCAATCAGTCATTCTAGCTTGATCAAACATATTACAAAAACTTATTAATGTCGTTCATTTACGGATATTTCCGAAGTTCAACGAATATGGCGGTTGTGTTCCAGTTTCAACCGGTTGAAGAAATTTGGATGCTTTTCTCAAAAACTTGGGTGTATGTTAGTGGAAAAGTTCTTCGAGGTAAGTGGACTTTTACGTAGAATATTTTGATCTCCGAAAGCTGAAATGACATCTTAAATTGCGCTTTAGATACACATATTCTGAGAAAGTTTATTTGGTATGGAGGCCGCCATATTTGAAGCTACGGAAGCATATTTATATATGTCACGTGACTGACCGAATTTGCGCGGCTAATAAGAAAGGAAAATTTCCAGTTATTTTTAATTTGGTAGGCCCCTTGTCATTTTAGAAATATCGTGTGATCACGATTAATATTTACAGTAACATCATGCGAGCCTTTCTAGTTGAATTAGTCGCCGTCTTAAGCGCTGCAAGGATAGATTTAGATTCACACGAATTGCCATTTCATTAAAATACTGTATTGCATTGAATAAACACAAAACAGAGTTGTTAAACAAAAGTAGTGCATTACATATGATTAAATAATTTATTTGTCTTTAACGCTACTGGCAGTGCAATCATATCATTGATTTCATCATAAAGCCCCATCGGAGGGTGTAACCCATCCCTTTAGTTCACTCTGTTCTCTTGCACGTGTATGCCTATTTTATGTAATTTCAACGAGCAGGTAACCACAGTTTCACTCACAATTGTATAGGCTATATTTCATACCATCATTTCTTTGATTTCTACTCCCCAAAAAGTAATGATCATTCTGTAATCAACAGATAGCAAACAAGAGTTGTTGCTTTATGCATGTATCATACATGTGATAAGTGGAAGACCCCAACACTGTACAGGTGCCCCATAAACATGGATTTGGGTGAAAAACTGTAAAAGATCTTCTGTAGAACTAACTTTTGCCTTGAATTTACAGGTGTCTTCTTCATAAAAGATTTTCATGCCACCGATAACTATGACTTCGGTTAACCTCTCTGAGGAAGCTGCCAAACTTCTGGACTTCAGTCAGAAGCTGGACATTACGTTACTAGATAATATTGTCACAATGATGTACACAGGGAATGGTCCACAGGTATTTATAGAATATAGATGTTTACTCAAATGTTGGTTGTTTTATCCATCTATTGGCATTTTATTAAAAATTGTTGAATTCAGACTTTTTCATTTGTTCAGAAAATGGGATAAAATTACTTATTGATGATTTAACGATAAATGAACTGTAACAAAATTTTATTCTATTATGAAATATTGATATAAGCATCAATTGAAATGTTTCAAATTTTCTGATAATAAAACTATTACAGTTTATATCTGTTTCTGTACTTTTACTTAGCTTTTTATTGTATAAAAATAATTTTAGCAAAGAATGGCACAGGAAGTTTTAACAACTCTCAAGGAACACCCAGATTCCTGGACAAGAGTGGACACAATATTAGAATATTCCGTCAACCAACAGACCAAATACTACGCTCTTCAAATTCTAGAAAATGTCATCAAAACACGATGGAAAGTTCTACCTAGGGCACAGTGTGAAGGCAAGAACATATATATTGTTCTCTCTTTTACAACCGAAGTATTATGAAATTCTTATTTTTAGACTTTGCTTTTGTCTGTATTGCTTCTTACTATTTGATTTTTGTATTTAGGCATTAAGAAATACATTGTGGGGTTAATCATCAAAACATCATCAGATGCTGCCTTACTTGAGAAGGAGAAAGTTTATGTAGGAAAACTGAACATGATCTTAGTCCAGGTATATTATTGGTTTGAGTTATTTTGATCCAAAACCATATGTTGTATTCTTTTTGATACAGCTTTTATTTTCAAGACTAAAGCATGCATTTGTTTTTTTCTCCTAAAGATTTTGAAATATGAGTGGCCGAGAAATTGGCCTTCATTCATCAGTGACATCGTTGGAGCCAGTAAAACAAATGAGTCATTGTGTCAAAACAATCTAGCCATTCTCAAATTGCTCAGGTATGTGAACTGTTCCTTTTCGGGGGAAGGTATTTATGTGTAACTTTTCTTTTTTAATTTTGTAAAAATTTAATAAAGTACATGTATTATCATAAGAAATGGACAGGAGACATACATGTATCATTTGTATCATGTATAGCTCAACAAACATAGGAGAAATTCATTGGTTAGTATATTCTATAAACACTTGTTTCAGTGAGGAAGTCTTTGACTTCAGCAGTGGGCAGATGACGCAAGCTAAAGCCAAACATCTGAAGGACAGCATGTGCAGTGAATTCTCCTCCATTTTCCAGTTGTGTCAATTTGTCATGGTAAGAAAATCAGCTAAATTCATGCATGTATGAGTATAGGTTTAATAAAGCATACACCATATACAACCTTGTTCTAAATGAACATTATGATATTTTTTTTTTAAGGACAACTCTCAGAACGCACCGTTGGTGGGATCGACATTAGAAACACTCCTGCGTTTCCTGAATTGGATTCCCCTTGGTTACATATTTGAGACCAAACTCATTACAACACTCATATATAAGGTAACTTATTTGTACAAATGACTATATACATTTAAGTCAGCCAAGGGAGGTCGATATAAGACGGAACCCCAAAAACATATTAATATGTTGAGATTAAAATAAGGGAGAAAGAAAATGTTTATTGAAAATATTTGACATTGCTTGGATATTGATACCCATATCTCTCTTATCTTGATAAAAATCTTGGCACATCGAAAATTGGAATTCAAGTGTAGAAAACTTTTGAAAGGATGCTTCCAAAGTTAACTATATGTAATTTGTGAATTTGGAATTCATTGTTCTTTCAGTTTTTGAATGTTCCACTATTCAGAAATATTACCCTCAAGTGCTTAACAGAAATAGGTGAGTTGCTGAGTAATTTCTCAGCTTATAAATAGAAGGCATCTTTTTGAACAGTTCTTTGGAATTTGTGCTGCGGAAATGTACAAAATTTATGAAGGTTTTGTTAATCCAGAATGCTAAATAATGTGTCCAGATATCCATGACTGTCACAAGTGCCTTTCATTAAAAACCTTTGGGATATTGTTTAATAAACAGTAGTAGTTTAATGTATTTGGTGATTGTATTGGGGTGTTTCTTCCTTTTCAGCTGCTGTATGTGTTCAACAATATGACGAACAATTTGTTCACTTATTCAATCTTACAATGACCCAATTGAAACAGGTATGAATAAATAATAAATTTGATAAAAGTTGCAATAAATTTAAGTTGCAGTTTTTGTAAACCTGCATCTGTGCTTTTTCCCTTGATGACAGTATTGAAAATTTTTTGTATATTGTGTAGATGCTGCCTTTGGAAACAAATTTGAAAGAGGCCTACCAGAAAGGGACAGATGATGAACAAAAGTTTATTCAGAACTTGAGTCTGTTTCTGTGTACATACCTGAAGGAACATGGCCAGCTGATTGAGAGGAAGCAAGACTTACACCCTGTTCTGCTAGAGGTGAATGTCCTGATGTACAGGCATTAATATGGATCTTCAGAATCATTAACATATCAATTCTTTGAGAAAAATAGTTTTACCCCAGATAGTATAAAGATTTTGTTTACGTCTACGATCAACAGCAAACATAACTATTCAGGTTTACAGTAGATGAATGATCTATCAAAATACATGTATGAGGAATGATTCTTCATGAAAATTATTGTAAAGAAAGGTCAGATTTGGCCACTCCAGTAGATCTGTACAATATAAAAATTGTAAAGAGAATGTGTAGACTCATGCATATTCATACACTATTTTTTGCAGGCCTTACACTACCTTATCTTGATATCAGAAGTAGAAGAGGTTGAGATTTTTAAGATAGCCTTGGAGTACTGGAACACGCTGGCAGCTGACCTGTACAGAGAGAGTCCGTTTTCTTCCAACACGTCCCCACTGCTCATCGGTAAACCTCATCACAATGACGTGCCAGCCAGACGACAGCTCTACACACAAGTTCTGTCAAGGGTAAATCTTTGTCCCGATTTTAATGTTGATGATGATTATATTGATTGATCTAGATGACTAGATTTGTGCAAACGTTGCATGTTTTATGGAAAGAGGAAATTTGATTTGGACAGGTACGGAGAGTTATGATTTCCCGAATGGCCAAGCCTGAAGAAGTCCTGATTGTAGAAAATGAACAGGGAGAGGTGGTCAGGGAATTTCTCAAAGATACAGACTCCATTAACCTTTACAAAAACATGAGAGAAACACTAGGTAAGACATAGGACTCCTACTAAACAAATCCATTAGACTTGTATTATTCCCATGTAGTCAGTCTATTGAGACTATCTGTCAGCAAATATGTGCATACATTTACCTGCATTAAGACTCATTAACTGAATCCCTTATCTACCCCTTTGGTCGGTGAATAATGTAGAGTACTTTACTTCTTTCTACAGTCTACCTGACACATTTGGACTACAATGACACAGAGTCTATTATGACAGAAAAGCTTCATCACCAGGTCGACGGGACAGAGTGGTCATGGAAAAACCTGAACACTGTAAGTCTGCAATTTATATTAAAAACTTAAATTTTTGGGAATCCACAATTACTGCTTTGTATTTTAGTTAATCTTGCAACCAAAAAACAGATAAAAGACTGAATTTATAAAATTATTTTATTTTCATTAGTTGTGTTGGGCCATTGGTTCCATAAGTGGAGCCATGCATGAAGATGATGAGAAGAGATTTTTAGTCACAGTCATCAAGGTAAGTAAATGTAAAAAAAAAATCTGTTTTCTGTTTTACCTATGGTACATTTTAATAAATGTTTAAATGTTTAAAGAGAATCAAAAGTAATTTGTTGTGCGATGCTGAAAACATACATGTATATGTGTTTGGTTTATGTTGAAATAGGACCTGCTTGGGTTGTGTGAACAGAAGAGGGGCAAGGACAACAAGGCCATTGTGGCCTCTAACATCATGTACGTGGTGGGACAGTACCCCCGCTTCCTGAGGGCTCACTGGAGGTTCCTCAAAACGGTCGTCAACAAGCTGTTTGAGTTCATGCATGGTATGTGGCTTACTCTGAAGTTACTCAGTAACATATTTGACTGAAATCTGTACCTTGTTATACCTGCATGTTTGTATGAGAATAAAAGTTGACATCGTACAATTTTTCTTTCATCAGAAACACATGATGGTGTACAAGATATGGCTTGTGACACGTTCATCAAGATTGCACAGAAGTGTAGAAGGCATTTTGTGCAAGTTCAGGTGGGAGAAGTGATGCCATTCATTGAAGAAATTTTGAATGGAATAAACACAATTATCTGTGATTTGCAACCACAACAGGTAAAAGTTAGAAATAAAATATATATGCATTATTTTTGTATTCAGAAGATTGAAAGATATGTTTTTAACAGCTCTCTTTTACAAGCCATTTTATGGCATATCATATGCCCTTAAGGTTAACGTTGAAAAATGAAAAAAAATTGTAACTAAATCTACAATATTTAAGAACAAAATCCATTAATTTCGTGGAAGAGAGTATTTGTTGGATTGCGAAGAATTATAAATGAATAACGACTGACTGTCATGCATTGCTAGGTGCACACATTCTATGAGGCGGTGGGGATGATGATCAGTGCTCAGAATGACCAGGTGGCCCAGGAACACCTGATTGAGCGTTATCTCCTGTTACCTAACCAAGTCTGGGACGGAATCATCAACCAAGCTACTCAGAATGTGGAAGTCCTTAAAGACCCTGACGCTGTAAAGCAGCTGGGAAACATTCTCAAGACCAATGTGCGGGCCTGCAAAGCCCTCGGCCATCCGTATGTGGTGCAGGTACTGTGGATTTCTTATTTTAAGCAATTTTTTAATTAAGCAATTTAGCAGTTTTGTAATTATGATAAATAAAATTATGAGCTCCAAGCTTCTGCTATAATTTCAATCGCTCATGTAGTTCCCAACTGTTAGAAAAAAAAAGCAAGATTTTAAAATCTGAGAAGAATGCTTCACACAATTTTTTGTGGATATTCATTCCTTATGTTTAATTACATGTGTGGGAATTTCTAGTAAATGTTACAGTGTGAAGGAGATGTAATGACATTAACCTATTATTTGTGCAATACGAGAGATTCTGAAGTGAGTCATAAATGGCTACTTTCTCTGTTACAGCTGGGAAGAATTTACCTAGACATGCTGAATGTGTACAAGGTGATGAGCGAGAACATTAGTAGTGCAATAGCCACCAACGGAGAGACAGTGACCAAGCAGCCCCTGATACGCAGCATGAGGACCGTGAAGAAGGAGACGTTGAAGCTCATCTCCGGCTGGGTCAGTCGCTCCACGGACCCACAGATGGTACGGACATGTACAAGGACTGTGCTACAAGTACAGGCAGTCAATGGTTTAAATGTTAAAACTTCAGCATTATTTTGTTTGATACATTACACCTAAGAACATAATGCAAAGGTAGATGAATTGTATTAAGCAAAGAAAACATGAATATAAAACAATTATTGCATTTTATCTGTATACATGTATATAAGACATTTTCCATGTTGTGCAGGTGGCAGAGAATTTCATCCCACCCTTACTAGATGCTGTGTTGCTAGACTATCAGAGAAATGTGTCAGCAGCCAGGGAGCCAGAGGTTCTGAGCACAATGGCCACCATAGTCAACAGATTGGAGGTAAAGAAGTGTGTGTTAAAAATGCAGATGGTGATGAGTTTAGGAAAACAGAACAAAATTGATGATGTCAAATAGAAAATTGAATATATAATTGTTATTCTACAGGGCAATATCACAAAGGACATCCCACAAATATTTGATGCTGTGTTTGAGTGTACACTGGAAATGATCAATAAAGACTTTGAAGATTTTCCCGAGCACCGAACAAACTTCTTCTTGCTGTTACAAAGTGTTACTGCTCACTGTTTCCAAGGTTAGACATACAGCATAAGGATGCCTTAAAAATTGACTTGCCCTATTTTGACATTTATACACACAGTTTTTGTTGGCTGTATGCTATATGATGCTACTAATGCCCACAGTTAATACTCTAGATGGTAGAGCTGTTACCATTTGGAACATAATTTTTAGAAATTAAAGTTTAAAGAAATTATATTGAATTATCCAAAAACCATTTTATATATTGCTTATATTTTTTTGTATCTTTTCCTCCAGCTTACCTGAATATTCCTCCAGAGCAGTTTAAGTTAGTGCTGGACTCTGTGATTTGGGCTTTCAAACATACAATGAGGAATGTGGCTGATACAGGGCTGGATATTTTATATACTTTGTTACAAAATGTGGCGAACCATGAAGAGGCTGCACAGAGTTTTTATCAGACCTATTTCACTGACATTTTACAGCATGTGTTTTCTGTTGTGACGGATAGTTCCCACACTGCAGGTACATGTTCACAGCTTGTTCTGGTGTATGGTAGACAATGTATGATTAAATTTACTGACAGATGAGACCATGTTATTATACTGTACAGATCTGTGATTATTACTCTTTCAGAGTAATTTTGTTTATCGTGTTTTCATTCTTTACATGAATCACAAGGCCATACATATTGTAACATATATATATACATGTATGTATTACTAAAATTTGTCAAAATTCTCTTAGTTATCAGATGGGCGTATATATCAATGTTAAATGAGTTTTGTTTTGTCTGAAAAATCTCTAGAGTTGCTTGTTTTGTAGGACTGACAATACAGGCCACCATTTTGGCATACATGTTTAGTCTGCTGGAGAATGGCAAGATCACTGTGACCTTGGCACCAACATCAGGGCCCTCTATGCAGAATGTGCCCTACATTCAACAGTTTCTCATGAATCTACTCAAGGCAGCATTCCCACACCTAAATGAGTAAGTCTTCCATGTGTTCTTTGTTTTTTCCATTTAATTTTCAAACCAACTGCAAATTTAAATTTGAAAGTGATTTCCCATTTTATGTATACGGGTTATTTCATGTATATTTTATTATGATGGTATGCTTTTTGGTATATGGAATTATTTAAAAAAAAGAAATGCATATTAACGTTTTTCAGGCCTCAGATCAAAATTTTCATTGAGGGCCTATTCAGTTTTGATCAGGATATTGCAGCTTTTAAGGAACATTTGAGGGATTTTTTGGTGCAAATAAGGGTAAGGATACATTTAAATTGAAACTTCTAATGCAATGTACAGTAGATTATATTTTTTAAAAAATTTGATACATACGACAAATTACAACATTAGCCTTGGATCATTATTTAAAACAAATAAACTGATATTCAGATACAGCTACCTATGGTTTGTTGAAAGTCTTGAATGTACTTATATATCTACATGTAGATAACAATTTGATACAATGTAACTTATATTTGCATGGCATAACTCATATTTACATGGGTCTCTTTGACAGGAGTTTGCCGGAGAAGACAACCAGGACCTCTTCCTTGAGGAGAGAGAACAGGCCATCAAACAGGCCCAGGAAGAGAAACGCAAAATACAGATGTCTGTGCCAGGAATTCTAGGACCTCACGAAATTCAAGAGGACATGCAGGACTAGGTCCCCTAACTAATTGAAATTGACTTACTAAATCTGTGTAAAATGTTCAACTTGTAAAGGAACTGTCAGTCTTTCTGGGCTGTACAAGTACAGTAGGCGCAGGAAACATTCTCCTGCCAAGAGTTTTTGGGCACAGGGCCAAGACCAGAATGTTACAGGACTTTGATGGCAATTTGGTGATATAAGATGATCGTCTGAAGTTTTGATATCTTCTTTGCTTCAGAGAGAATACACATTAACCTTCGATACTTTGAGATGCTGAATTATAATCTACTGAATATCTTAAAGCTCATAATGCTATAAAAATATCTGTATACGTGTACATTGATTGATTGGAGAGGAAAGGTCCGATGTTTTGCATTGAGTTCCCAGATAGTGTGTAATGTACAGGGTATGGTGAATAGAGAAATGGAACAAATAGTATGGTTGTAAAAGTTTTGAATTATCCTTGAATAACAATTATGTGTGTCAACTTATTCTATTGTGCATTTGCAGTGCAATAATGGCCTTTGTCATATTCTCATACTTTTTCTATGAAAAAGACTGCATTTCAATACTATGTATATTTTAGATAACAAGTTCAGCATTACATTCAATGTTGTAATAGCTAATCAAAGCAACTTGTTGCAGGGGACATCTAGTACCTCATCAATTAGCTGTCTCAAGTTAGACAGGACTCCAAGTTATAAGGCATGCGAGTCTTATAGTATTAGCTAAAACTTCAAGAGTATTACATTACTAAGATACATTCATGAAATGATTGACTTTGCGTTAATATGCATACTGGTACATCATTATCTGGTGTTTCAGGCCGGACCTCTTTTCTGATTGGTTGTTATTGTCCAATAGAATAGTCTGTGCTGTTCACAAAACATGTTTAATGTATGTAACATAACCAGATGTGTAGTTCCATCTTGTGTGATGACAAGGCAACTTGAGAAAATCACAAGTTCATTTTTTTCATTCCAAGTGTTGAGTGTTTGTAGTTCACCCAGTTTTACATATCTTTCCTATATTTTTATTTAAAGTCTTCACTTGACATTCATTAGTAGTATTTCCGTAAAAAGATCTGCCTCATTTAATTTCACTCATTATATAATATTAATTACAATGTAATATTTACTCTGCTCCACCTGATTTTATTTGTACATGATACCGGTCAAGATATACCAGTAAGAAGTTCAATCTCATATGTTGAAACCATCCTTTGTGATTTATACTCAATGCTTGACTAATATTAGCACATTGTATATAAAATCACTGCAGTTAAATGCCTTCTAAATCTTGTAATACAACTGTAGTATAATACCGGTAAGATATCTCATACTTAGAACCATCCTTTATAAATTATAATCAATGCAAAACTGAATACAAAAATCATTGCAGTTTCATGCTTTCTGGTACTGTAATAGTATAGATTAATTACCTGTGTGAAATGTTCATTTTGAAGTACTGTCCCATTTGAATTTTTTTCTGGTGCTTCTGGATGTGTATTTTTTTTGTTTTTTGTTAACTGACTAATTTAACAAGTGTGATTCACATTCATCATTACACATATTTAATCATGCATTGTTTTTCTTATAGTTACATTGTAATAATGGTTGAATAAAAAAGGTCAGAAAAAATATCAATAAAATTCTTTAATTAAAATTCTTATTTGTCTTTTTTATCCAGAAAAAACGTACCGGTAACATAAATAGAGCAAAGGTGAGAAAGGATTTGACAATTAATGTTTGGTGAAATAAAGTAATGTAGTAAAAATGCCAAGGATCTGGGGGGAAAATTCTTCATTCTTGGAACGTGTCGGTGAGACAAAATATATGTACAGATGTATCAAGTGGGGCATGCTATTTTAAAATGTTTAAAGCTAAATATTTTCCATCATATACTTACATGTATTTGTATGCAGTGAAGTATTTGAGAATCTTTTCTGAACCATATTACCTGGTACTGTCTTATTGGTCCTATCTAAGCCATGCTGCAACCATTACAGTGATAAGGGGTAAAAGGTTTCAGTGATCTTGAATCAAGTTTCAAGGTCAGAGGTTAATGCCATAATGGCTCTCGGTGTTAAATCCTTGTCTGAAGATAATTGTCTCTCATATTGATCCTATAAGCCTATATTTCACTGAATGAGTGCTCAAGGAAAAAGGTTGTGGTGACATTTATAATTATTTCAAAGTCAGATGTCAATTTCTCAGCAGATTTGCAGATCTCTGCAAAGTCTTTTTCCTGGATATTTTTTCAATCCCCTTGGTCATTCCGGTACCTGACTCATAATTCACTCACAGAGTGCATGGATCAGTTATGGATGGGCAATAATCTTAAACCAATTTCTATGTCAGATATCAAGGTCTTAAAAAGATCTTGGTAAAAAAAATCCTTGTATTAGATTCATTTATATTCTCTTACCTTGGACCTCATACTAGTATTGAACTTAAAAATCACATAATATTTTGAAATTCACATGTGGTATATTGTCCTAGTAACCCCTTCATGGCTGATACTCAATCAGGTCTTTGAACTTATGAACCAGTTGAATTGAAATTTACAGATTACTGAATCATGGAGGATCTCTATATAACATTTCCTGCCTCGGAGAACATCCTACCAATTTTCAAAATATAACCCAAAATGTTTACTCTGTAACGTTTTTTTATTATTCATCTACCAAGTAATGGCCTACATCTATTTGTAATCATTACATTTGTATAAATAACATTTTCTCCAAATAACTAATATACTTTTCTTTGCAAGATATCACAGTAGGATAAAGAGAATTCATAGAATGATATGGGAATGCAAGTATACAACTTAAAATGTTTTCAGAAGTTAATTAATTAAAGTACATGTATATATATCATACTAGCCATTTAATAAATAATTGAACCTGAATAAAATAAAAAATGAATTCAATACATGAACTTCCTAAAAGGTAAATGCCAACATTACAGATAAATGCACAAGACTTGCATGCCCATTTTTACAAAATATGAAAACTGAATCAAATGGACGCAAATATGACAATATATTAAAACAGCGTACTATTACCTTTGATGGTCAAGGAACAACAGTAAATAACCAATGAACTGTGATGATTAATTAACAAAATCGACTGACCCATCACTAGTGAATTAAAGCTGACAATGACATTGATGGAGGGCTAGTTATGATAATTGATGAAATCTGAGAATTCCATACATAAACTCCACTGAAAAAGTAGTAAAAAAAATATTCACCTTGGTTGCAAATTAAATTCAGCTTTAAAAGACAAAATTTTCCTTTCCCAACTTGCGAATAAAACATATCAGAAGTAAAAGTGGGGTTTCTGTGAAAAGGAGATATTCACCAGTGTTCAAAATACAATAATTAACTGTACAATGTATGTAAAAACAAAAGCAAAAAGACAAACTTAACAATTTCACTGTCATTGTGATTCATGCACCTTGCTTCCCCCATCCACTTAATGAATTTCTGAGAGTCAGTGATGCCAAATAAAGTCAGGGTCAAATGACAAATGGTTCTTTACAAAAAAATCCATGCTTTAACTACAATACCTGAATTCTAACATTTAATAAACAAACAATTTAATAAATGTACAGAGAAAAATACAGACAATATTTAATCTTAATATGTAATGAATTTGATAAAAGAACCATTAAGTTTTTAATGAGAATATATAATGGAATGTTTCTTTGTATTTTCTGTTCCTGATATATTGTTAGTAAACTCTCTATTTCATCCTAAAAATCTAAAATGTAAATACATGCAATACTATTTTTTTTTTCAAACTACTGTTTCACAGTTTTATATGTTTTGTAATAAAAATTAAACTGCATGAAAAAAATCCCCTCCAATTACAATGTATCCAGTTACACATGTAAAATGCACATTTTATTTAACCACTTCTCTACACACAGCCAATGCAGTTCTTCAGGATATTGTATATGGATAAGGGAAAGGTATGCTAGCTGAAGAAATTTGTCTGAACTGATCTATAAACTTTTACAAAAACAAAAACAGTTTATATATAGTAAGAGAATGTAACAGTAAAGTTATTTTAACAGTTGAAGTTACTAGGATTCAGCCTCAAGGCTCTTGCTGTAGGTGCCATCAAAATCATCATCGTAGTCATCTGCTGTATCATCCCTCACACTTCCTGCCTGAGAGCTACGGGTCTGAACAAAATCCTCATCCAGTCCCACACTTTTGAGAGTTGCTGTATATTTCTTGGTTGCTGCATTCTTGGCATTTACCTAAAATGAACAATTCCAGAATAAAATTTCAAAACTTTATATACATATGTTTAATTACGGTACTTGAGGAGCTAAGAATTACCAGGAACCGAGTCCCTTCTCATTTACAAGTGCAAACTTCATGTATCACTCAATCCAATCTGATTAGATTTTCTGAATCTGGTTAAATGTATTCCTTCTAAAACATCTTACATCCCTTAAGGGTGACGTCAGATTGACATGTCATTGAAATCATCTTTGATGACATGTAGTTCTAAAATGTGTTTTATTTCAGACAACAACACCTAAAAGCCCAGTGACCAAGCTATGTTTGGTTAGGTGTGGATTGGAGAAACCAAGTGTCAGATTCAAATACACTTAATTACTGACTGGGGGGCTGACTGGATCAACTCATTGAACTTTTCTCTTGTTTTCGTAAAAATTGATTATTTTTAATCCACATGAAAAAAAAGAAACCCTTTTACTGGTGCAGATTTCAACAGATTTATACTAAGGCTCATCAGTAAAGAAGTTGACTTGACAAGGGCAGCTAGGGTCCCAGCCTGGTTAGTGTATGTCAGTAATGTGTTCGGACTATGTGCACCTACTTGAGACTGTCTCTCCACTAAGAGGGGCCTCCTCTCTACTCGCTCCTTCATCTCTGCCAGCTCTTTCTCATACTGCTCTATTCTTTCCCTTTCAGTCTCTCTGTATCATAAATCATAAAAAAAATAATGTTAGGAAATTCATTTCAAGTCATTTCCTTTTAAATCAATTTTTCTTTCTATTTTTCTTCTGAGATTTGCAATGTCTGGTAAACCAAATTAAGAATATACATTAAAACCATCTTAATTAACTTTTTATTGTATATACCAGATACATGTATAATACTGGGTAATTTATTGAATCAGATTTAATATTTTGCTGATATGTATGACTATTCATAAATATAAAAACGTAACTAACGGTACAGGTACTGACCAAATTACAATATCTTTTCCATACCTGCAAGATCTGAGTTTTCGGAGGGTGGTTTCCTCCAGCGTCGGTTGAATGTCAGCTCCGGTTCTCTCCTGTATACTCCGCCTCAGTCTCATCTCATTGATCCTCCGCTTCCTGTCCTGATCAATCTCCTGTTGCTCTCTGTCCTTTAAGATGCCCGTCTTACTTCTGTACAGAGAAAAGTACCTTACATAATGGTTTGTGTACAGGTATATAAAACAACTAATGTGATCTATCTTAATGTAAGACTAATCAAATCTTGCTAAATAGCCTAACTTAACAAAATAAAATAAAATTCAAGACAGAAAACACGGAGAGAATATATCCATCATTTACATTGGTACTGCAAATTTCAGTTCATGCGACATTAAAGATACTAGTACTATTGTATATTGTAAAATATGAAATAATATAAAGTGAACTTCAAATCTCACTTTGCAGTTTCAGATCTCAAGTCTGTGGCTTTTGTGGAGCGAGCAGGAAGTGAGTCAAGGGAATTGGACAAGTAACCTGTAAGGTAAAGACAAAGACTATTATCTTTTCAGTCCTTGTAACATTATTTGCCATACTCAATTAATGACAATTATACTGCAATTTGTTATTGTATATAAACAGCATTGTTTTCAATCTGATTGATTATCAAGAAGTGTAATAAAGGCATTTTACAATTCCAATAATAACTTTAAGTAAGTAACCATTTACACTGGGTATATTTTTACATTACAAAGCATTACAGTACACACCTAGGCTTTTCCTGGGAGTAGTTCTTGGCGTCATGTACGGCCATCGGTTTTCTCTTAGCGATTCTTCATCTTTCTTCATATCCTCTATAATTCTCTCCCTTTTTGACGGACTTGCTGTACTCAGTTTGAATGGCTTCACCACAGTTCCTTCTCTCTCTTGCTTTCTCCTCAGCAGCTCCTTCTGAAAGTGTCTGTACAACTCCTCATAATCAGGAACCTCATGTTTGACTTTATGAGTTGAGGCGCTTTTCCTCTTGCTTTTCACCTTCTTTTCTTTGTTGTTCATTTCTTTGATCTTCTGCCTCATTTCCATGTTTTCTGGCAATCTAGCTTTCCGATACAGCTCTTCTGCTCGGAGTTTTATTCTTATTTTCCTGTACTCCTCCTCTTCTTTGATCTGGTCGTCAATAGAAGAGTCGTACAGATATCCAGGCACAGGCCTGGCTTTGAAAGTGTGCTCATCAATTTCCTCTGGTGCGGAGGAGGTTCTTGTGTGATGTTTTTCTTTTACTCTTTCTCTTGTATGGAATTTGAATGGTTTTTCCTGAGACTTGAGTAGATCTTGACTGTAGTGTCTTATGTACCTTCTGCGTGCCTCATTCTTTTCATTGATCTCATCGTAAAGGGGAAGATACACATGAGCAGGGACAGGCTGAGCTTTGAACTTTTTCTGACACTCTATTTCCTCCTGTAGTTTTTCCTCCATAAGCTTCTCCTCATGTTCTATCTGGAGTTTGCTTTTTGTTTTCTCCTTGGTTTCCTCTCTTAGTGTCATCTTGAAAGGCTTAGGAATTGTGATTCGATGCCTCCATTCCTTTTCTTTCTTGTCTTTTTCCTTTCGTGTAATAGAAGCTGACGATGGCCTTTCCCTGGACTGTCTTGGAGCATAGTCTTCCACTGAAAAATTTTCCCACATGTCTTCAATGCGTGTCATTGCTGCTGCAATCTCTTGGTCATCTGCACCTCTCATTATATCATCAGATGTTCTCAACAGTCTCTCTGTATTTAACTCATTGTCGGAATCAGCACTTTCTCTTTGTATCCCTCTTTCCGATGCAATTTTAGCCCAAACCTCTTCCTCTAGGCTCTTTGTTAGTGATCCCCTCCTTCTATACACTGGTGCTGAGCTAGGACGAGGCATGGGCATCGTACTAATTCCTGCTGGCTTTTTAATTGATGGGGACGTTTGGAATATTTGGCGTCCAGTTGGTGGTTTACTGGATGTTGTATGTGACACATCCCTCTGTTCATACGATACATAGTCAGTCTTATCATCCTCTGCTCTGTCGTTTAAATGGCCATATGACGTTGGCACATTATCAAGATTAAAACCATTGGATTGTGGTTTTTCGCCAAGCACCTTTTTCTTGTAAAGTTGCTCACATAGATATAACGTCTTTTTATGTTCATTTTTTAACTGCACTAATTTTTGGTAAAAATCGCTATCATCGAGATCTTGGAGTTGGGTTGAAATATCATCTATCGCGGGATTAGTGTAAACATGAACAGACTTACTGGGTGCATCGTAGTCCTCTTGCTCATTGCTGTTTGCATTGAAATCTGCTTCTGCATTTTGCAGAACATACGTATGGTATGCTTTCGCTCTCTCGTGTAACGTTGATGAGAGTCCAGTTTTGGGATTTCTAGGGGGTTTGATACATGAATGTGCCAAAACTGTCAAACCGTGGGTTGTTGCCATGTTCTCACAAACTATGCCAGGTGCGCAGCAGAAACTGGTTTTTGGATGCAATGATTAGTCAAATTCTCTTTCCTTGAAAGAAATTATTTAAAACATATTGATTAATGACTTTTTATGAATAAAACTAAGAAAACTATCATCTGATTTGTGAAATTTAATCACATGAATTAAGATAAAATAAAAACGGAGATATGACAGGCTCGGGCAGATGAAAGGGGAACAACTCTAATTATTTTGACAGACGCACATTCACTCTTCCGAGATGGCATGCAATCTACTGAGACATTGCAAGTTGTGTAATTTATCAACAAGAATAGTGAATTCATTATCCTCAAGGAATATACATTCTAGTAGTAATGAAAAGGCAGACATTGTTATATCTGGAGGAGGAATGGTTGGGACTGCAATGGCATGTGCCCTAGGTACCGGTATTTTATATAACTCCATGCAACAAAAATCCTTAGTATAGTATTAGCACTTAATGAATTGTGTTAACACATAGAGAAAAAAATTGACATTACAAGATTTTAGATGTCGAGTATATATTCTTATATCTATTGATATATGCTTTAGGATTGCATTTTGTCATTAATTTTTAACATGATAATGATCATTTTATAATAATTTTCTGTATTATGATATTTCTTATCAATACCATAACCATAAAGCACAAAAATTCAATATTTACACATTTTTTCCCATTTTAAATGTTGCACCTCTATGTACGTTACATAAACACTTTACATATTCAGAGAATTTTCTTTACTTTTATTTAATAAAAAAAATTAAAAAAAGGATATATCCCTGAAGCCTCTTCAATGAGAATTCTAATCAGTATATTGTATTTTTACAAATTTTGTTGTAGGACATACTGATTTCCTGCAGGATAAAAAGATAATACTTCTAGAATCTGCACCTGAGAAGAAAAATTTTAAACTTAGTGAATGCTATAGTAATAGAACGTGTGCCATAAGTCCAGCAACAGTTGGCTTATTTCAAAGTGAGTCAGCAATGCCTTACATTGTAGCGCTATCTTTTCAAGAAAAGCATGCTTTCATTTTTATTACATTGATCAATTAATATTTAATACATCTAATGCATCTGATAATTTAATTGACACTTTTGATAAATACCAGTAATTTTCACTCATACACAAGATATTTTTAAAATACGTTCAGGTATAGGAGCATGGGATGAGATTTTACAAATGAGATGCCAGCCTGTCAAAAGGATGCAGGTTAGTGTTCCTAAGTGGGATATTTGACAATGGTAATATCTCATTTCTCACAATCATTTTGATCTATTCTATATAATTTTTCATTCCTCAGAGAAATTTAGATGATAGAAACATTTATTTTTGTTCAGTTGCATGGGTACAATATTAAGATTAACTGTCAGTGAGTATTTTTTTTGGTCAAATATAGTAAATTAAGGTTAAAATAGATGTTTCCTCAAGATTTCAGATTTGTCCAGTTTTAATTATTTAACCTAATCAAGTTATTTTGGAGAGATTGAGATTTTGATTTGTGTTGAATGTCACACAGGTGTGGGAATCCTGCTCTGACTCAGTGATAACATTTAATGATGAACAACTGATGAATGATCTGGCCTACATCGTGGAGAATGACGTGATCCTAGAAGCCATCAGAAGACAGCTGTCATCTCTCTCGGACAGAGTGGAGGTGCGGTATCAAACCTCGGCGAAATCTTACATAATCCCAGGTTCCACCCCCGGCCATGATAATGTGGACCAAAATACCTGGGTCACCATAGAAACAGACAAAGGACAAAAAATTCAAACCAAATTACTGGTGAGTGTTTTATCGCGGAAATTAGATATAGAAATAATGAAAATTTATAATTCACATTAATTTCTTAATTGTTAACAAGATTGTACATATATATATTGTTTGAAGTCAAAGTTTTCTTAATACAAAAAATACATGCTGTTTAGAAGTTGTATGCAATTTATAGTGTGAAAAAAAGAGAGGTCTCAAAAATGTACCTGTCACCAGGCTTTTAAAAAAATCTTTTTAAAATTTAAATTACTTCTGTTGCGCATTAAGACTCATGAGTTATCTCCCGACACATGTGATTCTCTCAGATTGGTGCAGATGGCATGAACTCAGCTGTTAGGAAAGCCGGGAAATTCCATGTGTTTCAACAAGACTACAAACAGCAGGCCGTGGTAGCCACTCTGGAGGTGTCAGGGGTGAGCAGATATACATATTGCTTAATTCATTCCTATAGTCAAACAATCTTTTTTCATATTTAAGTTGCATGATACAGCAAACCAGCTTTTATTCACATAAGAGAAAAAATCACACGGTTTTGGGCAACCATGTCCTTGTTAAAATTTGTTGATGTGAACCAGTAAATAACTGATAAATCTGAAATTACTGTATACAGGGCTATTTTCGCCCCTTGTAATTTTCACCCATCTACATTTGCAAACAGTTTCGCCCCATCTTGAATTCGCCTAGACACAGTTGTGTTTTAAGAGAGATAATTTGAGACATTGGAATTTGCCCAGTCTTAAATTTGCCCGCTGACTATGAGGGTAAAAGGGGTGAAAATTACCGGGTAAACGAATATTTCCTTTATACAGTATACTGCCTTTAATAAAAGTAGGTCAACAGCATCTGTGAATCAGAAACTTAGAAGAAGCTAAGGGCTTTGCACAAATAAATATATGAATAATGCTCTGCACTTTGAGATTATAATAACATGCAGTATGTTGCTGGATTCTCAAATTAAGAATGTTCTTTATCAATTGATGAATTCTAACCAAATTTTAATTTTACCATTTTTTTTCAGACAACAGACAATAGTGTGGCATGGCAGAGGTTTCTCCCGACAGGACCAATAGCCATGTTACCTGTGAGTTTCTTCCTCACTCTTAAATCTCAAACAACAAACCTGCAAACAAACAAGCAAATCTGACAAGGACAAACCTCCCTTTTGAAAGGATTATATTTGTTGAAAGAACATACATGTAACATTAGGCATAGAATATAATGGACGTTAGCACTGTCAATTAGTATGCTCATA
Organism: Magallana nippona; assembly: GCA_033439105.1. Lineage (NCBI taxonomy): Eukaryota > Metazoa > Mollusca > Bivalvia > Ostreida > Ostreidae > Magallana > Magallana nippona. The sequence continues at coordinate 13,732,634 of CM065923.1, forward strand.
TTTTTGTGTAAACATGATCCCAGGTACCACTACATATTTTTAAAATAGATTTTAAGCTCATCATAATGAGATATTGATTAATTCATCAATTAAAAAAAAATGTATAAACTATTTTTCATTTTACAATTACATGATCTAATAAGTAATATATACAACTGAGTACAAAAAATACAAAGTTTCTTTCTTCTCTTTTTCAGTTATCCAACAATTACAGCTGTCTGATTTGGACAACAAGTCCAACCAAGGCCAAATACCTCAAAGATTTGCAAGATGACAACTTTGTTGATGCAGTAAATGATGCATTTGTAAGTTTACTTGAATATACATGTCAAACAAGGGCTAAAAAAACATTATTAGGTATCTAGGTTCAATCAAGGGTGTACGAGGATTTACCCTGGGTTGTTTCCATATACCCTGAGGCTGAAGGCCGAAATGGTGTATGGAATACAGCCCGGGGTAAATCCCTGTTCACCCTTGATTGGGCCTGGTTGACAAATTTATTTCCTATGTAAACCAAATACGGTAAATCTGTTTCCCATATCAAATTAATGGTGTATTACGCTTTCAAGATACAATGTATACCATTTACGCATTTAATGCATTTTGACATCACATTATTTACCCCCGACTGAAGTCGGGTGTACGGTAATTTACACCCGGTCTATTAGCCAATCAAATGTTGTGTTACAAGTTACATAGGAAATAATGAAACTTACTTAGGGAAGAGTACCGGTAATTAAAAAAGCCCTTAGTAGAATGGTGTGGAGTTCCATGGTCCTTGCCTTATGTGCCTCCAGGTGCATCAAGGATGAAGGCAGGGCAATTACATGTATTTAATTCATGGGCTTTATCCTGCACATTATTACGGCCCACCAGAAGGCGGTCCATTATTTAATATACATTTAGATATTGTATGTAACTGCGTTTCTGCAGGATAGTTTTTTTTTTATAGAATTAATATTATGCTTACTTTTATGAATTAAAAGTAAATTTGCATGTAGAAATATGTTTAATGCCTTTAAAAAATATTACCGTACATATTTTTTGTTATACTTTGAGGTGTAAAAGTGTTGCTGGTTATCCATGTACAGTAGTCCACAACTAATATCAAAAAACAATATTCATTCAATGCAATATATATTTTTCTAATATTTTTAGGTATTACTATAGCAGAGACATAAATAACAGAGATTGGCAACTACGCCATTAGCGTGTTTTGTTATTGAAAAATGTTACGGGACCAACCTTACTTTGAGAACTACATATTAGTAAACTGAGATAATGATCTTAAACCAAAAGTATATTGTTTTTATGAAAAATGTGCATAGGTTTTAGACGTTTTTGAAACAAAAAAATTGAAAAATAAGATTAATATATAGAAAATATATTGGCCAGCTATAAAACATCGGCGAAATCTCGGACGAAGGGTAGCCAACTGCCTCCTAAAACTCCTCTTTTAATATTGTTAATAAGGCATAAACTCATAAAAATATAATATTTTAAATGTTTTGGTAATAGGGTTTAGCTGTTTATATTTCGATATAATTGTTTATTAGAAAGATATACTGATTTAAACTGGGAATACTTTACAATAGGGACGAGCTGTTATGCGAGATTTCGGTCAGTTGCTAATCTCTGTTATTTATGTCTGCTATTAGTACTGCATTTTTAAATAATTTTATTTCCTGTAGTGGCATGAAAGAGACAAGGATTCAACAGTCGTGTCAATCTCCCAGAAATATCAGGAACTTCTCAACTATGTCTTCAGTGGTAAGTCCCAGGATTACCGTACATACTTGTATTTTAAGTGGTATTATTACAATTACAGATTACAATTTGGTACATAGATTTCATTAAAGCAATGTTGTCAGTAATATTCTGAGCGTTTCCTTTGGCTTGTAGATAACCAGGTGGTACGCCAGTTACCGCCCACAGTGGTAGGAGTGGATCCAGGAAGCCGCGCCTCATTCCCACTGTCACTCACCCACTCTTCAAACTATGTCAAACCTCGAGTTGCTCTCATTGGGTATGTTAGTTCATTTTTAATCTGATAATATTGTCACTGGAGATTAAACCTACCCACTACATGTAATACACTGAGCAAGAATTTTAATACAGGAAAAAAAGAACTACCTGGTAATTGCATTGGCATAAATGTACAAATATTATGTGACTGTGTAGATTACCAAAATACTCTGTGATTTTCAAACCATTTACTGGTACATGTACCAGTTATTTTGTATTTCGTTGGGGTTTGAATTGAAAGTAAAATTAATGTATTAACAAAAAAAGTACACCAATAATATACATGCAAGGTCTTGAAAACAGAAGTAACTGTAACTCTTTACTGACAGAGATGCTGCACACAGACTGCACCCACTGGCCGGTCAGGGAGTCAATCTGGGGTTTGGTGATGTCAGCTGTTTAAGTCAGGTGTTAAATGAAGCTGTCCAGTCTGGATCAGATGTAGGCAGCCTATATTACCTCTCTAAGTATGAGACAGAAAGACAAAGGGCGGTGTTACCGGTTGTCATGACGATACATGGTTTACACCACCTTTACAATACCGACTTTTCTCCAGTGGTCCTACTGAGGAGTTTGGGGCTGCAGTCAACCAATGCACTACAGTTTGTAAAGGTAGGAAGTACTTTGTGACTTTACTTTACCCGCATATACATACATTAAATTATCTTACTGGACAAGTTAACCACTTATCACGGATACTTAAAGACAGCCCTTTTAGTGCTTACTTCTTGAAATCAAAAGCTTTATCATAGATGATAACATGCGAGTACCCATTATTGCCAAAAAGTACACAAGTTTTCTCTATTACTCTCTTCATGTAAGCTGTCATGTAAAAATTTCAATGCAAATCTCTGCACTGTTCATTTATTTAACTTGAGTGATTATTTTTTTTTTATTCTCATCAATATCGACTTACTTCTGATTAACAGGAAGTCAGGAACTCATTATTGCTGCTTTTATGTTTTCATCATTTTTCAGTAATTAATCGGTAAAAAGGCCAAAATTTTTGAAAGAATCGAATAACGGAAGATTAATTGTAAGATTGTAACATAAAAAATTATATCATAAACCCAATTCAATCATATTATACGCAATATTGTTTTCAATGTCCATGCAGCCTCAAGCACACAGAGGAACATGTGCTCCGCATGTCTCTCGACAGATGACTAATTAAAGAAATGCATTGTATGTGTTAAAAGCTTTTTAAAAACTGTTTGTAGTGTGTCATGTAAAAGAAATAATGTGTAGGTTCAATGCCTCTATGCTTCACCACAGGTGCGCTGGAATAAATCTTTGATCAGCCTCAGGTTGCAGACTAAATGGCGTCTTAAAAGCAAGCAGACACTCGGTGTTCTTTGTTAAATATTGTGTCGTAGAAAATGGTATCTTGGATATTTTTGTCAAATATCATAACACAGAGGTAAATATTCTTCGAACATGGACTTAAACAAAAAATGCCCTGTCATCAAAGTGAATGACAAGTCAAACAGTCAGTGTCATGTATTATCACACAGATACAAATGGGATACGTTTTCATAGGCTTACATTTGTTATGATGAGTTCCGAAATGCTTGAAGTAAATTTTCTCTGTTCCCAACTGTTAGTGTCTTAAAAAATTCCGTTATTTATTTTGGTTTGTAGCTTAAAACAACGATCAAATATAATGCGGTAATCTTGTTATTTTTATACAATCTGCATAATGGGTATTCGCATGTTATACATTTGCAGGTATGCAATGCATAAGCACTCATAAATTTATGACACTTTTTTTCTTTTCAGAACAAAATAATTCAGCAGGCATCGTCATGAAATAAGAAACAAGGCAGGTTTAAAACTCACAGACTTTTAATAAAGAAATTGACATAGCTTGTCTCTGACACAGTAATAAATTATTGAAATACAGTAAAGCATTGAGAAATTGTTATGCTTGATGTTGTAACCTCTAGCATGCAACAAGTCTGAAGTATACACCGGTATACCTGTAAAAGTTAGTGAAGATTTGTAAAATCATAGCCACTAATACATGTACATTAATACATGTACACTAATACATTTGAGCTACAAACACTATGGGACTGTTTATTAGATTCTGTTCTGGTTACAATATCACAACAACAACGGAAACGATGAACCTGATGCGACCTATGGCACGTGAATGTAAATGATGTTGTCTACCCGGGTAACAATCGCTGCTGTATAGAATTCCACCAGGCTTACAAGTACTTCTGCAGAAAGCTGTGTCCGTCTGGAATAAACCCAATTAAATACATTTTGTAATACAATTTTGATTTGAAATTTTAATACTGCATGTATTTTACTGGATTTTTTTTATACAGTACTAGAATTTCACAATTATTTTGATGCTAGAATTTCACAATTACTTTGATGGAAACAATGCTTTTGTTTCCTTCCAAATAAAATTACTAATATTACATGTGAATGGTTTTATTTTTCAATTTAAAAAGTATTTTGTACATAGGATTATTTTCACCCCATTTTATTTTCATTCAATTTGCACATGAAGCGGGGCTAATTTAAAACAACAGTTTATATCTATTTAACCACAACTAATTAAGGAGCTTTCTTTGCTAATGTGTTTGGATGAAAACAATCCTATATGGAATATTCAGTAAAATGTGTTTAAAAAGACAAACCAAGAATGAAGACGTATATCGGCCAGAAATTGTCCTCAAAGTGGCGCAATGAATTGGTTGGCTTTCAGTAGCTCTAAATATCTGTAATACAAAGGTAGTATATGTCATTATTGTGCCTCCTGTCTCTATATATCTAATACTCATCTATTTTCGCGTAGTATTATACAAAGGCTTTATATAGCGTAAGCATACTATGCCAAAATAGAGCATTGCAAATGTTTTTAATGAAAATCTTACAAGCACCGACAGCGAGTTCTGAACTCTTGACCCTAAAATCATTATGTTGAAAGCCCAACGCGCTATTGTTACGCCACAGCAGCCGATGATCTACATGTAACTGGCGGTTTTTATACATGTATATATCAAAGGTAGATACATACAATTGGCATCAAGCAATTAATATTAATAATCTTTCCAAAAACACCACATCATTGACGAAAATTTTAAGGTTAAATTTTCTAATCAACTTTTCAACAAATTGATTCAACATTTTTCAAAGATATTGTACATGAGAATCATGAAAACAACTTTTTTAATGACGCTTGATAAAGAATGTATAAGAAAAAAATTCAATGAGATTTCATCTGCTAACAACTCGATCTCTACAAGATCAATCTTGTCTCATTTCTTGGAAAAAACATAAACATTTGTTGATTTTTTGTGATTCTACAGCAATTTGTTTATTAAATAATCAATCAAATCCATTGATTAATTTGAAAGACCGAACGGTTGCTTTTCCGTTGATTATTTTTAGGGACAAGACAACACTCAAACGTCACAGCTACTTATATAGCAAGGCACATCAGTATACAACAGTCAGCATAATAATAACAATAGTGTTGTGTTGTGCATGTGCTATCCCTAAATAGTAGTCGGGGTTTGATACATAGAGCACGAACCACAAACCCTGACAACTATTTAGGCATAGTACATGCACAACACAACACTACATGTATTATATAACTATTCAATGGCATAAATTTATATTTGCAAATATGCTTCCTTATATGAACCTACATGATAGTGAAAACATTCAATTCTGTATGAACTTTTTCATGACGTCACAATGAAAATTGCATGCGCTTATCGTTGACAGTTGCAATATTGTAAACGTAAAATCATCATTATATTAATGATTCTGAACAATTTTCCATTCATATAGGTAATAAACTAAACAGCAATATTAAAAAGTTTACCGGGATATGAACTTAGTTGGTACATTATCAAATCTTCTGAGAAGCCCGTACTATAAATTGTATCTACATCACAGTGTTTATCTTAGATTAAGAAGATATAAACTGCATACACATTGGGTGGTAAAAATGAATCTTGGTTAAATCCTCTCTGTAATTGCATGCTTACTTAACATTCAATTTTACACATGATAGAAGAGATTTCAATACATGAATTACCAAGCAAGAAAAGATAATATAGTTAAGTGCAACATTGTTGGTCAGTGCACTATTCAGAATGAGTGACTTGCCTTGGGTTAAACTGCTCCACTCTTCCCCGTAAGATGCTGGGCCCCAGGAAAGCACTCAACTGATTCAGACACTGGCTAGCCGCACTGGCCGTCAGGGCGTTATCACAGGTCTGTAGGATAACCATTTAATTAGTTCTATACATACTGTATGTGTATGTACATGTAAGTGCATGAATATGTTTTGTTGTTGAGATACCAGTGATCTTTACTCAAATCATTCTAATCATAAATATACTTACAATGCTGTAAAATATGCAGTCGAAGAATTCTTCTAAATGGGGCTTAAAATACCTCTTCCCCAAGGATTTGGCAATATTTGGCAACTGCAAAACACAACAACAGGAAAATGTAAATTATATTTGCAATGAAAATCTAGTTAATAGAATTGTTAGTTGCACCTAATCTTCTTTATTATATCACATATAAAAGATTGGGTGCATTTTTCAATTCTTTTCTTAAGTGCTGCCTGGGTGGGTAAGAAGACCCTCAACCCTGATTTCAAAGGGAAATTAGACACTAGACAGAAACAAGAATATCATCTTAATTAAGTAGCACTCTCCTTCATCTCGGAAGTATAGGTAACTGACCAGTTTACACACGGTCTCCAGGAAGTTGACGTGGTGATTGTAATGGTGGAGAGAGGCCGCCTTGGCCAGTAATGGTAGGAGGTCAGACACCGTGGTGTGTAGCTCTTGATTGTGGGACAGCTCTGCTATCAAATGCACACACCTGAAACAAAGAAAAGGCTACTTTGATAAACCGTAGTAAAAATCTCTGATATCCATTAAAAGCAAGTGGAAATCTAACAAATGATACATGTTCTTTCCTGAAAAACCAGTTATGATATAAATAATTCAAAATGAAAAATTACGTTGCTATAATTTGTAAGCAGTGGGACAGTAATTATAAGCAGGTGTCATCATGTCTTACCCATCAGTAAGCTCCCAGGGTTCAGGAGGTTTCCTAAACTTGTGGTCCATACATCCACCCCCTCTAGAGCCCTTCATCATCTTGGGGGCTAGGGACCCACAGGAGTACATCTAGAGATCAACAACAAGAAAATCAATGAGTAACAGCCCTATTAACATATCAAGAATTGCTTTGCGCTAAAACGATCATGGATTGTTCCCATTTGAAAAAGCAACATTTCACCGAGGCTAAATTTCTTTTGCATGTCTGGTAGCTCTAGAACAACTCTCTACAAAGTGCATTGTATAACCTGTTTGTCTGTATGTAGCTCCATGTCATTGTCTCGTAGCTTTTTGACCACACTATATGTAGCTGGCCCTTTGTCTATGTTACTGTATTTCTCTGTTGTTTCAGGTTGGTTCTTTAATCCTTCTATTCCCTCTTTCACTTTGTTTATAATTTCTTCATAGCTTTCTTGACCTGGAAAATTATGAAATTATATTCTATTCTCTGGCAGGATAGCTGTATCAGACCACTTCTTATCCTCTAAGCTTCAATCAAACTGCCCGAGAAACAATTTTTAGTTTGATAAAAATGTTTTTAGGAATTACCGTAGACTTGTGCCACGTTGGCTAGAGCCAGTGCTGCCCCCTGACGGACGGAAGGGATGTTGTCCTGTAGATTATTGTAGAACAGAGGGTAGAGGGCAGGCATGGAACTTCTAGAAAAATTAATGCAAATTTCTTTTAATCCATGTAAAATGTCCAATATTTCACATTTAATACAACTTATACAGTTATACAATAATTAGCCTCATGGAAAAGCAGAATACAGAATATTGTAAAACTAAAAATCAACATGAACATGTATGTAGAGGTTGTGCGTAGTAATCAATTAAATGCAAGGAATCTGCAACAACTTCTCAAACATCTAACAACATCCATTCAAGGTCAAGTCATAATGACCTTTCGATTAGAAACTGCTCCTGTCTAAATCTAGGATGGTAGTTACATGTAGGTCATGTTTTTCTTTCTCGCAGACAAACCTAGAAATCTGTGTGTGGTACACATAATCATGACAAAATCTAGGAATATGTCAAAGTTATGGAATGTTTGTACAGTTTGGTTTTTCTTTTTAAGAGAGAATGGAGAATGGTAAAGATTGAGATACAATTTTTTTTTAAGGATTGACTTAAAATAACATATAATAGACTACTGAGCTATAAAATGTAGAGAAAAAACTCATTCTATATCTGTACTTTACAAGTTTCAATCCAGCAAGCAAAATTTATAATGCTAGTTTATATCAGTAAATACATGTAATAAGTTGATCTTACAGGACCCATAGGTGGGGTTTTGGATGTTTGAGAAGTGGAAGTGGGTCCAGGATATCTAATTCTAATCAGATTGAAGAAAAATCTCTATAAACTTCTAAATGAAAATGAATGTTATTATTTGCCAGCATACCTTGACTCGTCTGGGAAGCACAGTACAAAGTTTCCACATGCAACACAGGCAGCTGTAACACAACGAATCAACAAAAAAATAATGATAGGTACATACACAAATTCACATTCTTGTTGGAGAAGAGTTTTTCTTGTCATATTAGAAAACATTATAGTGTCTAGCAATTCAGTTCTTGATAATTAAAGTACTTGTACATGTAATAAAAATCATATGCATACCATCTCGGACAGGCCAACTGTCATCATTAAAACAGATTAAAAGGGCTTCCAATAGCTGAGGTACAAAAGGTCTTACAATGTCCCTGTCTATCTGTAAATGTACAAAATCATAATCTTCTTTGTTTTTCAATATGCATCATCGCCACTGCGAGAAAAATACATATACATGGACATTTATTCAAGAAACGAAAACTATCAACTATTATGCTATGTCAGCAAATTAAGATTAGGGATTAAGACCAGTTGCTCCTCTTTTTCATGGCAATGTAACTTTGCAAACTAATTTAGTCAGACAAGATTAAAACAGTCCAGAAATGGTCTCAGAGAGGAGTAAAACAACCAACTACTCAAGCATTAAAAATGAAAGAATACTCCTCAATTTGTGAAGTACAAGTAAGATCTCAAACTTGTTCATGTCTTTCAGACAAATTAACCAACAGGCCTCCTCCACCTACCTTTGATCCTAGCTCTGCTATACATGCACAGGCAGCCTCTCTCACCGCGTGGTTATCTGCTCCTGTGGCCTCGATATAATAAGCCACCTGTAGCAAAGGTAAAAGGACATGACAATTATCATGATACTCAAAGCTTAGTTTTACGGCCTCATGCATACTCTGGGGCACGGAGAGGATAAGTAAGTAAGTAAAGCATAGTTTAAATAATATAGGTAATTATAGCAAATGACAGTTATCATAATACACTGTACATGTATTCAAAGCATAGTTTGAATAATATAAGTAATTATAGCAAATGACAGTTATCATAATACTCTGTACATGTACTCAAAGTACACTATAGGCCTTTTATAGGTATCACTCACCACATGCTCAATGAACTTTTCCACCAGGTGTTTCCCCTCCCCTCCTGTCACCATTCGCCAGGTATCCTGGGAGTAGATCCTCACCCCTTCTGCTACATAATACCTGCAGAATATTTAACCCTACCTATAGTATATCCAAATTGATGAATATCAAAACTTACAGTACATACATTTATATTATAACGGAGTCCAGATGACCAAAATATTTAATTTCTAATGACCAAGACTCTTCAAAGCCATTAATATAATGTGGGGGGGATGGGGAATTAGAAAGATCTGACTTCCACACAACTAACATTTCCTCACACAGATATCCAAGTTTTTTAAAAGCAAGTTTAAAATTATATTTAAATGCATGAAAAAGATTAAAATGTTTCATTTGGCAATATTTTTTTTTACTATAGTTCTACCGTAATGAGACTCGTACATGAACTTAAGAATAGATAAACTTAGTACATGTACATATAACACGAATAATGCTAGACAGTGTTCAGTACCTGTTTAAACACATCCTTGGTATGAGGATTGGGTAAAACTTGGCCTTGGCTTCATCGGTGGGTAAACTCTGGAGGAATTTCCTGGTGGCCACACTGGACGCTAAACGAACCTAGTACAATGGAATCAATTCATTATTAGATGCATGTTTATTATATGTATATCTATCCGTTTGTTAAATAGATTAGCCATTTAATAAAATGTGCTACAAATAAGTAAATATTGTATTTTAGTATAAAAACAGACTACAAACTGAAATCTTTTAAATTATTTACCAGTATGAAATGGAACTTATATTTTTCTAAGTTGAGAGGCATCAACAGAACAATTAGAAGAAAAAGTGTATAGTGCATTGATGTATACACTTCTCCTACAATTTTTCTGTTGATCACTCCATTCACTAAAAAATTATTCCTGTATATTTGTTTAAGTCTAGCATGTTTCCCGGTCAAAAGACTGAAGGCATTTGATTAGAATGACAGAAAAAGGCTTGAACAAGGACTATCAATCATGGATGTGTTTTGTAGTGAATGTATTTACCTGGCTCCAGTTGTCAGCTAGTCCTTTGGCCATGTACTTAGCAAACTGTTCACCATGGCGATACACAGCATTCTCTTCCTCCAAAGCCAGGGTTTCTAATCAAACAACAAGTGTTTCTTTAGACATCAAAATATGTCATAGGCCTGCTAACAATGTATATCCCAGAAATGGCATATTATATGAATCCTATAGTTCAAGCAAAATATAATAATTTTGACCCTTGATGGTAAACTTTCTGTTTTATTTAAACCTTAGCCATATGATTTACACACATGAAAGTCATTTTTTTTCCAGGTACATTAGTCCCATACTGTAAATGTGAAGGTGAAGTACAGACTTGATACATGCACCAACCTTTGTCCTTGACTCCTATTGACACAAGAGATGAACATACGTAATACCCCGTCTCTCTGACAAATCGGTTCGTGTGGTCAAGGGCTTGAAATATCAAGTTCAGTAGATCCTGGTCAACACAGTCATTAAAAAGATATCCGCAATTATCCACCACACTCTGCAGGCATCTAAACAAATAATAAAAATGTGTTTATAAGTAAGGGAACAAAATTAATTGAGACGAAAAAAAAAAACTAGACATCATTGAGATTGTGACCATCTCAAAGGGCCCCGCTTAAATAATGGAAAATTGGATGAAAGCATTTCAGGGGACATTTTCAGGCTGGCAAAGAACTTTAAGTCAGCTCATTACCTCTTACTCACAGGCTTTTTTGGGTTTGATATGAGCAAAATTAAGCCAATAGGAAATAATTTGTGGTCTAAAACTTGATTTTAAAGAGATCTGCTATGACCTTCACTGACCTTGAAACTTGGTTTAAAGTCACTGCAAACCCTTTACCCTTAAGCTCTGTTTATGTGAAGTATGAGCCAGATAGGGCTAAGGGGTGATAAAATATGCTTTGAAAATTTATTTTTTTTGTGTGGTCTGATATGACCTTGACCCTTGACCTAGAAATGTCATTCAAGGTTACTGCACACCCTTTGACCAAAGGCACTCTGAGGGTGAAGTATGAGCCAGATGGACCAAGGGGAGAGAATATATGATCTGGACAAGGATTTTTCAGATAATTTTGCTATGACCTTAACCTTCCACCTAGAAACTTGGTTCAAGGTCATTGCACTCCATTTACCCAAAGGCAGTCTGTAGGTGAAGTATGAGCCAGATTGAGCCAAGGGGAGAGCCCTGGACAAGTGATCTCGGACAGACGGAAGGACTGACTGATCACTATAGTGCGCCCGCAGAGCAGAGCCCTAATAAAGCACACACATTTGTATTAAATTTATAAATGACATGGTGCAACTTCATGATTTATGTGTATCTTACTTCATCCATGTCTCCAAAGACTTCCATCCTGCAGTATCATGAAAAATCTGCTCTGCATCCACAGAATTGGACTGCAATCATTGAATTAAAACATCTTACTTTTTCAATGCATAAAATATTAAAGTTTAATTTCAATTACAATCAAATCCACAAGCAGGAGAAACATTTTGCATATTCATTATATCCTTAAGTTTAAACAAAGAAAATTGCATCTTCACTAGCCAAGTGTCCTAAGAGAGGGAAATTTTTGATACAGACGATGAATAAAATTGATGAACTAATTGTTATGTTACCGGAACAGTACCGGTAGTTGTAATAATTTATAACTTGAATTAACTTCACTAAGCATACATATATGTTGTTGTATATTATAACATCAAGGCTGATGTTCTTTTATCTTCATTAATTCTACATGTACTAGTAGTACAACAAGATTTAGCGGTTCTTGTAGTACAACTAGACCAATGATAACTTGACTCAGCCTACATTTACTTGTGGTACAGGAAGAGCAATGTTCTTATAACTTCACTAAGCCTACATGAAGTACAGTGAAAGCAATGTTCTGACCCTGGAGGGTGAACTACTGAGCTTCTCCATTAGTTTCTCTGTCTCCTCCTGCTCCTCCTGACCAGTAAGAGACAATCTCTCTCGCTCTAGGTTACTGCGGATTCCCTCCAGAATGACTGACTTGGAGTTCTCATAGACTGCAGGTCCAATCTTCTTACATAGTGCTCCTAGTACCTCACCTTAAAAAGAATGACTCAATCTGAAATTGTGTGTGTGCTAGTGTGAATGACAGTGTCCACTTTTTTCCTTCTTTTTTTTACAAAATAAAAACAGAAGTTCTTTGTATCTCACAGGAAAAAAAGATGGCATCAACTGAAAACTTAGTTTTATCAGATAATTTTTCAAATGCAACACTGTTACAACAAATACAGAGATGTCTCAAAGTATAAAAAGTATATGTGACAATGGCAACTAAACTATGTTCCAATCATTTTCATCATATTTTATCCCTTTTTTTTTTTTTATAAAGTTCTAATAGATCATTTTTATTAGAGACCCTTAGGAACATTGCTCACATAAGAAACAATTCCAATTCCCTGGTGTTACCATGCATTGACAATCTATATTGTATTTGAAGGTGTAAATGGTGTTTTCTGATAATTGCATCATAACTTACATGGACTTGAATTTCTGAAAGTCGATTTTTAATGTTTGCAATTATAATCTTTGGAAATTCATGAAACATGTTAAATATGATAAGCATTGAAAGAAGAAATAAAAAAATCTCGGAATCACATACTTTTCTTTGGCTATTTCCGAAGACAAAACTTTTATGTTTCACATATGAAACATGACGGCATAATGTAGACTGAGCACACGCCGTTTAGTTTAACTTTGGCTTATGATTTTTGTAGGCAGGATTCTACTGTCTGCATTTCAAACCATAAAAATCTGCACTTGACCCAATGGTCACACCATTTACATATTATAGTCTGTCCCAAGATATTTATGCAGCACATTTGGATGATTTTTAATGAAAATACACATACCTGTGTATGAAGTGCAATTGAAATAGATGAAAGGGAAAATTTCCAAGATATGTTCATTCACGCGTTATCATTTTCATTCGTAAATATTCACAGGTAAGAAAAGAGATTTCTTAAGGAGATTTATAATGGGGAACGTTTACATCGTTTCTCCTTCCGGAAGTCACTCGGATTACCTCGCACAATTTTTCAATGTTATCATCTGGGCATTTCAAAGAAGAAATTTTGGAAATTTTTCATACTTTTGAATGATCATTGTTTTAAACTTTTGACCCTGATGTATTTATAAATATTGAGTAATTAAGGAAAATGTGAATCGATGGTATCTTGGGACAGAGTATAGTCTAAAATAAGAAACTATTGTAATTTCCTAGCCCCATTTCCTAGTTCTTCCTTTCGGGTGAGCTAAAATTGACAGATTATACTGCGTAAATTGACGTCAAACACGTAACTTAACGTCATACATACCTGCAGCGATCCTAACTCTGAATTCGTTATCTTCTAAATACTTTAAAGCCTGGGAACGCATGTCTACCGCAAAATCGTCAGAACTTTTTCCACTTATTAAAAGGGCTTTTGCAGCCATCAATCCACCATGCCTTTTCTCCCAAGATGAACCCTCTTCCGTTAAAAGTTTAGAGATACATTGTTCAAGGGTATCAATATCCTCACTCTCCGCTGGATCGATGTACTTGACAAAATTTTGAAAGCCCCTATCTCGCTCCAATTTCTGCGAGCTGCAAAGATCTTGAATAATGGCATCCACCATGTTGTTTCCCTTTACCCACCTTACTTTCGTACAAGAAATATGATTGGTCAGTCATAACCAGAGAAAAAAAGAAAAATTAAAACCTAATAAGGAGGAGGAAATCATTACCCGTAAAACGAAATATTATTGAAAATAATTATGATTTTATGATATTCAGAGATTTATTTTTAATACTGTTCTTCCGTCTAAAAGTATTTAAATAAAAAAATAACTTATTTCTCTTAAGAAAGGTTATTTTGTACGGTAAGAGGGCAAATTTCACAGAATAGGTTTTTTCTTTTATGTATTAAAATGATTTAACCAATGAAGTAATCCATCATATTTAACAAAGGAAGTCGGTAGACAAATTCGGACTACGGAGAAAGCAAGGAAAACAAGATAACGCGTCTTTATATTTAAAACTTACAATGGGAGTACCGGCATTTTTTCGCTGGTTAAGTCGAAAAAACCCATCCATACTTGTGCATTGCATCGAAGAAAAGGTAGTTAATCGAAATGCAAATCATGCAAACTAATGAAGTTAAGAAAAAAATATGCAATTTATCATACATATATATTGTCAAAAGTGTGTATATTGTGCATTTTGTTTTAAAGTTGTTTCATGATAATCGATATTTGGTATTGTATGCTTACAATGATGCCATGAGGCGAAGGTAAGATGATGAGAAATCAGGGAAAAGTATAGGTTTAGTACATCATGTAAACAATTAATTAATATGAGCAGGTTGGGTACAACCCCCCCCCCCCCCCCCCCCCCCCCCCCCCCCCCCAAATGGTATACTTATTTTACCTACCAAATGGGACTCATTTTTCGTTCATCTTGGATTACGTTTTTCTGAAGAAGTTTACCACTGGGGTAAGTACTCTGACAAGTATACTTCATAACAATACATTCGTTTAAAAAAATTCTACGTGTCAATTTTTTCTCGTGGGTGTTTAAAAAAAGGTCGAAATGATATGCATCCCAGAAGTCACTTATAAACAAAGTGTTTCTGTCTTCAAAAAGATCGATTTTATTCAAAGAACGACATGGCCTCGTTCCTCGAACTCTTTACTTTCGATTCGTATCATCCGGGCAAGTACTAAATTGATAGGTAAAATAGGTATACCATTTAGGCATTTAACCACCCAAATGGGATTCAAACCACCAAATGGGTGTTTGTGCCCAACCTGATGAGCTGAGGGTTCATTTTACATTGAAAAAGAGAGGTACATTAATCTGACAGGCAATTCATTACATGGAACCATGAAATATGATCCACATATCAATTTGAATGCTAACATACATCACGTTATGGGCTTTGCTTGTTACATTGTATCCCTTAAAACATGTAATTAATTTCTGAAATATGAACGTTAATGATTGTTTCAATGTTTATTATATTCCACTGTTTGTGATGTCAAAATTAAATTCTTTCAGCCCAAAGAAGTCAATGGTGTAAAGATCCCTGTAGACACAAGCCAACCCAATCCTAATGACTACGAGTTTGATAACCTCTACCTGGACATGAATGGGATTATCCACCCCTGTTGTCATCCAGAGGACAAGTATGTTGGAATATTGATTTAAAATCATTGACTAAAACAATGAAAATTAATCCAATCCATTAATGATCAATGTTGGACTCATTGTCATGCTTTGATAGATGTAGAATTTTTTTCCCGAAAACAAAATATTTCTCTTAGAAGTTTAGACTTATCTTTACATTTATTCTTTGTTTCTTAGACCTGCTCCAAAGAATGAAGATGAGATGATGGTTTTAATCTTTGAGTACATAGACAGAATTTTCTCAATTGTGCGGCCCAGAAAACTACTTTACATGGCAATTGATGGTGTGGTATGTAACATAAAAATATTTTGTAAAAATATTGCATCTTGAGAGATATAAGAATTAAGCAATATTTGCCTCTTACAGTGCCTGGGAAGGACAAACAACTGGTTGGGCCAATGGCCCCATGCCTCATAAAATGATGGGGCCATTTTGAAATTTATGGGGCCGAGAAAAAATACAATGGGGGTGGCCATTTTTTTAAATTGACTGTCATACATAATTTGAAATACTTTATCAGCTTATGATAATACATTACATGCATCTTTGACAATTAAATTTATGTAATTAAAGCCAAAACAAAAATATGTTTGGATTGCTTTATGGACATATCATCACTAAACAGAGATAATATGCTTTTTTTTTTTCAAAGAATTCCATTTTAAAAAAAAAAAAAACATCACTGTAATCAAGATTTTTTTCTTTGTTTAAACGATCTCGAAGAAGCCGATCATATATTTTGGGTGCCCAAAAATTTCTCTGCAGGGTAAGAATAATGTTTTGCTAGGAAAAAACCGTTCACAACTTGCAGTGTGAAACAGCAAAGTGAGTGCAATCTGTGCAAGCTTAAAAAAACACAAACCAGTGGGGAACTGCATAGATATCTTATATGTTTTTCTCTGTGAGTAAGTGAAAACTTAGTTTTCATTGCCGGTGGCATGTCTAGGATTTATATGGCATTTCGATCATTCCATTCCCAACTCCTCGGACAATTCCATTGAAGATTACCGAAAACGCCGACTACGATAAAATCACAAACTATGAAATAACGCGTTTGCGCATTTTACAATATAACTGCATGGCGCACCGCTTGGCGCAGTGCACCATATGTACTATGGGCATATGGCCTGCTCTTATTTAAAATGATCAGTTAGGTAATCC
The DNA here is from genome assembly GCA_033439105.1 of Magallana nippona. NCBI lineage: Eukaryota > Metazoa > Mollusca > Bivalvia > Ostreida > Ostreidae > Magallana > Magallana nippona. Next base: position 13,749,616 of record CM065923.1, read on the forward strand.
TGAAATACATCGTATCTCATTAATGGTTTTTTTTCCATTTCCTCAGGCACCTAGAGCGAAAATGAATCAACAGAGATCTAGAAGATTTAGAGCATCCAAAGAAACTAAGTATGCTTGTTTTTCATTTATTTTCTGAAACATAAAGTAGATATTTCAAAAGGAGATTAATTAAATGTTAATAAATGTGTTACTCTATCATTGTGTTCCATTTTTGTTACAAAAAATAATGATGAAAATTTGAAATTATTTGCAAAAAACAATAATAAGGATTGCATTTTGAAAGAGTATTTTGATAATTTGAAACATGTGATTATGTGCAAAGTAGATTTTGATAAAACTTTCCCATTTAGAGAGAAAATTGAAGAGATGTCTCGTCTGAGGGATGAACTGACAACTAAAGGTTTTAATCTCCCACCAGAAAAGGAGAAGGGAGAGCACTTCGACAGTAATTGTATCACCCCGGTACGACATTATTATTTCTTTTAACAAAGACTTGCAAAGATATTAATATCAATCAGTGTAATTTATTATTTTAAAAAATATTTACATTACTAAATACAAAGATAATAGGATGTGTTTGACTTTTGGACTGAATCAGTTTCATGACAGAGAACATATCAGAAAGAAAGACTTTATACAAAGATGCTGCTTTTATTACTTTGATCAAGGTTAAATTGGATAGTTCAAGGTTGAGAGAATAAAATCAGATGTTCATGTACATCCTTGTAATAAAGAGGCATAATGATTGAGTTTAACTATAGTGTAATGACAATAGAAACATCATTTGCTTCATTCCCATTGGTACTCTTTGGAGTACACCAAGTTTATTGTGAAATGTGAGTGCTATTCGTTTTACTCAAATTAGAAAACCTCACATTGATTTGTGCTGTGGTTAAGGTCCAAAATCTTATGTGACTTGTGTATTTCTTGCTCATGTCCTATTGCTTCTGTCAGGGTACCCCTTTCATGTTCCGACTGGCTGATTGTCTGCGGTACTACATACACGACAGACTGAACAATGACCCTGGGTGGCAGAACATCAAGATCATTCTGTCCGACGCCAACGTACCAGGGGAAGGTGAACACAAAATCATGGACTACATCAGGAAGCAGAGAGGTCTGTTCTCATTCCTCTGTATAATACCTAATCACACGAGTCATGACATATTGAATTTTGAGATGTGCTATTAATTGATAATTTTGTAAAATATATCAGTACATGTTGCAAAAATGCATTCATTGACTAGACAATTAGATCAGTATTGCATCAAGTGCGACATTGACATGTAGATGAATAATTGAAAGTTAAGTATGTGCAGATTGCAAAATTTGTAAAATTTGTTATTCCACAAATTGAAATACATTTGGTAGGACTCAGTAATAAACAACTTCTTTATCTAAAAAAAATCATCAAAATGAATTCCAGATAAATGGCAGTTGTTCATTGATGTTTCATTAGTGTAACAAAATGTGTTGTTTATTGCAGCTCAGCCAGACCATGACCCAAACACAAAACACTGTCTCTGTGGAGCTGATGGTGAGTTATCTCCCTAATTTAGATGTATATTCTTCTTTTTCAATTTAAATTTTATAAACACTTTATATGATTTTACCATGCCCCAAAGATTGTTTCATAATCATTGATACCATTATTTGTATTGAACTAAAATTTGTCCTTTGTTTATTTCAGCTGATCTGCTCATGTTGGGTAAGATTGAAATATGGGTTTTTTTTTTTAATAACGTTTTATATGTCAATAATCAGCTGGTGTTCCAAGAAGGTATTCAAATTCAAACGTCTCTTTAGAAAATCAATGTATAATTCATTAATAAACTGCAATGCTTGTACTTGTAGGACTAGCTACACATGAGCCTCATTTCACCATCATCAGAGAGGAATTCAAACCGAACCAGCCCAGGCCATGTGACCTTTGTGGTCAGCTAGGTGAGAGATGACTGATATCACATCCACTGAATTAAACTATTTCTGATCAGAACTTAAATATCATACTTATGTCGTCCCCTTGTTTAAAAGAAGCCGTCTAGTCATTGAAAACAGCACTATTAAGAAGTCTGTAAAAATTCCAAGATACTTAACCACATGGGATTTTACTTTATATAGCATTAATAGGATAAATACTATTTTAATTTGAATATCATATAAATATACGTAACTATACAATGAAAAAAATGTAACTACCATACATTTGTATTGAAAGATACATGTTTAAGCACTTGTGCTGACTAGATTTGAAGTCGATGTATTTTTGCTCTTTGAAGGTCATGAGATGAAAGAGTGCATGGGTCTACCCAAGGAAATGTGTGGAGAGGTACGTTGGCTTGCAACAAAGAGGTCTCTTGTTGAACAAGTTCTTAATGATTTTATGTAAACTTAATTCATTTAAGATCAAAGATGCACCATTCAAGGCTTTCATCTCTAACTAATGTTTTAGTTCTTAAAATCTAATTGAGAACTTAAACTCGAAAGGTAAAATTAATAAGTTATTAATTAAAATATTCAAAAAGACTCTTCAGAGGCTTCGCAACAAAATAATTAATTTTGCAATTTTTGTTGTTTTTCAGAATGATGAATTACCCAAAGTAATGGGGGCGGAGCAGGAGTTTATATTTATCAGGTTAAATATTTTGCGAGAATATTTAGAAAGAGAGCTTTTAATGGACAACCTACCTTTCAAATATGACTTTGAGGTAAATCATTTCACATTTACCTATAGTGTACAGTATGTAAACTGCCAAACGTTTAAACATTTTTCTGGTTTTAAAAATAAAAAATGTACCGAAAGGATTAAGTTCTTTCCAAAATGTTTTATTCTCTGTTTAAGTGAGATCAAAATTTGGTAAGGAATATATGCATACTTCCTTACATATCTAACATAATGATTAAAAAAATGCTGGGAATAGCTTAAACATTAGTTAACTGGACACATTTCTGGACACATTTCCAATCTGTCTTAAGCCAAAAGACACATTTTCACAAGCTTCCACTGCAATGACATTATCACTATTTCTTGCTACCAAAGATATAGCCAACCACCTCCAATATAAGTTCCAAACCAAATTTAGCTTTCACAGTAGATTCAGGTCTCAGGTTTTTGGTAGATTTGATTTAAAAGGAGTCAAAAAGTTAGATATACAAGCAATGGTATACATGTACATGCTTGGTAAGATTCTATTTCAATGATATGTGCTTGTATGTTTGTGTATATTTTGAAAACTTAAGTGTTTAATATAGCCTCATTTGATTGGCCACCATTTTTTATCTGGATTGGCTGTTGTTATAATACTCCACACGTCTGCATATGCATAATTTTTCCCATTGTCTCCAATTTTTGTATACTATGATGTTACCATGCTTCCTTTGTATTTCCTTTAGAGAGCCATAGATGACTGGGTCTTTATGTGTTTCTTTGTGGGAAACGATTTCCTGCCTCATCTGCCTTCTCTGGAGATCAGGTAAAACATAAGCTCAATTTCAATACAAAATTGTTTGTAATGTAATAAAATTTAGAGAAGAACTCAAAACCTTTAAGTCTGAGAAAAAAAAAAAGATTTGAAAACTTTTTATTTCATAAAGCTTTAAAGCTTGAAAACAAAAAATATTTCAATATCTTAAAGTTTTATTTTTTAAATTGTAAGCAGTTACTAAACAAATCCATGCTTAAAGAAAGTTGTGAATATTTGATGTACAATGTGATGTTTCAATACATATTTAATACATTTCTGTCTTGATTTATCTCTATGTGTACTTAATTTCCATTTCAAAATAAACTGTGCTCTCTTTTCAGGGAGGGTGCAATTGACAGACTGGTCAAATTATACAAAAGCTGTGTCAGAAGAACAGGGGTAAGGAGGAATTAAAACTTTGATTTAATTTTCAAATAATTTTCCATGCACACACACACCCAAACCCTTTAAAACCATATCAGCAAAAAACTTTTTAAAAACCCAAGAATCTGTCATCTGTCTGATATCTGACATTTGTCTCTAATATATGTCTCGGATATCTTTCTTCTTTCTCTGATATCTGTCTTCTGTATCTGGTATCTGTCTTCTGTCTCTGATATCTGTCTTGTGTATCTGATATCAGTTTTCTGTATCTGATATCTGACTTCTGTATCTGATATTTGTATTCTGTCTGATATCTGTCCTTTGTATCTGATATCAGTCTTCTGTATCTGATATCTGACTTCTGTATCTGATATCTGACTTTCAGGGATACCTCACAAACAGCGGTGTTGTGAATCTGGAGCGAGTTCAAGTTGTGATGACAGGTAAATACTTAAATCCTTGTAATTGTTCTTAGTGTTAAATAGTTCTAGCAATTATTCGAGAATTATAGTAGTAGAATATATATTCATTTTGCAAATGTATCATACAATTATGGGTTGATTGCATTTAAAATAAAATCACACCTACAAAGTTGTACCAAATTTTAGAACGAAATTTACATAAATATCTACCTTTTACATACCTGCATCAATATTTTAAATATTTTAAGTCGGTGAATAAAACTAAAATAATTATTCATTTCATTCAGATCTTGGGGAAGTGGAAGATGAAATTTTCAAGAGGAGAAGAGATACCGAGGTACATTCTAATTAATAATCGATCTTTAAAAACATTCATGCATGTACCTGCAGATTTTTTTTAATTGAAAGAATATGATAGTGTAAAATGGGAAGTTGTAATCCTTAATTTACAGCTGGAATTTAGAAGACGAAACAAACAGAGGAAGGAAAGAGAAAAAAGGGTGAGATTTTATTATCTTTCAATGATTATGATTAATAAATTATTGTAAATAAGAACATGTAATTCCTTGAATAAAAAACCCAATAGTGTTTACACTCTTACATAAAGAATATTTTCAATTTTTATGCCTCCCTTTGAAGAAGGGAGGGCATATTGCTTTGCTGCTGTCTGTCGGTGGTCGGTCCACCAATGGTTTCCATTCATTTTCTTCGTAGAGAGTGCACATACTGAAATGAAATTTTGTATACAGATTTATCATACGAATATCTAGGTCAAGTTCAATTTGGGGTACAATCGAACAATTTGTGACAGATTTATGCCCCTTGGACTTAGAAAAATTCCAATTTTTTTTTCAGTTTCGTTCATTTTCTTCCAAAGGTTGCACATACTGAAATGAAATTTGGTATACAGATTTATGTTAAGAATATCTAGGTCAAGTTTGATTTGGGGTACGATCAAGCAATTTTTGACAGAGTTAAGCCCCTTGGACTTCCAATTTTTTGCTGTTTCAGTTCATTATCTTAGCAGAGGTCTAAGGGAGGGGGGCACAAGTGTTTCACAAACATCTCTTTTTTTGTAAGGATGCAAGTTTTTTAAAGTTCGATTTTCTGTTATAAACCACAATCATGTCAAGTGCATCTCTTACCATATGTATGTAAATCTATAATACTTGACTAGTAAACTTATATGTGAGTGCTGTTTTCAGTTTTCACAGGGTCCCCGCTGGACCCCAGGGGGACAGTTTGCCCCTCAGCCTGTGGGTCACTCTCACAGTTCCCCCTCTGCGGTCAGTAACCCCCGACAGGAGGCAGCCAGAGGACGGATGGACACCATGAGGGATTCAGCCAATAAAAACGCAGCAGCTGAACTTAAAGCCATGATGGTATTAACATTTATACATGGTTTGGAGATATCCTTTGATGCAGCCTTATCATATACAGTATTTCGTTAACGTTGTTTATTTCATTATTCTATCCTTGTTTATAAGACAGTTTCAAAGTCTGACTCAATGAATATGTTTTAACAAAAATGCTAATGAAAAAGATAAAGAAACCTACTTGTTTCAAAAATATGAAAAAGTGCTACCGGTATATCTGTTTTGTTTTTGATGGAAATGTGATATTGATAATAAACTTTTTAAATACTGATTCCTGTGGTGTAATTACATTGTAGATACATTATTACACATATCTGTACAGTGTAAGTACATGTATATGCTTTTTATTCAGACAAAAGATGATCAGCGAGGTGAGAAAAGAAAAGCAGAGGACCAGTCCAAGCCAAATGATGAGGAGGAGGAAGAGGAACCAGCTGATGAAGTCAGGTGATCACAAACTGACCAATGACAGCCTTTTAGATCTATCTCAGTCAGACCACAATAAGTCTTATTTACATGTACACGTAGATAATGCAAAGAAGTTTGATATTCAATATCATGTTGACCAATTTAAATAGATATTATACCGGGTATACATTATACAAAGTAATATGTAGTCATGTACGTGTATGCACTATGTACAAAAGAAGTTAACTACAGTACATGTTTATCTTATTCTCATTATCTCATTAGCTATATACCATATACATACATGTATAAGATTTTTCATATTCTAATACTGACCGGATGCTGACTGTAGATGTGTTATTTATGTTGACAGGTTGTGGGAGGATGGCTGGAAGGACAGGTACTACGGCTCCAAGTTCGGAGTCGATGGCTCGGACCAGGAGTTCAGACAGACAGTGGTAAGTGTTCTCTGATTGCTCACTTCCATCATCTACAATGTGTCTTTAATTGGTTCTCATTGCAGTAACTCTGTATTCTAAATGAGGTAATTTAAACATGTTTGCTGATTTTCTGTAGGCAAATCACTATGTCCGAGGCCTGTGCTGGGTACTGAGGTACTATTACCAGGTAAAGTACTTTTCTTACGCAGACACATATCACTCCATACTTATTCCTTTAAATCTTGACAATTGGCACATTCATAACATGGCTAGTTTCTGTGATACAATGTACATGTACACTATCATGTTGTTTGGTTTGTAGGGCTGCGCCTCCTGGAAGTGGTACTTCCCTTACCACTACGCTCCGTTTGCTTCAGACTTTGTCAACATAGGGGAGCTATCCAACTCTTTTGAGAAGCAGACTGTCCCTGTAAGTGATACAATTAATGCATGCATTTACATATCAAGTGAGCATGTGTAATTAAATATATTTCCTTTACATTTCTCAGTAATAATGCAAGCACTGATTTTGATTACACACAAGTGCATACTATTGTTTTAAAACAAGTTAGTCACAGTGATGAATTGTCCTTGCATGAATATATATCAATATATGTTAGTAGTTTTTATGGTTGATGAACTGTTAAGGAAAATAAGTACTGTACATGCAACTTTATTTTAAAAATTTCTAAAAAAAAAATTTTCAGTTTCGGCCATTAGAGCAGTTGATGGGTGTGTTCCCTGCAGCCAGTAAGAAGCATCTACCAATCACATGGCAGAGACTTATGTGTGATCCAGTAAGTTTGAGGAGGGGGATATTTTACATTCTTCTTGATTGCTGTAGTAAAGTCTATTTATGTATGAATGACAACAAAGAATATTAATTGGCTCTCTCATTTTCATTCTTTTTCCTATCTAAAAAAAAAAATCTATTTGTACCTTTATACCATTTATGAAATTCTGATAAGTTGTTAATTCTTTTTCATTTCAGGAATCTCCAATCATTGATTTTTATCCTATTGATTTTAAAATTGATCTCAATGGCAAAAAGTATGCTTGGCAAGGTGAGCAGTGTTGCCTTCTTTATCTTTTTTTCTCTGAAATACATGTACTTGTACAGTTCGACATTATGAGATTGCATCTTCTCTGACCGTCACATGATTTATTGTAGGTGTGGCACTGCTGCCATTTGTCGATGAGAAAAGGTTATTATCCGCCCTCGAGAGGGTTTATCCTGACCTCACAGATGAAGAACGTGAGTAAAAAAAGAAAACAGATCAGTTACCTGGGGAAACAGTAAACTGAACATCATGCTACTGGTTTTCTGAGTGTGCAATTATTTTTGCTCTGATTCCAAAGAAAGCACATTTTTTTTTTGCATTTCTTTAAGCAATAATTCAAATTACATGTATATATTAAATCTGTGTTTTGCAATTTATTTTATATGTTATCTTTTGAGATCTTAACTAATTACATGTACATGTACATAAACCATGTCATCGAGTTCCTGTAATAATTTTGTATTTCTTTTGTCAGGTGAGAGGAATACATGGGGCAGTGACCGACTGTTTGTGGGCATTAGACATCCCTCCTATTCATTTTTCGAGGGCTTATATGAAGGAGAATTAACTAAGGAGGTATGTGATTCAAGTCTTCAATTTATTTGTGTCTTGCAAAATTTTAAAAGACTTGATTTTAATCACAACTTACATTATTGTACTTATGCTTACATGAATTTGCATACATGTACTGGGTACATTTACAAATTTATTTACTTTGCAGGATACAGAGCTTATGTATATTCTTATAGGTGTATTTTCTTTTAGGGTGTAGAAATAGACCCCAAGAATGCTGAAGGCATGGGAGGACTTGTGTGGGCGGATCAACGATCTACATTAACAGGAGGGTGAGTCCTAGTTTATATCAGCTATGTCCCTTATCAGGGTATATGTTGTTAAAGATGTTGTACAGTTACCTAAGGAGTGATGGGATCACACATACTATATGTACATGTAACATAAGATCACTTTGTGTTTCTATGCTCCAAACAACAATCCTTGTGCTGGTTGTTTCCAATATATGAACAAAGCAGTTAAAAAAAATGTACATAAAGATCTGTTTAATTTAAATGGTATTATATATCAAGGAATGATTGTAAGATTTTTGGCTTTGCAAAAATAAATCAATCTTATGAGCAGCTTACATACCTCAGTGCATTATTCTTTTAAAAATTTCAGGACAGTGGATTCCCCTCTTAAAGAACTTCAGCCCATCACAGACAACAGGGCACTAAGGTAGGCCACAACATTGGGCTTTTGACCATACTTAGTTACATGTCTGTTAAAAATCAGTTTTCAGTCAAAGTCACTAGGATTATATGGAGTTCTATTGTAACATGATTAAAAAATACTGAACAAAAAAATTAATGGGTATTAAATACATGTATTACATTGCTTGTTTTTTTTATCTTCCGTAGTGTTCACTTTAAGGATCCAGTGTATGATGAGGATTACTTGTTTGAGTCTGTGGTTCTCAAAGGAGCAGTGTAAGTATTGTATTCTTCACTGTAGTTTACTACATGTTTATCCATGTGAATGTTACATGTTAAAGCATGACTTCTATCATAATATACCAACAGATGTAATATCAATATTAAACTCTCGTTAAATTACCAAAAAAAAAGGTTTAGTAATTTTTTTTCTCAATATATTACATGTACATGTACATTAAACAATATCATTCAATAATAAAAGTAGAGCTTCATTTTTTGTAATTGGTAATTGCCGAGTGATAACATTGTTTAACATTACGATAACATTGCAATAACATCATATAACATTATAAGGTTTGGAGAGGAGCAAATAACACTTCCCAAAGCTTCCAAACTGTCTTTCCTCCCAATTTATCAGTTTTTATGGCCGTAAGTGCACATTCCCTATAAATATTTGTTATTTTATAACCGCACTTGTAAGGCATACATGGCTTTGTATGGTTTGCCATTGTCACCAAAATCAAGGTGAATTGCAGGTAGCAATGTTTTTTTTAAAAAAACATCTGTGTATTGAAGCTGAACAAAGTAGTTCAGTACAATGTGTCAACATCATGTCCTTGTTATGTCTTGATTTTGTTGTTCCATTAAATGTATTTCTTTGTTACTAACGTTTCATTTTATCTGAATGTTGCATTTTAGTTTTTATATGATATCTGAATAAGACTTTTGTTAATTTATACTATTGGTATTTCTTCAATGCTTTTTTTTCTCCTAAAAAAAAAAGAGAAACCACTTTTGTGTGTCATTTTCTAATGTGTTAATTTATTTTGAAGTAGTTTCAAATCTCAGATTTACCTGAAGATAACAAATTATGTTTATTTCGTGTAACTATATGTATTTTACATAAAGGACAATTGATTAAATTATAAGACAATAGAATGTGCATTATATATTCTGTGTCAAAAGAAACATACCTTGTTGTTTATTAAGTACATTTAAAGTAAACTTTAATATAAAAAATTTTAATTGCTGAAGATTTATATTCATAATATGTATTACACTCTCATGCAATTTTATTTAATCATCTTCTGTAACAGACATAAAGTTTAGTATTTGAAGTTTTTTCATTATTGTCTTGAAAAAAATATTCCCCCAGTAAGAATGATGTACATGTACTTGTTTAGAATGCCAGACCGAGTCCTGAAGCCAGAGGACTTTAATCAAAGGAATCAAGGTCAAGGGTGGCGACCTCAGATCGGGATGTCGCGGAATAGTATGTACCGAGGGAAAGACATGGGTCCAGCCAATCGGATGATCAGGTAGGCAGCATAGATTGGTTTAACTAAAAGGCATCGGAATCAAGATAAAGGCTAGAAATATAATCATCCAAATTTGACTGAATACTTTCTTCCACTATCGAATGCAAAAGGGGGTTTAAACTAGAGAGGATATATTTTTTAATTTTATATTGACCTTGACCTTTAACATTAAATGTTTCAAGGTCCTGTCAACAACCAGACATCCACAGTGACCTTGACATTGAGCTAAAGCTAGAGCTGCTGTCATAAACCAAGAATTTTATGTTTCTATGCGTTAAGATCAGTTGGAAATTATGGATAGCTAACTGTTGTTGATCTGTTTGACATGACTTAGACAAGGTGTTTAAAGATACATGTATACTGTTTTCATCACAATTTTTAGGGTTCTATTGAATTTTACCATGATTTTGTTTTCCCAAGTGTATGCGTGTCACTAGACCATAAACTAATGTATAGGTATGTTTTTACAGACATGGGGTTGCTAATCAATTCGGGGCTCGCATTCCCCCTCCCAGGAACATGGGACACCAAGGAGGAGGCTACCACCAAAGTGAGTTCTAGTTTATCTTAATTTTAAATTTAATGAAATTATAAATGAAATTCTTCTCAAATACCATTGGGCAAGAAAAGTAAAAACATGTGACAGTGTGGAAGCAGTTTTTAACTTACCTAAATCCTGGTTATCTCTCTTTGCAAGAAGCATATGAAATTATATTCTGAAGGGGCTATTGAAAAAGAATTGTCTTTCCTTAGCCATTTTTCTCCCTAGTCATCACCATAATATAGTGTGCGCCTTAGTGTTAAATGCATAGTCAGGATACATTACCTGGGATTTGTTGAAAAAGCAGATTCACCATTGCAGGCTTTGAAGACACAATTCAAAATGATTGCTATGATATGTTCAGGGCCTGACATATGTTTTAGGGAGGCTGGTGGTCAACAAATTAAACATCAGATCTTCCTTAATTTTTAGATATGATGTCTTTATGCTACATGTATAAACTATCATTTAATAAAGAAAAAAAACCCATTTATTTTAGCTTTGAAATTTGAATGTTTTGCAAATATTTATACAGAGATAAATATAGTGTAAAAACGTCCACAACCATCCAGCCCTCTTATTGAAACAACTATTACCATAATGTCTGATAAAGTAATGTGATAAGTTTATCAGAAAAGCACCAGCAGTTCAATGCAATGTATCATTTATTTACAAATAAGTTTATATTTGCATCCAAAGATCTTTAATCATTTTGTAATCTTAATTATCCCTTTCCCCAGATTTAAAACAATTATACTTGATTTTGGCTTGTAAGCTCTATGTCACCCGGATTGAAGGTGTTTTGTTGGGTTGACACAATAAGCCATACGCAAATTCGTTGTGGAAAAACTTTTCTTTCTGCCTGTTTTGTTTTCGTTTTCTTTTTGTCTAATTTTCTTACCTCATGTGCCACAACCTGCTTTAAATGGAGGGGGGATTCTTAAACTGGAATTTTTGAATTGATTTAGGCAAGTACTGTTAGATATTTGTTATTTTAAAAATATTTTAGGAACATCATCAAATTAATATATAATACAAGACTAACCAATTTTCTCAGATTCTTTGCTATTACTTGAAGTTGACTTGCATTTTATTGGGAATTTACTGACTTTGCCAATTCTTAAAAAAGGCAGCATTAGAGGATAATTCTTTGAACATGTACTGTTTATGAAAAGTCAGGAGACACTTATTTGAATCTGTCAAGTTTTTCTGCTTCAGCTTTATCAAAATGACTTTACGACGTAAAACAAGAAATGAAGTAGTACTATTTATTTTCTGATAAAAAGCTGCATATTTGAAGTGGATCCTGCAGAGGAAAATTTCCTCATTTCTACGGAGATTTTTTACTAATTTGTGTGTCTTTAGTCGATGGGACGAGGAAAGTTTAACGCTCTGAAGTAGCTGTTGAGTACTACAGATCTGATTTAATCTGATAACTTTACAGAGAATCTATACATTGTAGGAAAACTTTCAGCAAATCCGTTTCTTGGGTTCCTTGATTTTTTGTTGTGTTTAGATTGTGCACTCTGATGTAAAATCTGATAATAGTTCTTTCCCATCTGTGTGCATCCTACGACATGACCAATGAAAACAACAGCGGCAGATAATAGATAGCTACCTTTGTGTTTAGCTAATGGGATGTTAGCCCCAGGATTGCACAATTTATCTTCTTGTTTGGCAAACAATATTCATAAAAAAAGACAGTATCTGATGGGAGACACCTCTTGTTATCTTTGTTCGAAGACGGGGTGCTGAGTAAACAAACTTTCTGACCTATAATTGTTTGTTTGATTATAGCAGGGCTTATTTTTCCCTAATTATAGATATTTTGGGGGCAGATTCTTCCCCATAATTGAGTTTTAAGGAAATTAATTTTTTTCTTCATATTTTGTAAATGTATTTGTTAGACATTGAATTTTTATTTGTTCATTTTTATAATTTATAATTAAAAAATTCCACTGTTATGATTTTGAGTAATTTTACTAATCCCAAAGAATTAATGGATAATGATATCCACTGTATTAAAAAGGAATTTACCTATCAAAAATTATGGATATTCTACAATTGATGTCTTTTTCAGGAACTAAGTTTAGTCTTCATTACTTTTATAAATTTAATGACTGATGATATAAATAGGCTTAACTCTGCTAGATATTTTATCACATGATTGTTAACAAGTAAATGATAGGTTTTGATTTTAATCTTTTGGAATAATGATTTCAGAAGTATATGGGTTCTGTGTGATAATTAGATTGACCTTCTGCAACTACAGGACAATGTCAATCATCAGAACAAACTGTGAAAGTTAACCCTGTAACTACAGCACTGACCATTACAACCCTTTGACACTGGAGTCTAGAAGTCGTCTTCACTTAAGCAGATTGCACAGTGTACATTTCTTATTAACGCAGAGATTGGGAGATTACAGGAAGTGTGGTGTGATGATAATTGTTGACCCCCGCGACCTTCACAGGGACAGATCTCCTCACAGAATCGTGGGCCTCATTGTCATTTATTGTGGCAGTTTGTCACATCCACATGCAGATTTATTCATCGTTGCAATTCTCTCGGCCATTCCTAAGCCTTTCTTGTCCTCTGATGTTATCATCTCGCTGTGGAAAGCGGCTCAGAAGCCCTTACAATCAATTGGTGGCTCTTTAAGGAATTATTCCATCTCACTAAATTGGATTTTTCTTCAATTTGTCTACAACACAAACTCGTCATTTTCGATTACATGCAATCTCACGTCTTTAATGGTTTCTTCATTCCGTCAAATTTATTGCCGAGTTAATAAAAAAGCCCGAGTTTGTCGATCTTAACAGCAGCGTTCTTCAGGATAATGATGGTTTGATTCAATAATTCAGACTCCTGGTTTTTTGCTTTTGGTTACCAAGCAGGAATGGACCGTAATGAATTCTAATGAAGCTTACACCATTTTCATTCATGAGAATGTGAATAATACCAAAACTTGTAAAGTATTTTGAGGAATGGACAAGATTACAAAAAAATACATTTGCATTCAAAATTAGAATCTGTTTGTTTTCTTGGTAATGAAAATAATTTTTGTAAGACTTTAAAAGATTTTGTTCAAAAAATTGTTTTTACTATCCTAAGTATAGCTTGGTGTTTCGCTGTAGTCTTTGAAGAAAATAAAATTGAGCTTTGCAATATTTCTTTGCTCTCTGAATTTGAACATGCATGTAAAAGATTGATTTTCTAATTCATCTAAAGTCATTGATATAACTTACATGCATGTAAAAGATTGATTTTCTTACCCATCTAAAGTCATTGATATAACATGTGCATTTTAATCAGATAGATATCTGTTACCTGATTGGATACATATTTACAATTCTGTAATTCTGTAATTAGTTTGTTTTAACTTGAAATTGAATATTGCATCATTAAAATTCAGTAAAAAATTTTGAAGCAATACATTTATCTACAGTAAGAATTATTAAAAGGAAATTTAAAATACATTTATAACTTATGGTTTAGTATCTCTTTATTTAAATTAGAAAAATAAATTGAAAACTTGAATATTTACTTAGGGATTTTAAATTAAATATTCTGAACCAATAAACATATTATGAAAGAAGTATCTTTATAAAGTAAAATATAGTATACATTTCCACTCCCAAGTTGATTTATACATTGTGAAATCTTTAACACGACAATCACTGTAACAGCAGTTAATTATATGTTGATACCAGCAAATTACAGTCTCAATTTAAATCGAACATCCCAGATATTTAGTCAATCAGACTCAAAGCATCTGCTGTCGTTAGACTACTCCCGCCCAAATCAAACACGACAAGATTTTCTCATTCATTTCTTTCTACAGATTTTAATTTGAATCCTGCAGTTTTTCTTGTTGATGCTAAATTTACAAAATTATTTTTGCATGGTTTGCTCAAATCTTTTAAAGCACCTGATAATGCAGAAGGGAAAAAAAAAACCAGTTTCACGGTGGTTCTTCATGCAGACTTGGTTTTAATGAGGTGATGGGGGCAGTGTCACTCTCGTTTGCCCAGGGCTAAGAGTTATGCCCATTCAAGTATAATCTGATATTTCATGAATGAGTTGTTAAACTAGATATGAGAATAAACTTTTTCTAGCCCAGTAGATATCCTTTTTTCCTGTATTTAATGGAGGATTTTTCATTCTTTCTCCAGGTGAAAGGTTGTCTTCACAATTAATTAGCCGATGCCTTTGGGAAGGAAGATAATTTTGCATCATTCATCGCCCTTAATTCCTTAATTTTGCTAATTAATGTCACGTGTGGGTTTTGAGGATTGGTTTTAGAACAGACATAAAAAATATTTTTTACCCCCCCCCCCCCCCCCCCCCCCAAAAAAAAAGGGTCAAATTTGCTATCTTTGAAATATTTTATGTTCCTGATAGTGAACACTAACTTGCATCGGTTGAACTTTTATTTGTAGGTGGGTTTTTTTGTTTTTATCAAATTTTAAAAAATTTCTTTTTGATTTTAGGAGATAGAGGGGGTGGAGGAGGATACGGTAACTATGGCAACAACTCTGGATATGGTAACAGGTAAGAAACATTAGGGAATTTTTCTATAAATTATTTGTTATCTAATCTTATTTCGTCCTTAAGCTTTTTTATCATTTTCAAAAATTAATGAGTAGTCTTATGATTATTTGTTTTTTGATATAAAAAAAATTGTGGATAAAATTTACCAAACTTTGACAGAACTTAGATGCATGTACCTGTATATGGTTTGTTTTCTTTATTTTGTTATATAATGGATATTATACATTCATAACCGAACAACCAGTATATAAAGTTGTTATGTTAATAAACAAAACATTACCATTAGTTTTGTATTATGCGTATATTCATCCTTGCATGATGAAATTAAAATAACGTAATTGATTACAGTTATGTATGCCTGTTCTAATGTCTATTTTAGAATATATTTTCAAAAACCAGCCGTTGATTAACTTTTGATTGCAGCCTTAAAAAGCAACTCTAAACAAAATAATCAGTTTTTTCATATATACATGTACAAGTGTGTTTGGGTTATTTGTTTAGCATTTACTACATACCAATTTGTTTTCATATTAAAAATGGTAAAATTGGGGGTTTTTTTGTTAGACATAATTTATATTTATCTTCTGAGTTATCAGTTTGATTTAAATTTTGACATTAACAGTTTAAATGAGATCAAAAACATTCCTTCTGATTAAAATTTATTTACATTTCTGCTTCTTTTGGGCAAGAAAAACCTCAGACTATTTTTGTGTAGATGCTTGTTATAACTGTCATCAGAAAGGCAAAAATGGGAGGATCC
The DNA here is from genome assembly GCA_033439105.1 of Magallana nippona. Taxonomy (NCBI): domain Eukaryota; kingdom Metazoa; phylum Mollusca; class Bivalvia; order Ostreida; family Ostreidae; genus Magallana; species Magallana nippona. Next base: position 13,765,775 of record CM065923.1, read on the forward strand.
TAGGATAAAGACATCATCTGTGTCAATATTGAGTCTTTAATTGGCATTCATCAAAAGCTACAACTTCTATGATGAAGTTTAAAAAAGGCAAAGGGGTGTTTGGTGAAAGAAGCTCAAAAATTTTAAATTCTTGAGACTACCAGCTAGTACACACACAATTATGAACTATTTAATTGCTTTCTCACTAATCCACAAATTTGCTACATTTTAAGAATTTAATTACCTATATTGAATTATTTATTTGCAGTATTTCATAAAAATGTATGTATAATTATTTTCACAAATTAAGGGGTTACACACAAAAAATCAATTGCAATGTATGTCCAACAAATAGATTAGATGTTGTTATTCACAAAGTAAATAATAAAAAAATCTTACTTCTGTAATCGCGATTAACGCAAAATAAATGAAAGCTTGTAAATGATCTCATTAGAGTTTTGTGTTGATTTTCACGGAAATTAGAACCTCAGATTTATACAGCAGCGCTAAAGAACATGTAGCAATTAAATATGAAGAGGGGTACTTGAGCTGGGTTGGGATCGACGCAGGCATTGGTTAGAAACACCTGTGCTGGACTCATACATGACTCCCCACCGCTCGAAAAAGAAGCACACAAATACACCACAATTAGCAAAGTTCTTCAAATCTGAAAGAGATATCATAGGCGATTGTGCCCAGATTTGTGAAAATTGTCGGGCTCTTTCCACAGCAAGACTCACACATGCTGACTGTTGACAAAGACACACATTTTTTTTTTCTTTTCTGCGAACAAAGTTGAGAAGCACTGTACAGAGTCATTGTATGCCTTTTGATGAAGAGGACTATTAAAAGCAGATTGATTAATTAGTATTTACTTATTTTTTTTTTCGCATTTGGTCAGTAAAATGGGAGAATAATATGAGATGAGATTGTTTGGGTCCTGTTATTTGTGAACATGATTACATCATGAAATTTTTCTTCCACACTACTTTTTACGCTGCAAATTTAATTAGAAAACTAGGGAAAGTAAACAAAGTAGATTAAAAGCAATTTATGAAATAGGATATCATTTTTTCTAAGAATAAGGGCACATTTATAAAAGAAAAACATTTTGTAAAGAAATATTTGTTGATTTCTCTATGACTTGTAAAAGAAATCCTGGATTTCTTGCAGAGACCAACAGGGTTGGAAGAGTGGTGGAGGAAGAGGGGGAGGGTACCAGCAAGGAGGAGGAAGAGGAGGGTACCAGCAAGGTGGAGGAGGGTACCAGCAAGGAGGTGGAAGAGGAGGGTATCAGCAATACAATCAGAATAACCAAGGCTACCAGCAGCAGCAGCAGAGAGGCTATAATAGAAGTGGTTACCAAGGCAATAGTTACAACAACAGAGGAAATTCTGGATACAACAATCGAGGTGGAGGATATAGCAGAGGGGTGAGTTCTGAAGAGGGATTGTTCATGGGCAAATTCTTGATTTGTTAAAATGTCAGATCTATGGACTATTTACTTGATATACAATGTACTGTGAAATCATTGATATTTGTGATAGCTCAATATTTGTTTATTTCATTGATAAACCTCACCCAAAAAAAGAAAATCCTCAATCTAAAAAAGAATCCCTGAAAATATGTCTTAACGAACTTGTAAAAGCTAGCAATCCACAAAAATATTAATGATTCACAGTTCAAGGAAAAAAACCCTATTTTTTAAAAGTACATGTACATTGCATATGTATTTAGTAGATTCTGAAACTCATTCATTTCATTGATTACATTTTACAACACAGTAGCTTGCTATGATTGAATGCCAGATTTGTGTGTATTTCTAGGGCTACTAGCAGCGGTCTTTTCAGTGATTTGAGGACATGGCTGCGATTTCAGTGATTTCACCTGCTGTTTCTGCTGCTGATGCAGTGGCAGGGTCGGGTGTGAACAGCTTGGGCTGGAGAGTCCGTTATCTCAGCAACATTTCACAATCCGTCAGTCAGCATTTTATCTGTGTGAAGAAGGAAGTCGGACATTTCATCAGAACAATTTTTTTAACATTAAAATAAATTATTCATAGATTATACATGTTAAAATTTATGTAATTTTTCAGAGAATAAAAAATATGATTTTAAGTAATGATACTGTATTGAACATGTTTTTTTTTATGGTTTGTGGTAAGAAATGATATGCACGCAAAATGTAGTATCCATTTAGACAAGATTTGCTTAAAGATATTGAAAAGGGTTAAGACCTAATGATGTAGCTTATTTTTGAAAGCATATTCCATTCCTTGATGACGTCACTTAACAGCAGCTCACTGATAATGCTATCTCCTCAAACAGTAAAAAATAACGATGTAGCGCAAATCACGGACAAGCATGTCAAGTGCACATCTAGTACACAGCAAGCATAGTCTAGGCTGGCTTTTTTTTCTGATAACCATAACTTTATCATGGGTATATTAAGGTTCCCCACTTCATGATGTCAAGTCGGCAGTCATATTTTGTAAACTTGGAAATTTCGGGATTTAAGCGTCGAGCTCTGTTTTGACAGCATGTAGGGATGTTTGTGGCATTTTAAACATCCAAGCCTTACCATCCTGACACAATCTGTCATAGCAAGAAACGATTGATTTGGCACGATGAATGAAAAGCAAAACACGCACTTGTCGGGGGCTTATAAGCTACACCCCAACTTCCATTTAATCGGCACGAACGACGTGAAAACAAATAATACAGACTAAGACTTGGGGTCCGCTCAGCCCGCCGACCGCCCCTCCCCACAAACACGAACCCCATATCGGACACTCTTCATACCTTGGCCCACAACAGCCCAGTGCTCCGTGTAACATTTTTACGTTGCATGAGTAGGACCTAATTTGATACTTCGTGTACAACGGCTTACGTTCACTAAAAAAAATTAAGTAATGGTGCAGTGAACCAATTTGAATTTATAAAGACTTTTCAAGTTGAAAGAAAGACCCCATCCCCACCCCTCCTTAAAAGAATGAAACGTAACGAGCTTTCTGTTATTTACCGTATTGGAGCAAAATTTCAGTTTTTCACGGAATCTTAGAAGACTCCCGTAAAGATTCGTAAAAGTGTTCGAGTCTTAATCATTTTCACTGGGTGCAAAGATATCGACATGGCTACTCTAACTTATAATGGGTCATATGAGAGCCGAACTACGGTCTCTCCAGCGTTCGGAAAGAGGGTAAAAAGAGGCCCTTCTGTAAGAGGAGAAGATCGTAAGTGTCAAACACTGCAGTAAGTACCGAGACACACGTGAAAACCGTTCTCCATTGATACTGGGGTGTTAAGTACAGTGGAAGATGAAGTTGAAAACTATCGTCCCTGCCTTCGATGGCCACTAAACACGGTGTCACAAGGGTGCTCTGGGGCTCTTGAAAATATCAAAACTTATCGTCAGCGACACGCCGGAAAAAATGTGCCATGTATGTTTTTCCACTAAGTGTGTTTGATTCGAAAACACGGTCATCAATTCTTTGGACATTTATACCCGGAAATAAGATGTAGATTTTCCAACCCCCCCAAAAAATGGTGTGATGTTTCTTCAGATACGGTCCGTATTTGTATCTTAAACAGATGCAGAAAATTATGACAGATATTAGCATCTATGATGTTTATTTCCATCATAAAGTAATTTAAGATGAATATTTAAACAGAGAATATACCCCCTTGATTCCAGGGCCAGGGGAATAAAATAGCGGGGGTTATCAAGCAATGGTATCCCGTAGCGCTTCTGTCAACACGAGCAAAGATAACGAGCAGACGACAGCGGGAAGGCGCGCATTAACTGTCCCCTGATTGCCCTGTCGTAAATTCTCCGAGAAAAATTCCGTATTCGGGCATAAATTGGCCCATTCTATTTATTTAAGAAATGCTGCAGACGTGACACTGATATCCCTTGGCAAAATGTTCACTTGTAACAATCTTTTTATAATATCAAAATGGTAGAAACGAAATACTTTCTATTTCCAATTGACCATTTTTAACGATTAAATGCAGTTCCCTTAGGTATACTTACACAGAAAAAAACAAGGGGTTACTGATTAAGTGTTAATTTCGTATGAATTTAAAATTTTACTTAAAAGGTCTTAATTCTGGTGTTTAAAATGTCATGGTTTCTTTGGTGAACAGATTTGCAATGCACCACTTCCGGTCGGGGTTTTCGATTGTCGTGACAGATGTTTGAACACGTAGCTTGCTTACACCTGTATCTTGATTTCATTATCAGATTGCCGCTACGTTGTGTTTGTTTTTCTACTGTTATAAATGACTGTTACGTGCACCAAGCAGTAGTGGTAGGTTCAAGTGAAGAGCGACATTTATCATATTTCTGTCCACCCGACACAAACTGAGCCGCGTACCGCAGGATGCAGCGCGGAGCTCTGCGCCGCAGTCCACATCCTCTTGGACGGTCTTTTTTCACACGTTCTAAGATTATTTTTCTCGGTTGCAAAAAATAAATACCAACCTGACTTACATTTGCAGCTAAACTTAGATAAGTGTCTTGTATCAAGAACAAACACAACAATATACCTACCCTCCAAGAGTTGGATGAATTATTGCAGCAACTGTTTGTAAAAGAGAAACATTTGGCTTAAATTATTGTTCAGATTATTTCGCTATAAAAGAATCAAAATCTACTCCATATATACATGGAACAAGTTTTTAAAGAATGCAAATCGGCAAATTTTTTTATTTGTTTTTCAATTGGAGAATTTTGAGCATAAGGTTGTGTTTGCAAATACGTATCGTTCGCGCTTGTTTTCAAGGGCACGAGGAATAAAACAGAGGATTTTTACTATAGTATCCAAAAACCAAATAGAATTTGGAAATATTTCTTGAAATTTAGCGTAAATATATTTACTCTATGCGCAAACTGAATCACCATCCCAGGCATTGAAATGCTGGGTCTTAATCTCTTTTATAAATTATTCAAGAAATTGGTACTTCGTGCGCCGAGTGTAAATCTCAACAGAGACACATGGTAGAGTTTCCAAAGTGTTTGAATAGTTTCACGTTTTGTTATGATTTGTGAAGCGTCTGTGAATAATGTATCTGATCCAGATTATTTAATAGAAGCATTTAGCCGACTTTCATTCTCGTAAATAAATAATCCGTTCTTTACAAGAGCTCGTGTGACCATGAGTACTTTTATCCCGTTTATGTTACCGAGCATATTGTCCACTCGCGCTACGCAAAGTACCATTGTTGCGCTTAGAAGAGAGGTTTAGCTAAACGAGATTTATCCCTGAAGAGACTTCTAATATTTCATACTGTGTTGACTTTTAAGAATAAATGAGATTTTATGCATTTTCCATTTCATACAATAGCTGGATGTAGGAGCGTTCGATAGACTCTCCACAACACTCGGATTATGCCATGCGACTCTCAAGTCCAAACGAGAAGTGGAATCCGTTCGGCAACATAAACATTGTGATATCGTTGTAATATTTCAGGTAAACCCCATCACATCAAATCGGGGTTGACAGACAAATTCTTCAGGTGAAAATTAAGTAATCGGATTAGTGCTTTTTGATGGACTGCTTGACAATTAGCCCCAATCGGCCTTGTTGTTCATTCACGCTACCCTCTGAACGATTTGATGTATGACTCTAAGAGGATTGCCGGCGAAGTCTGTCGGCTGTCGATTTGTTTTTCGGTGTCGTCCAAAATACTTCTGCCCTTGCTTGTATATTCCAAATTGAATGTTGTATTCGGGCGCATATCGACAGGTTTTTGTATAATTCTTTGTTGAGGATCAAATTTACCGTTTGTCCGACAAACTACAGAATTATCCGTATTAACGCGACCCTTCAAAGAGGCAAATCAAAGACTTCCCGAACCTTGCTCCGCCAAAACTTGGAGCTTACCTTCCCGGACTTTTGTCTCTCCGATAACATTTATCGTTTTCAAAAGCAAGATAATAAATACAATGTTGGTTTAATTTTTTAAAGTTCTTTTCATAGACCAGTAAACCATACCAGCGTATGATCAACATTAGAATTATTATTAAATTGAACATCCGTAAGGGCAATGAAAAAAAAAATAGCAAAACCCGAGTACAGTATGTTTTAATGTGATACAATGAGAAATGACGAAGCTTTTGACAGTTAGCCGAATATACTTGTATTTTTAGGTAAAAATTTAGGGTTATTTTAATACTAAGGATTTTGTTTTTATTATTGATATTCTATATGTGATTCAAAAGGAAGATATAAAGTTTTTGACATGACAGAAGTATTTAGCAGTTTGGGTTTACTTGAATTCATGAATCACAGCAGGAACGGTGAAAATTCCATTGAGCTCTCACGACACCATCAATGAAACTCGCCAACAGGTCATTTATAATGGAAGCCTTGTTAATTTTTTAGTTACGGAGGAAGGTAGTCGATTGATCTGGAGAGGGGTATACTTATACATTCTGACCCCCTGACGCAGGGGGTGCGTTCCGTGTGCACGCCGTGCACTGACTGTCTACCAATCTTCTTGCGCTTGTTAATGCGTCTCAAGTAGACCCTTGTTGACTTTTCAAATCCAAATTAACCATGAGTGTTAGTGACTTTGACATGGCTAGTTTAAGTACCACCTTTGTTATCGTTGATTGGAAAAATAAAAGGTTATTCATGACCGATTTAATTCTTAAATCATTGTGGGTTTTTTTGTTTCTGAAGTACTTTCTATTCAGATATAAACTCTCCGGCCCTTGGCACTTGTTTCGGCCAGAACCATTAACCAGTGTTTTTTAAAGCGACTAGAAAACATCTCGCACCTGCGTGTGTATAAGTCTACATAAGTAAACCTGCGAGAGTGAAAGCTTGTTAACATTGGTAATGGTGTTTTTGGTTGACCCATCGGCTACAGCAATCCCTACACAATAGCAAGGGTTCTCCAAAATACTTAGCAGAAACGCAAGCAATCGTTGTAGGTCCCTAAGCCAGGCTAAGTGGCCGTTTGACACTTCGCCTAATGAAGACCACGTTCTCTCTTTCTATGACAGTGCTGTTTGTAAGGTCTACATGGCCTGTTTTTATTTCTCTAAATCTTAATGACATATAAACGGAGAGAGAGGGTTCGAGTGTTTCTTGTATGAATTATACCCAGAACAAAGTCTTGCAACGTTCGTTTCTCCGTAATTTGTAATGTATGTTTATCTTCGGTGGCTACTTATAGTTTTAGGGCGTGTTGTAGTAAGTGAATAACTGTTTAAGGGGTTTCTGAATTATGCTTGACAACGGCAGAGGACTGATTCTGTGGTACTTCCATTCATCTGCAGATCCTTATAGAACTCGCACTTCATCGAAAATAAGATTAATATCATACTTGGAAAATTACACCAGTTATTTTTTCATCCAAATCACTTGTCAGTATTTAAATTTAATTCATATACACTGTTATTAATTTCTCAAGATGAATTTCAACAAAAAAGACATCGTTCTTATCATAAATATAAACCAAATTAGAGAGGTCCTCAACAGTCTACGACAATGTTTTTACTTTAAATCATTTGGGGGAATAGAAAAGCGAATTACAAATTCCGCGTGTCACATTGTTTAGATATTCGTCATGCTATGAAAACAAAGATTTTTGTTACTTTTGAATTTTACTGATATAAGAATTCATTATAATTTTCTGGTGGACTTATACCCAACACCTAGACCTTTTTAGCATGAAATAAACTTATAACTCAAAATGATATGATTAATATTCGCAAAGTATGCGTTGTACTCCTTTCCGAAAAAAAAAATCCAAAGTGGCAAAAAAAAATTAAAGCCTAAGAGCAATTTCATACTTCTGATTTAAAAAAAAAACTTGAAATAAACATGTTTAATTTTTGTTATTATTTTTTTTTTACATGTACATATGCATTTGTTAACATGATTATTATGGGGATTATCCAAAACCAACACAGCTGATCAATATAAACAATTTTCCCCAAAACATACAAATATGCCTTTTCAGAATTATAAAAATTAGCTTATAGGAATACAAGTGCATTGTATATTTTCGACATTTTATTAAGAATAGTCGGAATTATCTAGAATTTTAATTTCATTTGAATTACATTAAAATTATTGAATTAAAATACCTTAATTCCCAAATAATTCAAGAGGTATGATTCCTGTTAAATGCTGCAGTGTTAATTTATTTGTCTATTATTGTTTTGATTGGTATTAAGAATATTTCTACAGAGGTTTACTGTTTATTTTCCCAGTATTACATTGTTGTAAATGGTAACAAATTCAAAAAAAATTTTTTTTAAGTAGGATGTATTATATCAACGGATCAAGCATCTTTACCAACAAGAGAATGCAAAATTGAACGAAGGATAAAATAAACCTCGTATATTTTTTTTCTTCGTGCTACGGAGGTCGTTGTTCTTTAATTGTGAACAAAAAAAACCTGTAGTTTTGTTTGCAAAATTCACTATCTTAAAAAGAATTTTCTTAATCAGATATACGTACACATTAAACAATCTTACAACTCCCTGATAATTAATGTATAATAAACAAATGTAAACAAAACAAAAACGTCACAGAGGGAGGAAGAAGTAAAAAAAAAATGACTAATACTCAATGATGTTAACGATGAAAAGAAATTTGAACGATACCGTAACCGATTTCAAAGCTCTAGTGTTAGATGAAGATAAAAAAAACATTGAATTTCAGAACCTCCCTCTTCTAAGATGTCTATACATGATAAAGATTTCCCTGCTTGTTATTTGTATCTTTTTATTTGGCTGCGGTAAAGGAAGATTTCGCTAATTAGCGCAATTTGAAAATTCACACCGCATAAAATGAATGTATGACATGCTATTTTATATCAAACAATTCTAAAACCCGATGCCTTAAAGGTGAAAATTCCGAAGCATTATTCTCAATAATCTGGTAGTGTTGTTCCTACTGTGTAGCGTGTTACTTAAATAATATGAAAACTGTTGGTACTTCTTAGTTTTCCCGGTAATATTTGCAGGTGTCAGGTCCACTGAAAGCTTCAACACCTGTGTTTAATACCAGGTAAGCAGATATTGTAAGGTAACTGCTCTGTACAAAACATAATGAAAGTTGGGGGCTAGATCTATAGAGTTGTTTCTTCTGGGTGCGTCCAAACAACAGAGATTGTGGTTGACGCAGAATAATGGCGAGGATTAACCTTAATGTGTTAAACTTTTACGGCCAGGTGTCAATCAAGAGATCAACTCCCGATGATTGACAGGTGATCACACATGCAAGACATTTCTTTACTTTTACAATGTACTACGATTTTCGAGTAGAAATATAAATTAGACAAAACGTAATAAAAAAAAGAACTACCTAAATTAGCAACAATCAAACATGTTATTTCAAAATTTTAAACATGGACGATATAATTTAGGATTTCTTCATTTGATTGAATTTTATTTTTTATCATTTATTTATTTCTTTTTTTTTTGGCGAATGATATCGGAGCTTTTTTATAGAAGATTTTGTTAAGTATTCTCTCACAATTCACAATTCACCATCAGATATTGTTCCCAGTGATTCTAGTTTTTGTCCCGATTCCTCCTGCTCCCTTTGTACACCACAATAATCTCCATTTCTGTGAGATACTCAGTATCTCCGCGTGTTTGTTCTGCTAATTTCAATCACTTCTTCCTCTTTTTTGACGTTTGTCACGGCACCTGGACCATTCTCTGATCTATAAAAGAAATATTGTTGCGTTGAATCGTTTCGCGTGCCGTTCCTCTATGGATCTAATGCAGGGAATAAAATGTAGAATTGTGCAATCAATTAAACAAGAAGAGTCTTGAGTATGTACCTATTCGAGGTCTTTACGGAATGCAATTAATACTTGTATCTTTGTGAAGAGGTTACCATTCAAAACGTTATCTTTGAACTCGTGAAAATCAGAAATACATACATTTAATTATACGCAACATTACATTCAAAAATAGGGGTTTTTGAGAATCTAAAATGGATAATTATAGTACTTGAAACGAGTATTAACTCCCCAAGAATTCGTGTTTTAGCAGGATTCGCTCTGGAGTATTGTTTGATGTTTAGTTGGAGTGTCTTTACCGGGCACCTGAAACCAGTCATAAAAAGGCCTTATTTGTCTAAAAACAATCACAGCAGGAACGTAGACCTTGTCCAGCTAGAACAAGCTAGGGATTGCAATTTTCCACAAAACGTTTCAAGGATTCTTTACAATTGGGCCAAATGTCAATTCTTTATCTTCATTTTCAATAATGACTTATTCTTTCTCCATTTGTATTTTAATTTTGACTTTCGCGTGTAGATATGTATTATTTGTTTTCGTATGAACAACGTACTCAAAATATTTCAGTCCTAAGAGTGCAAAGAATTTCCTATAATACAAAAGACAAGGGGCATTGTTCTGCGCGATGCATGCCGACTTTACCCCCAATAAACCAGATGAAATTCATTTTCATTTTTTGATATTTATTTTTCAACGACCCTTTTAAAAAAGAAGGGATCATAAGATATGCCTGAGTAGTACTCTGACTTTATTTAATTTTTTTGATAATTTTGTGCGTATGTCCCATTAAGTTACCATAGATCTGCTTAATTCATTTCTTTATTCGTTATGATATCGAACATATTTTTTTTCTATATGAATCATTATAAATACATGTATATATGTGTTTTCTTATTATATAATGCACCCCCCCCAAAAAAAAACACTTTTAGGATTATTTTATTCATATAAAAATATTTTTAAAATATTGTTTCTCTCTCTCCCCCCCCCCCCTTTTTTTTTTTACATCTTTATAAATATCTAACATTTGTGGACTTATTTACTGTTCCGGATCATTGTTCATAGTAGAAATTAACAAATGATAAACGATTAAAATGGGGTTTTAAAATGATTTGAATTTATTTTGATTTTAGTTACAATTTCTTTTTATCTCGCTAAATAATTTTAAATTTTATATATTCATTGAGGTTGTTTTGGATATATTTTCATATTTTTTCTTCGATGAAAAGACCGAGAAACTTAAATGTCATTTAACAGTCTATAAGTTTCACAGTTTAACATCTTAAATCGCCATTTCAATGCTTATCATTGGAAGAATGTTTAACTTGTCGGAGAATTGAAGATACATTTATTTTTATTGACACGAGTCAAATTTGGACACAAACTCTAAAACTTAGTCATCTTCTTATACGTATATTGCAAACTAAATAACATTAAATTATAAATGTTTTACACGTATAAATTCAATCTTTAAAGCGCGCGTTTTAGTCTGCCTTCATAAGCAAAATATGAACTAAACATTTGATAGACTCAGAAAATGAAGATTATAAACAGACAGTACACAGATTTGAGGGTTTGAAAGTTATCACTTGTTGTTAAAATCTCGCAAGCACTTTGGTAAAACACATCGATTTTAAACCTAATATTATCTTTTATATAAGAAAATCAAAATGTATATATTCGACCTAGCATCTAATTACTGTGTTGTTTACATGTAATAACTAGCGATAATTTAGTATATTATATCAATTTTTACTTCCCTGTGCATAATTTAAAAAAACCCCCAAAAATCTAAATCTAAAACAAACCAAAAACAGAGGAAAGATTTCGAGTCTGCGAGAGCAAGCACCTGCTAGTTGACTTGGATGAACATTGCGATGACAGTTTCCACATAATTAAAAAGTTTCATGAAAATTCGACTGACAGTCCGGAATCCAGCGTGCTTGAGTCGGACTGAAGTGGCTCCTTCACTATTCCAGCTGCCACAAGCCGACTTCAAGTGGGATTTAGATGAGAAATACCCTCAGTCGAAGTCGGTGGAAATAAATGTTGTAGGTTTCAGTCCCCGGACAGAAGAGCTTCGTTTCCAATCGGGTCCTTGTTTGTGGGATAATGAGACAACCGAGGTCTATTGTCCTTCTACGGCCTCAGGGATTTCATTATCATATATTTTTTGTCTTCCCCCACCCCTCCCCATGATATCCGTGCGTGTGTGGTAGCTATTTTTGTTTTTTATTTTTACCCTGATGCAATTATAGAGAAATTCATAATGTCATGAATATTTGTCATCAACACAATTCATTCACCGTCTGGTGTCTTTTGATTTAAAAAAAAAGAAATTATAAATTATATCTAAAAATATCGATATATTTGATTCATATATAATTTTTAAATAATTTTACTTATTCAATATTTGGAAATTACATAGAATCATGTTTAATTCATTAATTAAAATATTTATTTGCTGTAAAAATGGTAAATCCATGACCCTTTTCTGAAACACGTGAAAAAGCATGCAACCGTTTTCATACCGACTTCATCAAAAAGTGTATTTTACGACACTTGATCTCAACAATTTTGGTTCAATGATCTGGTAGTAGTGTCTTCTAGGGTTTTCACACAAGCAGTTCTTAACAAGATGTTTCGTAACTATTTGCAGAAATTTATTTTATACAGTTGATAATTTACAAAAAATTTAATAATACGTGTATCTCAACCTAAAAATTTTGAGAAAAAAAGGCAAGTAAAAAACAACAACAAATTATATCAAACAAAACAAAACAAAAACAGTGGAAAAACCCAAAATAAAACAAAAAGAAAAAACCCAAAACGAACAAACAAAAACAACAAACAAACACCCAAAAAACAAAAGAAAACGAAGAAAAAATTAATACATTAATCTAAATATAAAGAAAGAATTATAGGCTATATTTTCAGACAAAAAAAATCTTGTCTTGAAACAATTTTATAGAAACCAGTACAGTGCCTTACTTTCCTTTGACAACTTTTTTATTCAATATTTTGATATTATTGGCCTAATGAAATAACACACAAAAGCCATGAGTATAACAAATCAAAACGAATATGTGGGCAATATATTTTAATGAGTCTTGATTTTCTCCTTATAAATACAAAAGGTTAAAGCTATATTTGCAACACCTCCAATTTTTGCATTTCATTGGCTTGTTTCTTGCACAGTTTTTGTTAAACGGTTTTTTTTCATGAAGATTAAATAATATCATTTTGAAGAGTGTACATGTATATATATAATAAAAAAGCTGGGTTGCATAAAAGCTACTCTTGATTTTTTTTTTGTGTTTAGTGTTTCGAAGATATCTCAATAAATCAAAAATTGGAAAGGAAGTACGATATTAAAAATTTGATTTTGAAAGATGTAACATGCAATGTCATATCCAATCTAAATCTAAATTGTTCTCGTAATACGGAAGAAGATGAATGAAAGTAACATTATGCGTACAACAGGAAATAACCTTATTAAAAGGAATTTTGATGATGATGTATCATGTAATCTCTTGAAGAAAATTAATAATAAAACTGTTCAAAACTGTTCAAATGTTAAATTCCATTCATGAAACCGGACATTGATATTGTTTACAATAGTTCTATATTTATGAATTTCTATTAATCATATTGACTTATTACAAACCGACATTTTCTAATTTTGTTTTTCAGAGACATTATATTCTTTTAAAATTAAAATTCCATCAAATCTCTTATTTTAACCTATTCTTTAAAAAAAAATCCTCAATTCAAATACTCAAATCTGTCCTCCCCAAACATTTTTTTTTAAATAATAAACTCAATAACAGAGCAACGACAAAAAAATGTTATATAATATTCTCATCCATTATATTTTTTATCATTCAAAAACTGCATGGAAGTCGCTGAAATTGTGTTGTGTTGAATTCAGGCAAGCTGATCAAATAAGTGACCCTCGGCTTCTCTGTGCCCGTCAGAACACCTCGATAATACCGGGGGATGTCCTAGCACTTACACAGGGCCGACATAATGAAATTCCTTTTTAATCGCACGTGGCGTAATCTTTAATATCCCGGCAAGTAACTGAACGGAGATCACCGGAAGCTGTAGAGATGTATCACCATGGCAACCCCTCGTCAATAAGAGCTGGCTGATTAAGGTACGATGTCTCATCGGGTCCTTCAAATCGCGCTGCAGTCGTCGTTAAATGATTTTGTTCTCTAGTTTATCAACTGAATTTATCCCCAGCGCTTGGCGTTTCTTTGGTCAAGTCCTCTCCAGGAGATATGTACATTTGTGAACTGTTCTTGCACGCGTACATAAAATGGATCTAGCGAGTCCGGAAAAACAGCAGCAGATTGAATGCTTTTAGTTTTATCAGCAGCGTTTGTATATTCATCTGTCTATTTCTAAATTTTACGTTCTGTTACGAAAGAATAAGAAAAATCCTCCTCTAGTTATGATGATTTTAATTTAATATAAGGGAAAATACAGCTGACTATAGAATTTTTTTACCTGTTTTAATTTCTTTTGTTTGGAAGAATCTTAAGCACAGAATTTTACTCAATCACGCTGATTACTTAGATTATAAATGTCGAAAACAAAGTAGTGAAAGAACAAACGTTACTACTTTTGTTGAAAGTAATAAAATTTTACGAATACTGACAGCAAAACATTTATTGATTTAACACCATGAACCTGTTATGTAGAACGATTCATACACATGTATATCTAAAGAAAATATACTTGGAAAATATATTAAATATTACAGAAAGATTTTTTTTATTTTTACAAAAAGCCAAAGCTTTTTTTTTTTTTTTTTTTTTTTTTGGTTTTTGAAGATTATATTTAACTTCATATATCGATTACAGTTGAAAAATGAACCTTCCTGTTGCAGGTCAATTAGAATTAATAGTTCAATAAAATGGTTGTGGTTTTAATACTTTATGACTGTGAAGTGTCGACCCGGGTATTCAAACCATTGAAATATTATTTAAAGTATTTATTTAACATATTTTTTAACTTGTACAGTGTCTTATATGAGGTATTTCTGATTTTATGATATACGATGAAACGGGATGCTTTCCATTATCTTCATGGTAACTATAAGAATATCATACTTTGTTGATTAATGACAACCCCCCACCCCACCCCCACCCCCCCCCCCCAAAAAAAAAAACCCAAAAAACAACAACTTGTGTGTACGGTGTTATATCATATTGTCCACTATATTACATGTTTACATGGCTTTGAGCTAATAATTGAACTTAAATTGGAATTTTGTGATCTATTACTGTAGATTTAATTGCACATTTAAAATCAATTTAGCAGATGGTTTCATGAAAAGACAATTGAGATAAAGTGTATATGTTTATTCGTATTTTGTGCATTTGACAGAAATAAATACTAGAAAATCTCTTGAAATTCTTGGGTTTTGTTTGTTTGTTTAAAAAAAACCCGTAAGACATCTATCGCCCCATTAAAGGATGTACTCGAACACTTATATATCACTCATTTTACATTTATTTTGTACAAGTAATACAGATTTTAAAGAGAACCTTTCTCTGGACGGTATGGACTAAATACGCTACCACAACACGTGTCACAAAAGCTACCCTTGTTTGGGATAAGCAAATACGAGTAAGATACACATTTGCTTTTAAAAACAGTCCCGTTCCAATGTTTTTCAGGCCACACAGAAATTTAGTTGGTCACGTACAAAAAAAAGTCTTGGAGATTTTTCATAAAGTCTTAACACGATGGATAAGTATCTAATTACATACTGAAAACGGACATGATACACCGCAATGGCCGTGAAAAACAAACACTGGTGTTCATAATTTTACAGGTCTCAAATGGTGGGCGGTGGTTTGAACGGATGTCCCAAACACTCCACGGCCATTTTATTTGACCACCTTCCGCACTGTCAATGTTGACCTTTCGGCTCATATACGAGATTTTCGCAAATATTGTATCACGTCCGAAGCCCTGTCCACACTTATTAAGATGTTTACAAATGACAGGGTTTTTAAGTTTAATGCAGAGTTTTTTTCCGCAAAAGAGCAAAACTTTTATAATACCATCACTTTTATTAATTGCTTTATAGATAATGACAAGGGTTGGGCGGCGAATGGCTATACCTTTTATTACACGTGAAATGACAATTTGGGGAAAAATCATCAAGCAATAGAAAACATTACCGCTTAGTATTTCCCACGAGCAGCCCCAGTCTGTTTGATATTTGAGATTCATTCACGGATTTCTATATAAAATAATTTTTCTCCATGAATAACATATGCTCTTTAATTTTCCATCAATATCTTTAACTGAAATCGAAATAGATACCTCGGGAGTAACCGCAACGAAGACGACATTAATTGCCCTGGGTGCAGAGAGAACGACAAAAATAATTGTCAAAATTTCTTGTCAAAGAAATTAAACGAAATTACAATAATCAATTTGGACTCTAATTAATACCATGGAATCGCCCATAGAAATGCAATTACAAACTGACAGAGCCATTCTTTTCACATCGGGCTCGGGACTCGACGTAAATACGTGATTTTCTAATGCACCATGCAGTTTGATGACATATTTACAATGACGATGACTATTTCTAATGAAGTCCGACAATATATCGCAGATGATTAAATTTTGCGCGGGATAACTTTCGCTTTCATGTCTGAGGCGCAACCGGAAGTGAAACCTCAACAAACAGAAAAGATATCAATGTAGCTTTGATTTCGCATCCGCGTGTAAACAAATAAAAAAAATCTGACCATCTTCAATCGGAAATGATCTTTTCAATTTCAATAAATGTAGTTGTCGTATATCAGTATTTTATGGTTACAGTTTAATTGAACAATCCCTTTCATTTTGATCCGTGCTGAATCCAAAAGTCAGAGCCGAACCATTCTCTCCCCCGAAGGGAGAGAAGAAAAGGGGTCTTGTTTCGATGCGACCTCAACTCTGCTTGCTTTGCCGTCATATCGCTATAATTGTTCATCACTCCGTAGATTGACGGTAAGGCGTGAGTTGAACTTTGCAAGAGTCCTTCACAAGTGTGTTTCTTTCTATAAGTACACCACAACGCTCCGCGATTACCCTTAGATGAAAGGAAATTGAGTAATGAATACCATCGTATTTTTCTTTGATTCAAGTCTCGTATAATGGCATTGATAAGCAGTGATTTAAAAATGTGTAGATTTTGTCATATTTAATTTGTGATTATAATTTGACAGGGTGTCTACCCATCGACACGGCCACCAAAGAAGACCAGAGAGAGGAATACCACCTTAAGATTACAGTCAATAGTAGACTTAGTCAATAAATCATTAAACGCCACGGGGTGTATGCAGAATGGGGTTGTACTAGAAATTGAGTAGAGACACTTTTCATCTCTTTGAGAACATACAGATAAGTCAAAAATTAGCCCACGTGTTAATTCTCAAGCAATACTTATTTCCATTCTTGACGAGAAAGATCGGCACGGGAAAAGATGTAGGTTCTGGGGATGCATTTTGTGTTTTTTATTTATCAGTATGGGAGTATTTTATCTATTAAATTTCATTAATATCACAAGAAAAGTGAAAGCAAAGATACCATTTGGACATAACCCATACAGGTGTATTAATTGTGTATACCGAAGGAAATGAAAATTAATTTTAGAAATTGAGAATTCTTGGATACATATATAAATTGTTTAATTGAACGCCTTTCATTTTTTATGAGTATAGTGGAAGTTAATGAATGCTTCGCGTTGGTGTGTTGGTCTGAGAAGTTAAATTGCCTCATGCCATAATACAAAAAGTGATAAGTATATGATAAATGAACGAGTTTTCTTCATTTTGTGTGTGCGTTTATTCTTCGTTTTAATAACAATAATGCAAATATTGACTAGCAATCTGAACTACCTTGTCTCTCGTCGCGGATGAAGTGACGTGAAGTGTCTCGTCAAGTATTACTCCGCGTAGAGTAAGTGTGCGACTCGTGAAGAAGTCAAGCAATTTCGCTCAACTTATTGAATTTTAACTCCTGGACTTTTTACATAAGATGACAAATAACATTTTCCACGTGTAAACATTATAACAAGACTCAAGACGAAAATATTCAATAAATCAACAGTATTACCTTTTATCACCGTACTTCAAGTAAGTTGGCTTTTGAAGAAAATAAAAAGGAAAAACAATGCGGCAGAAAATGCAAAATCACTCACCAGTTTAATTATCTCTGTGAGGAAAAACTAAATAGCAAAGTTATGAAAAGGAAAGTCAACGAATACACACTGTATTAGCTTTCTTGTAAAAATAAATAAGGGGGGGGGGGGGGGGGGCTCTTCATTATATTTTTTTGCTCTGTCATCCATCAAAATTTCATTTCAAATAAAAGAGTGTTTTTCTGTATGTTTGTTAGGTTTCTCACATTGTACATGGGAATCTTTGTTTGCAGATAAGAAAAATTTACTGCATTTCGATAGCTTTGACCCAAAACCAAGTCCCTTCTATTTGTAGTCAATAAAAATGGCAGCCCGGACCCAAGCCACAAATCATCCGAGGATTTACAACCGAGCGTGTTTTACGATTTTGTCTTATACGGATTTTCAATGTTGTTCCGTCATAAATATGAAAATTTGAGCCTGACTTGACTGGCTGTGTATGTACCCTTCGTGCACAGGTTCGAATAATAGTTCTTAAACCGTACACGATTTCGACCAATTGAACATTTCAAAATCAGGTGCTCTGTGCTCATGGTTCTCTGAACACACGTAAACTTCACCTCATAATTTACATTTTATTATTTTTACGTGATTTTTCATTATTTTTACAGTGAATATATCGGAGATTAAAACTTAACGGTCACTGTATACCAGAAAGTCTGTTTGAAGTTCACCGACAAGCACAGGTGTCGAGTGAAAACATACTTGTAAGACAACATTCAAATTCAGAGGCCAGATAAGTTCCCCAATATTTTTCTTTCTGGCCATTATTCCACTTCCGTTAAAATAACATAGCTTGGGGGGATGCACAGGTGTAACTAGTAGTATGCGGACGGTGACTTTATTCGGGTAATAGAATTGCGTGTCAATAAATTTACCTGTACTTGCTTTCGGTTTAATTTACTCTCTATAAGTCCATTAACCTTGTTCAAATACGGAAAAGCCGATCAAAATACTAAAACAATAAAACAATATC
The DNA here is from genome assembly GCA_033439105.1 of Magallana nippona. NCBI lineage: Eukaryota > Metazoa > Mollusca > Bivalvia > Ostreida > Ostreidae > Magallana > Magallana nippona. The sequence goes on from CM065923.1 coordinate 13,784,715, forward strand.
GCATAGATATTTCCAAATTTATCAAAAGCGCCGAAAAAAAAGAATCACAAAAACTTTTTCTTAAATTGCTTCAAAAAGAATTCCGAAAATTCAAAATCCAATCTTTGAAATTTAGAAATAAGTTATTACTTATATTTTTACAAGTTTGGAAATAAGATAAATCAAAAGTCTTGCTTTTATTTTGCTTTATTAATTTAAAGGAAGCAGATTCAATTTATGTTAAATAGCTTGGAAGGGGTAAAATAAAGCATTTCTGAAATTTCCCCTATCTTTATGATGTTATCAATACAAATTCTAAATTAATTTATTTAATAAACAAAATTACCTTGTGAAGACCCAAAAATATTTATAGAGGTTGTGACCATTTTCTTCTTGTTTTTCGATTTGCTTTCATTTTAAGATAGTAAAAGTATCTTTTAAATACGGAACAGAGATTGGCCTTTAAGCCAAGCTATAAAACCCTTTGAATAAAAAAAATACAAAAATGGCAGAGCTTGAAAAACTTGTTAAAGTAATCTAAAATAGTTAAAAGGTCTAAAGGAGCATTGTAAATCTTCTTAGTGCCACTCGTTCATAGCATCTCCACATTTATCAAACAAGTCAAAAGACAAATATAGGAGGAGAAAGCTCGCAAGAAAACAAAGCTACAGTTTACTCAATTTATACTCTTCACTGCGACATTCTTAAATATCAAATAGTTTCCCCCTCCCGTTTGCAAAAGTTGAATTTGGGAGCTGGGATTATATAAATGTCAGTGACCACTATAATCTGTCAAAGAATAATGTATTGGGGTATTTACTTAGATTTTAACATATTTATCTGGGTCAGAACAAATCAGATGAACACATAGATGGTCAGTGAAATCTGCCATGAAAAGGAAACAAACCAGTGCTGTTATTGACACGACATTTTAAAATTTCAAGTCTATTTTTTCTCTTTATTAGTGTCTACCAAATACTATCCTCCCCTAAATTTAGGAAATAACAAAATTAAACAAGATTTGCTAGAAATCGCGCTATGCCAATAAACCTTCGTTTGCTTTTGACTGCGTACTTGGTGTGACTAAACAATATTACCCCGACGGCAGAAGTATAGGTTTCCGTACCTTTCAAACTTCTTTGTAAGTAAACTTTGATTCTGAATTAGGATGACAGGATCGAATTTCTTCTCTAAATCTTAAGGCATTTGGTACTTCCCCACAAATTAGCTAAGACCACAAAGCCTATTTGCTCGGTCGTGATGTATAAAGAAGGAGAAGTATTTAAGGGAGAGCTTTACAGTCAATCTTCATTGTTCCTTACCGTAATTCACGGTGACACAATGACCATATTGTAATAATATTTTCTACTTTTCACATAAAAAGGCCAAAACGTTTTATGTTAAACTGTTGTTAAACAAAATTATAGTGCACAGGGCTGACAATGACAAAAAATATCCACGGAAACGAATTAGAACTTTGCCAAAAAAAAAATTGTGATGTTACCTTTGGAGAGAAAAAAATCATTCGAAATTCAGATTAAGATACGATTTACAAGATCTTCAGAAATATCTAAATTCGCTTTGTCTCAATTGCTCAGCATGAACCCCCTGATAGCCATTAGATAGTTTGACATGCAAACTTGGCCCATACCGAGAGCTCGTCCACAGGTGTGTAGGATAGATCTACATAATGACGGTATTAATTAGCCTAATGACCAGGTGATAATGACGTCCCGTCGGTTCCCGACACCTTTTGACATGACGGTACAATACTGCTCGGGATCGGAATCCCACAGAGGGCGTGACATCATACGGAGACGGTTTATCTGGAAAATATGAAAGTCAAATATGACAGCATATTAAAATTCCATCATTTAATACCAAATTTATGTCATGTTTTCCCTTCCAGTTGCTTTTTCACGATTTTTTCTGTATTTTATCGTTTTCACGAAAACATTTTCACTTATTCGCTAAAATAAATGTTAGAATCACATGAACACTCCCCTCATTAAATTTACTCTAGAGAAAGCCACAGGAAAACAAAAACCAGTTGTAAATATTGATTAAATTTACAAAATATATTCATCGCTCAGCTTGAAGCAAGTAGAATTTTGTTTGTGTATGAATAGTATTCATATATAAAAATGCCCCAAAATATCATTCGATACCTAAAAAATATTCATCATTACTTATCAGATTGCGAACAATGAATAATTGTCGTGTTCTGATAGGATTCGCTATACATAGGAACTTATTTTTTAAGAGAGAATTTAGATAAAATGGTAACATTCTGTACCAAGTTAGCGCTTAAATGGCAGTTTGTGCTTTATGAATTACAACATTTCACTTCCTTTGTTTACATTCCACTTGTGACTACGAAAAATTTGACTTGTGGCCCTCTATAAAAAATATGGCCTTCATTCCAAATTTTGTTGTGGTATAGGTACCTTTACCCTATCTAAAATAAGGAATACGAGAGAAAAAATTCGGGCAGAAAAAAAATCCAAGTCGGATTTCGTAAGAAGTATCATTCAGATTATTTCTTTCTTTTTCGGTAGAAAAGACTGCTCTCGGTTTTTTGTCCCTCGCCAGCGGGGAGTAATTGTCGCGGGGTGCGGATTTCCCTACCGTCCAAACACGTGCGTTTTATAGTAGAATTAAATACTTACGTAATGCAAGTAAAACCCAACCTGGATTACTGTTAGGAATTTTCGCCTCTTTTCATTCCGACCATAATCCACAATTCGTCTCAATCGTAATGGTGTCACATTCAAAGCTTGCTAATTAAGCGAGCCTCGCATTTCCTCACCTTTTTTATTTGTTGACTTATGCTGTGTTGGTTTTGTTCAGCCAGTCAATTGCATTAACCGGTACCCGAACCAAAGGTTTAGTGGCTCAAACGAGGAAAGAAAGTAAAAAAAAAATATTAAACAGATATATTAGTTTGGGGTTCCTTATTGGGGTTAATAAAATATAATCCAGTTGTTGAAAACAGAAATATAATAACAAAAATTTTGCGAAACATTAACATAATTATAAATTGATATTACTAAATGACGGAAAATATTCTTTTTAACGTCAGTGGGAGACGGGTTTATTTCGCAGAATACTTGAATGCATTTTTTTTCATTAAGCTGTGGACATTATTTCGAAAGATTTAAGCCATTTGAACAAATAAAATTGTTTTAAACAAACGTTGCAATCCTAACAGAAATCAGACAGAATGGGAGAAAAATACATTTACACTTGTCACCTGAAGTAGTGATTGTCATAAAATAAATACATGCAGCATGAAAACGGTCTTAATTTTTGCGAAATCTGTTGCTGATCTGCGGAGATCGGTGTACACAGTTGTACTGGAGGGGGCACTTGTTCCACAGGTGTAGTCCTCGTGGGAGCCCACATCATTTGCCGCTGACAGAAGCCAAATACCAGAGTTGCCAGAAATCTTTCATATCCGGACTCATAAAAAATTTATAAAAATCGCTGAAAATAATTTTAACACATTGAAAAAAAATCTGTGGCCTAATCTCGCGTATTTCCTTATTTAGAGATAAAAATTCATTTTCACGATTTATATTATAATCGAAAAGTGATGAAGATACGTACGGAATTTCTCCATAGAAAATATTTTAATTGAAACTTAGAAATAGCACTTCATCTGTGTGAAAAAATCTGAAGTACAATTCAGTATTTCAATATAAAGATTTAAATAATTTTTATTCTATATCCGATATCTAATAAAACATTCAGTACATCGATACAATACTTATTATAGAGAAATTTCAATCGAACTGGCATGCCAATTGAAGAGATTTTTCAATTCCCTCGATTTATTATTGATGATTAAACGGGACCTGTAAACGGTTATTATCCGAATAACACCCCTACATAGAGCGCGAGCAAAATTTGGATTTAATAAACTGAAAGACAGATCTAATTCTCATTACCACTGCCCCCAAACTGAATAAAATCCGAGAGGTGACCACCCACCAATCGATAAGGGGTGGAGCTACCCAGCAATGTCAACAGAGATAAACGGAGTACGCATGCGTACTTTATCTGAAACTCATAATTTGTCAAGAATGAAAGATATACAATTGTGATAATATGTTTGACCGTCAAGATTGGCTCTTAGCGTAACAAAGTATCGGTGGAGTAGCCTCAAAAACGCATACTCGTTGGAGGGAGCCCTCTTGTTACACTGACAAGTTATGTCCCTCAGTCCAAAACAAACTACACCGTTTTCCGTTACCGACATCCTTAGTCCTATTGAAGAAACTTACAAGAGAACCACCATTGAGGCCGCTATCCCTCCCCTTACTCCATACAGGAATCATTCGCAGTACCCCAGTCCACAGATGGGCAGCATGAGTGTGCCGGTGACCAACCCTTACCACGGTGGCTACGTGCCCCAGCTCTCCCATCACACCCCCTCATATACCACGCAATTCTGCAATGGTACCGAGTTTGGACACTACGGGGACCCGACCCGCCATGGATCCTCCAACTGGTACGGGACCAATCCGGACCCCAGACTAGCAAGTAAGTACCATCCACACTATAGCCCTTTACGAGTTCTTTGTGCAAGCTTTTCAACATCTTTTAAGAGTACTTGATGGGAGTCTTACCGAAACTCCTCGTGGTAATCGAGTGGAACTAAGACGAAACAAGATGGCCCTGCTCATCTCTCGAAAGCGCCGAAAGTAGAGTTAAAAGTTTGGTCATTCTGTGTCATAATATTGTCTCAGAAAAATTGTCAAATATGTTATTAACATAAGTTCTGCCGTAGTACACGATTGCGGCATAAGTAGTTCTGGTGTCTGCACAGATCTAGGGTGTCTAAGTCTCATGGCCGTTATCGCTACTTCTGATCAAAATGTCGAGACGAACTCTGAAGTCCCCAATGCGATTAGTTTGCTTCATTATATTTTCTCCGCAGGAAAAAGAAATTAGCATCTTAAAAAATAATCTAGCACGCCTAATTACCTGAATTAAATAAGATAAATTAAATAAGAATTCTGTTTAAAGCAGCGGTCGTCGAGACGTAATCCTATTGAGAGTATATCTCTCTCCTTATTTACTTCTAGTTAGTATTTCTTAGGTTTTATTTTAGGTACATATACTTTTGGAACACCTGTGGAAAGAAATTAAAGTACATTAAAAATGTTTAAATGATAATGTTCAGTCGTATTCGCTGAACTTTCCTTTTTGCTTTATAAAAGATATAGACCCCGAATTAAACTATAAAAATAGCCCGTGGTTGTGTTTATTACAGATTATCGAAAACAAATTTCGAACACTTTAAAAGCACTTGCTTAATTTAGCGCAAAAATCGGATTGACTTTTCACAGGTTTTTTTTAGCGTATTATGCAGTTCAAGCTTACAATATTGACATATAATCTTCGGAAAAAAGAAAATAAAATCTGTTTATTTTACTCACGAATTTTAATTGCTTCATTTTATCTTAAATAACATCTAATTTTACTTTATGAAACTATCTATGTAAATGCTGCATTAAATATATTAACTGCAAAAATAAAAAAAAAAGAATAAAATTTTCCGTCAAGCATTATGTGCATGATTTCTCCATATATAAATCATCTTTTTGCATATTTTGATGTCATAAAATCGATCTAAATATGGTAATATTGTCTTTTACTGAATTTTATTCTATACAATTAAATTAAGTACACGAGTAAACGACACTTTTTTGAAAACAAGGAGACCCATTTGATGCACAAAACAAAATTTAGACTTGTTAATCTAAAACTCTTAAGGACAAAAGATAATATTAGAGATAAACCTGTAGAACAACCTAAATTCTTTATACAATAATATTTGCGATAAAAAAAAATTCGGGCACCTAAGGTAAAGCTTGAACCAAACTGGGATCCGTATTCCAAGTATTTTATCATTTTTAAAACATTTTTATTGATAAGGCACATGTGCGTTCACATAAACCCCGTAGTAGAGGCAAAATAAATTTTATATATCAAGATCGAAACTGTGTTAAAAGCTTAATTATTAGAATATATTCTAAAATAATGATTCATATTTACAAATCTAATTTATATTTTAATTCACAAAAGTTTAATATTGATTTACAATGATTTTTTGTTATATTGAAATTCTTATCAAAAAATTATATTATTTTGAATGACTGAAATTTTAATTTCAGGTCAAAATGATATACAACTGCATTATATATGAATTTAAAAAATGAAAACAAACTGATCATAAAAAAATTATTAGATGCTCGGTACGTAATACAACTAAATACAAAAAGTGTGATGCTTTATTAGATAAGGATATATTATCATAAATTGAATTTCTGATTTGTTGTACATAAAAACTTGTAAAATGAAAACACGGGTCACTCACTTCAGTGTTGTATTTGCATGGATTTTATACAAATAGTAATGACCTGTATACCCTTAGGTGCATTTAATGGATACTTGAACACCTGCAAAATCTCAAAGACTGGAATTATATAAACTTCAATAATTTCGCCCCTTCCTCGTCGAATGAATTGCAAAATAAACATATAAACTTACTAGTCGATTTAGGATTTTATCTTTTTTTTTCTTTTCTAAAAGCTAAAACCGTTTCTGAAAATTTCGGCAACAAAATTAAACAAAGATAAAAACTAAAATCTAAGATTATAGTCTATTATTTTCATATATGTAAATGTAATAGTTTTAGATATAATAAGATTTGTCCTTAAATATGAATAAATAATACGCGTTCAGTTTGTAGTTCTAGTTGACATTACTACCACGATTTGGCTTGTTAATTAAAATGTCCTTTATATTGCTATTAAAGGGGTATTCTTTGAAAATTGAGACTCGCACATATAAAAAGATCTCCGCTTCCGTCTCCTGATTATACCCCGATTTCAATTCTATTTTTGATCAATTATTTTAGACGTCTCTCAATATCCTTTTCAATAAATCATTTTTTTTCTTTTCTACTCTACAGTATCTCGCTTGATGGGTGGCCCGAGTTCATGTGCGATGTCTTCCATGTCATCAGGCATGCATAACATGAATATGTCGGCTCTCGGAGGATTGGACCAGCACAAGGCAGGGGGGATCCAGTTCCCCATCACCCAAAGACGGAAACGGCGGGTTCTGTTTTCCCAAGCTCAGGTGTACGAACTCGAGAGACGGTTTAAACAACAGAAATATCTCTCGGCCCCCGAGAGGGAGCACTTAGCTAGCATGATCAATCTGACACCGACCCAGGTCAAAATCTGGTTTCAAAATCATCGGTATAAGTGCAAACGACAGTTGAAGGACGCCAAAGACAAAACCGACTCGTCCTCTCCCCCATCGTCCCCTGCGTCATCACAGCAGGACTCCCCGCGCCAACCCTCGCCCAGAAAAGGCGCCGTATCCGTGCTAGTGAAAGACGGGAAACCATGTTCGGGATCGGGCTCCTCCGAAATCGAGAACTCGGTTCATCAAACGCAATCGACGACGAATTCTCAGACGAGGATGAACGTTGGACGGCAGGGATCCAATGGAAGCTCTCAACTCTCCCCTCATGATCAAACATCTAAACATTTGTCTCATTCTATGAATAACTGTGGCAGTTCTACGCACAATTCCATCAATTCTCATTCGAGCTACGGAGGGGGGATACATTCGGGACTTTATCCCTCAGTGACCATGAACGGAGGCTTGGGATCTCCCTACGGAATTACCAGTCGTTCTTGGATAAAACCGGAGGGAAATGAATTTTACACCGGATAATTGTTGCTAAACGTGGCTTTTAAGAGAAAAGGGACCTCTCCTAAGATACGCCGAAGCCTATTTTACAGTAGGATTATGGCTCGCACAGCGCCCGGCATTTATGTACCTGAATTTTAACAGGACAATAAAACGCTGACAATCCTAATAAAGATTCGCATAAAACTGCAATCATGTATCGATATCAAAGAAAGAGGGTCGGGATCGGGCGTCGGGACGGAAGACAGTGTTTGTATTCCAAACTGGATATTATACTCAACTTACGTCATTAATGGAGTTGATGTGTAATTTCCTCTTCATCAAATAGTGCTGATTTTATTGACAAACAAGATACTATGAAGTATACGCAATTTTATACATTTATGAAAATGATTTTTCATATCTACGAATATTGTCTTGTGTAAAAGTTTAGCAATTTAGGAATAAATTATTGAATGCAGTAGAAGTAAAGTTTTATTTTATTTTATCTTTTTTTTATAAGATTTTATTTAGTATGATTTTAGTATTGCAAGTTGATTAAATATTAAATTGATAAAAAAAATATGCAAGAAAGAAATCTTCTCTACAGATTAAATATACAGGTGCTCATCTCGGTATCTCTGCACACTTTTGTCTGTTCATATTACAAAAAGATAATTACCGAAATGTGGACTCGGAGTATTATGGTCGCTAGCCCCAAAATATTAAGTATTGGCCGTTCAAACAGTTTATTAAAAGAAATATTCTCGCTAACATAAAACATTTAAAAGTTATGACACCAATTAGCTTTCTTCTCTATCATAGTCTACAGATTTAATCAATTTTCAATTTTTTTTAGCTTGTTAATTTTATTAATACATTTTAAAATGAATTTTTGTTGGATGTATTAAAAAAAATTCGATTTTCAAATTACTGAACTATTTAAAAATATTTCAAGTAAAAATAAACGCCTTGTTCAATATTTCTATAGTACAACTATTGAGTGAAAAATTCGTGAATAAGATAAGTTAATTCATCACATGAATGCAATGATAATTATTTGACGTAGGAGACACAATGCAATTTAAAAATTTCTACATCTTAAAAATATTTATTTTGTTAATTATTAAACTTCTGCACGTACGTCTGAATTTGATATTGATATTTATTTGGGAAATACTTACAAAGCAAATCTTCAATATTTGGTGATCACTCTCATTGTCTTTGACTAAAATCTACTTGATCTAAAGTAATTGCAACATAAAATTTTCCCTTTGACATTGACAAAATGGAAAAAAATGCTTTAAAGTTATTAAATTCTATTTTCAAAAATGCCTTATATTTTTTTACTTTCATTTTTTTTTCACAATGTGCATGAATAAGTAATGACCACTGTACCCTTAAGGAACCATTACAATTCTGATTCTGATTTTGTCGTTTTCTCTCATAAACATGAAGATTTTTCTAAATTAAATGTTTTATTTTAAAAGTCGACCATCTCTGTTTACTTGAATGTGCACATAAAGCATATTATGATGGTCTGAAAATGATGAAATGTGGTCAAGTATTACTGGTAATTACTGATTCACGTACAGAAAGTACCAGATTTACTTATACAAAACTGTGTTTCCGGAACATATTACAAGTGGTTAAAAAATCATTGCAATGCACTAATAATGGAAAATCCAAACTGATTTTTTACATCTGAGAGAGAGAGAGAGAGAGAGAGAGAGAGAGAGAGAGAGAGAGAGAGAGAGAGATAGTTTTTCTGAGATAGACAGCAATTTAAGGGTTTTATATCCACTACCCCAGCGGGATAACAAACAGCTGATGTAATTTATAATCCAATTTGCATATTACTGTCATGCGTTGCATGCTGAAATACAATGCAAGAATAGTCATCGCTCTTGATAAATCATTAAAACAGTAAGTCAGATACATAATAGTAATCAAAAATCACCAGTTATCTCTGTTTCAATCCTTGTAAAACATTGACCCACTTTTAATACACCTAACTTTGATTCCATTCCTCCCCGACTGGAACTTAAATGTATATAAAATATTTTATTAACTAATGTTGACATAAACAGTGAAGTTGCATTGAGTAATAAATGGCCAAATTTTAGCTGCATGACGGCAAAAAACATCACCCATACTAAGTGGAGTGGATTCTTTTGCTCCGTCACCTCGGCCTATTTTCTAAAAGCGGAATGTTTAAATATGATCAGGTGTGGAAAGGGCTGGATGTCAGTGCTTGCGATAACTAGAGTTTTGGAAATGTATAGTTCATCGATACTTCCTCAGTCATCAAGAGCCTTACAAAGCCGGCTTTTGATCTTCTTCTCTACATTAAGTAATTTTGAAGCAGTATAAAACTTCCATACAATCTCCAGTTGTGAAGGAATTGTTGGGCTGTATTGATGTCTACAAAGAATAGCGCTGTATAGTTGCAATAGCTAGATAACGAACAGAGTTCCAGCTAATGTTGACCCGTCTCATTTCTACATTAAGTTGAGTAATCATAAATATGTACACAATTACACCCTGTTATTTCTCCCTGAGAAGCTATTGACAAACTTTGTCTTGGGCATTGATTTCGAACCATCTTTATCAATATTTGGTCGGAAGCGCGCGTGGTTATATTTTAAAGATCTACAAACAAAATTAACTTTTTCCACATTGAAAATCCCTCTATTGAAAATGTTTGATTTTCTCCCACTATGATGTTAACTCGGTCAATCATTTCCGTTATACAAAGTCAATTTCATCATTTGCATGTACTATGCATAAGCACAATGGAACCCGAAAATAGCGCATTCAGTATGCGGAGAATGCAAAATTTTAGATATTTGGTAATCATGCGCAGATCCAAAATATTTTCAAAGGGGGGGGGGGGGGGGGGGAGTCCGAGACTTAGTTTTGTCTGTCAGAAGAGGAGAGGGGGAGTGGGGGTTGAGACCTATTACTGGTCACTTTACTATGTTCATTCAATAAGTTTCAATAAAATTTACCGGGGGGGGGGGGGGGGGTCCGGACCTTGAGACCCCCACCCCCTTAGATCCGCCCACATAAATAAAGGTTGATAAAGAAGTATTTTGAATTCTTTTAGTTTTGTCTTCTTTCGTTGCATTGTCCAAGAAGCGACTATCAATGACAGGGTCGAAGCACCCAGCAGACAAACCCGATCGGAAATCGTGCTCAGTCTGTTCGCGATATTATTTATTCTCGAAGATAAAATAACACTGTGTTTATAGTCTGAGTGGCAGAGTGTGTAGATACAAACTCCTTGGAGTGGAATGGAATCAAGAGTTATCACTCCAAACAACAAAACGTGTTCAGAAAGATTGAAGCGCGATCCCGAAGGTAAACCCAAATGGCAGAGAAAAGTACACGGAGAGATCAAGTCGTGAAAACCTCAAATTAAACTGTCACCATAATCGTTTTATTTGGCTCCCAAAATGCCGTCAAGTTAATCTCAGCGTATTAGGAATATCTATGAGAGACTTTCGACTGAAATCTTCCGTCTAATTCCGATGGATGACTTAATACCAACTGTATGAGTTATTCATAAGTTATTTACCCCAGCACGGCTATTTATTAACTTTTTTCTCATGGTGAACTTTCCTTGCGTATCTTCGGAAATTATCAGTAAAAATTTACCTGTAGGTCAAAGGGTTTTCTACCTGTGACGCCCCTAATGCAAACGGGTTCAGACTATTTCGATTTATAATATGTACAGTTTTACAAGTTCTCCTGACGTCATAGTTGATGACCGTTTTGATGTCATATTGTAATATGTAACGTATATACTCAAGAAACGTAATATGTAACTTTTTAATTCAAGGAACGCTAATTAGGTTAAATAACAATATATGCATTCAGACCAACATGTCGACGTACTGTGTAGTTGCTGGAAAGTCATCAATGTTTTGAGGTTAGTGTTGAAATCAGGAGATACGACAACAGATATGCACATATATTTGTGACTGTTGGGGCAGCACATTAAGCGCTTTCAAAATTCGAATTTATGTACAGCAATATTGAGAACTGCAAATGCCTCTATTGGTTAAAAAAAAAGATCGTTCGGTAATGGTATCGACTAGCGAATTGGAAAAGTTTGAGAAATATACCGGCCAGACGTTAAATTGAATGAAATATAAAAAACGTATAAGAAAACTCGCTTCTGATTTTGATTCAGATACTAGGTACACGATAAGAGATACTGCTGACTTACCAGCAAAAGGAAAAAGGGTGAGCAAAAAAAATTAAAATCAAAGATGTATATAATTATGTTTTAGTAATTTTTCATTGCAGCTTTATATTTTTCTTTTAAATTGAAAGGATGAATTGGAATGATATATTTTACAACAACGCTATGAAAGAAATCCCTCCTTTTTCATGTTTTATTCTTATATTTCTGATACAATTCTCCAAAAACTTGGTTCGATCTGATAAGGTATTGTAATCATTAATGATTTTGTGGGAAAATATCCACGGCATTATACACCATTGATTTGAGTTTAAAAATAAGCCTTTCATCAATTAATGAAATAACAACACACCTTAGCATACAGATAAGAAAATAGATAGATTTTCGCTACAATTCCTTATTGTCAAAGGTTCAGTTTCATACAATATTTTACTTTTTAGGTTATTGAGTATTGAGTAAATACCTATATTCGACTTCATTAATTTAGTCTTTGTAAATTACGACACCTGCTGAGCATTATAAAGATTTACACCGCACGTGGAGAAAGCGTTCCCCGATTCCGACCGCCTAATGCATTGTTTGACCCGGTATGATAAGTACCCATGCTTTCCTATGCTTTCACGGCGCTTGCCAATACTTTCGATTTTAGGTAAATATGTCTACTCGACTTGCTGCTTGATGTTTTCAATGTTAAGTTCTGGACGACAACTTAAATTCTGTAGAGATGGCGCCAAGTGGAATCAAAGAACACACTTCATGCTCTTGAAATGAACATTTTGTATCAATTTATCCAAACCCTTACCCAAATGAGATTTCATTTGAAAAGCTCTTCAGGAGTGGGGTATTAGAGGGTACTTAAAACGAATAACAATGCTAATACTAATGTGCCATCAATAGGTAAGTAATCTACTGGGGCTGAGTGGAAGACAATACACAGCGACCTGTAGCTCCAGAATCACAAATCTACACACACAGCAAAAACCAGCACTTGCACGTGTAATTTAAAAATATAGACACAGAACGATTCAGCATTAAACATCCTTAATTTATTATTATCACCCAAAATCATTCACTAATACATTATAGATAAAAACATCATTTTCAACAAAAACAATAAGAAAGTGTTTGCTTCCTGACTTTTATATTTATACAACTATAATGAGTCAAAAAAGTTTCAAGAAATGAAAAGCACCTGTTTTTGGTAACTGAGTACTCAAACTTAAAATTCACAATTAATTTTAATGAAAAACAAATGTTTACAACAACTCTATAACGTTGGCACCAAAGAACAAAGTTTGAAAACTCGTTAACAAATAAATGACTGCAGAAAACATCGTTTTCAAAACAAACAATGATGTGCTTCCAAATTAACAGGAGGCTTTTTTTTTTTGGTAATTTTGAAGCAAAACTCGTTATGTATACACTCGAACCTTCGTGCTCGATTGTTTAATTGGTGTGGAATAAGTTGAAAACCAAATATTGACGTTTAAATCAGTCAAGAGTCGATACTGAGTAGTAATTGATTGTTAATGATAAGTTTACTTTGTAACACGTAACAGGTCCACAAGAGGACTTCCTCTGGCTGTCTTTAACTCCAGCGTTCGATCAATGAATGATTTGAAGTCTTCCCTGAAATCCTATTTAGATAAGTTTCTTTTGTGCTCTGAACATTGATAGTGTTATAAACGCCTTAAGTTGTTATAAAAAATTACAGATTCATCGCAAAGAAATAAGAAAAACAAAGAATTTAAATTTTTCTTTCGCACCTGGCCACGCGCTTTTGTAAGATTGCTAATCGGTTACGGTAAAACACTACCCCCTCACCTGTCACATCGACAGAATTACTATTTTCTTGCCCATATAGATTAGTGTCATAGGTAAAAGTTGAACAATGGCCAAGCTGTTTTTTCAAAGTCTCAAGAGGACTTCTAGAAATGAATATATTTACCTCTGGTTGCTTTAGTCAATGAATTTATATAAGTCTATGTCACGAGTGGGCTCTGGACTTAGAGTCCACAGAATTTTGAGCCACATTCATTCAAAGTGTCAAAAACGACCAAAATAACATATATGTAACTCGACCAGTGGAAAAAAGCCAATTGCAAACACTCGATGTCAAGATCGCCAAAATATCATTTGAGTTAGTCACCCGCCGTAATCCGGAATTAACTTCTCCGTCAGGATTACTTTTCATTCTTACAAATAAGTAGATATGCAGATGCACAGTTCCACAATGGAATGTAATGTGAACTTTTATTTTCTTTCTTGCTTTGATATTGATATGTTATTGTTTTTATTGTTTCTGTAATTTTATAACAAAACTGACACCGAGATATACAGTACTTCAAAAGTACGATATGATTGAATTGAAATTTTCTTGATTTTATATGTTGTTTAATTATCTATTTAACAATTATATATTCAAAATAAGATACAAAAATCAGACAATTTTCGCTTCTGAACATTATATCAAATTGAACAATAAATTACATGACAGTATAAATATACAAAAACATATATATTTAGGTATTTCATTTCTTCTTCTCTATTAGGAAACCTATGTTTAAAAAATTAAAGTTATATCAAGTAATATTCAACAATTGTGCAAATTTTTTTTTCAACACCAGTAAAGATACTTGAAAGCCAAATGGAACATGCTGTACAAATACCGTTGAGATGGCACGCCCAATTTTGGGGGTCTTTATCAGAAAACAATACTTCGTCTCCACCCAGTCAATTTCAAACCCCCGCACGTGTTAAAACGTACTTTTTTACTGGTACAGCCTTTGAGCTCGAAGACACTGGTATTCAAAGACTGATCCCCGCTTTACAAGCCGCCATTGTTGTGCCGCCATTGTTGGAAGTTCCGTCAGGAAGTCGATTTACTCAACTTAGGTGAAGGGGTTTTGTAAGGAGACGTTTTAACTGCCTTCTTATCGTTCCATATTAAACGTATTGAATAAAAAAAATCCCCACTCAGCTTGCTGAAACTTGCCTGCAACATTAACTTTTATATTTAACTAAACCCACCCAAATTAAACCATAAGGCACTATTTTATGCTTTATTTTTCATCAACTAGTCTGTTTGCTGATCCCAGGACTTTGAGTATATCTGTATGGTGCATATACCAAATCCCATTAAGAACCAAAACGTGAACAAGTACATACAAATCATCATATGGAATTAAACGTTCTCTATTACAGGCAAAACAAATTTTTATTTTCAGAATGAAATTTGGTTTTATAAATATTTCACAACATTTTATTTTTACAATGAATAAAATTATGTTGGTAGACAGATTAAGTTCATACGCGGATCCAGAATTATTTTTTCGGGGTTGGGGTGGGGGTCCGAGGGTGGAGTTTGTTTTTCGGTGAGGGGTGGGGGTTGGGGGGTTCCGATGCCTTTTGTCGGGAACTTTACTACCTGAATATAATAAGTATGAATTTTCGGGGGGGGGGGGGGGGGGGGTGGGTGTCCGGGTCCCTTGATACCACCCTCCTTTCTCAAGATCCGCCCACGATGTGTCTTAATACACATTACTGAGAAATACACATTATTGAGACCTGCTAGAATTCAAATACATATTATTCACAAAAAACCCCATCTTTTTCTGTTAAAGAACTACTTCATCTGGTTCAATTAAAGAAGACATTCCCAAGACACTACACATAACCTTGTCAATATACGTTTTTATCAGATGGACGAAAATGTTTCTTTTGGATGACATTTTAGATAACGAATCAGTAATTACTGTGATTATCGTTATAGGGTCTTTTATGGATTTAAAATTAGATAAATAAGTTATTATAATAATCCCAACATTGGATGTAAAATCGTTATACGGGCTTCTACGATATAAGTCTTAGATGATTGTCAAACTATGCATCATACATGTACAACTTAAAATGCTTTCAAAGATTAGAATTTTTATTTCGTTTCAGGTATATATCTGTTTTACTAGCATACATGTATATACCTATATTTATATCTAACACGTAATTTCCCATTTGATCCGGCGAGTAATTCGATTTAATCCGGGAACTTGAAGACAGCTGGGCTTAGGAAAGTCGCCGTGTGCGAGACAGCGTTTTTGTTAAGGCGGCCTTAATTAAACTGTCCTTTCAGAACAAGCAAACATGCATTTTAAGGTAAAACACAATCGCACAAAAAGATTTACACAGAAAAAAATTCAGATTGAGCTGGTACTTGATATGTCAAGTCAAGTATGAAATCTGTCTCCGAGACTAGTAGGCTTTACTTATACTGGTCAAATTAACCTACGGGGGATCTGGCCAAAATGAAGAAAGATATTCTTTATTTGTGTGATTGCTATCAGTAATTAGAGCATATTTATTCCTTATCTCTCTCAGTCACACATGTATTAATACTGAACCTAGTCTGGTCCGTACAGAACATACATTTACAGCCCCAGCCCCATGGGGTGTAAGGTCCGGGTTGTCTTTTTTTGGGGGGTTGTATTATCAATAACCTCTATGCGACATGTCATGTCAGATTTATTAAAACTGTTAAATATCAAACTAAAATTTGACAGAAAAAAGAAATACCCATTCAAAAAAGTTGTTCGCTTCTAAACACAAGTTATAAATTCCGGACTGATTTTGAAGACAAAGCGACATATTAGCTAATTTCCCTTCCGACATGTTCTGATTATAGAAACTATTGTACTCTGAAAGTAACAAATTGCATTTATTCTCCTAATTTCCATGCATAGTTTACTTTTTAAATGTAAAATTCGTGAATATTTGCAAAGCAAAAAGAGATTCCACGTGTGTGTGCACTCAAAATTACTACCAAGGTCTCTATGCAATATAATGGACAGACGGGCTATGCTTGCAGTAGAGTACCGTTATAGTGCCATGACAGTTATTTAAACGGATATTTGTCGAAAAAGTATCAATAAAGTATACTTTTTGTAATAAAACCCATTTATCCCCAATCAAGCCCATGGAGATGAAACGTGTTTTAAATGGAGGGGTTGAAAAGAATTTTGCATTAAGTGTGAGAAAATAAAAGGAAAAGCTTCATTTTGTTTCGGAAATTCAATACGTAATTGAGTACAGATCGTATCGCGCTTTGTGCTCTATTTGTGTAATTAGGAGAGTATACACGGCCAAGGAGAGAAATTTTGCACCCGGGTGTTTACTCTTCTCTCGTAGTAGGCTCGGCCAACAATAGAATCTTAGAAATGAATTCAATTTCTGTAGAAGACAATCTGCGCCCAGATTGAGCGCTTGCATCAAGAACAAACAGCCAGCGCAGACCACGTGACAAGGGACTGCTATCCAATCGATGTCTCGTTCTAGTAAGTATAGTTAGGCCAAACCAGTTAATGCGGTTGTTTTTCCAAAGTTCAACCCCTCCCCCACCCATCCAAAATAATAATAAAAAATCACGATTTAAGATCTTTTCTAACACCCAGTTATCATTTAGAGATAAAATTGTATTATTTGTATTTTCTAATAGAATTAATTCCCTCGCTTATCAAACCACATTCCATCATTGTTTTCAGAAATGACCACATTTTGTCCGTAAAATTACTCAAGAAACCTCAATTGAATCCTCACTTTTCAATTACAGGTTTAGCCAGAGTAAAATAACTTTTTGCGTTCGTTATTTTTTAGCTCACCCGAGCTGAAAGCTCGTGAGCTTTTCTGATCACATTTTGTCTGTCGTCCGTATGTCTAAACTTTTCACATTTTCACACTTCTCCAGAACTACTGGGCCAATTTCAACCAAACTTGGCACAAGGCACCCTTAGGCAAAGGGGATTCAAAGTGGTGAAAATTAAGGACCATACCCTTTTACAAGGGGAGAAAATTAGGAATAATTGAAAAGATTTGAGAAATTTTCAAAAATCTTTTTCTCAAGAACCACTTGGCCAGGAAAGCAGAAACTTATGTGGAAGCATCCTCAGGTAGTGTAGATTCAAAGTTGTGAAAATCATGACTCCCGGGGGTCGAATTTTTACATGTACATATATAGAGTAAATCTTTAAAAATCTTCTTCTCAGAAACTAATCAGCCAGGAAAGCTGAAACTTATGAGGAAGCATCCTTAGGTAGTGTAGATTGAAAGTTGTGAAAATCATGACCCCCGGTGGTAGGGTGGGGCCACAATTGGGGGGGGGGGTGTCGAATTTTTACATAGGATTATATAAAGTAAATCTTTAAAAATCTTCTTCTCAGAAACTAATTGGCTAAGAAAGCTGAAACTTATGTGGAAGCATCCTCAGGTAGTGTAGATTCAAAGTTATGAACATCATGAACCCAGCAGATAGGGTGTAGCCACAATGGGGGCGTCAAATTTTTACATAGGAATATATAGAGTAAATATTTAAAAATATTCTTCCCAGAAACTAATCCTCCAATAAAGTTGAAACTTATACGAAAACATCCTCGGGTAGTGTAGATTCAAAGTTATGAAATTCATGACCCCCGGTGGTAGGTTAAGGCCACAACGGGGGGGGGGGGGGGGGTCGAATTTTTACATAGGAATATATAGAGTAAATCTTTAAAAATCTTTTTCTTAAAAACCAATCGGACATATGTATATATATAGAGTAAATCTTTAAAAATCTTCTTCTCAGAAACTAATCAGCCAGGAAAGCTGAAACTTATGAGGAAGCATCCTTAGGTAGTGTAGATTGAAAGTTGTGAAAATCATGACCCCCGGTGGTAGGGTGGGGCCACAATTGGGGGGGGGGTGTCGAATTTTTACATAGGATTATATAAAGTAAATCTTTAAAAATCTTCTTCTCAGAAACTAATTGGCTAAGAAAGCTGAAACTTATGTGGAAGCATCCTCAGGTAGTGTAGATTCAAAGTTATGAACATCATGAACCCAGCAGATAGGGTGTAGCCACAATGGGGGCGTCAAATTTTTACATAGGAATATATAGAGTAAATATTTAAAAATATTCTTCCCAGAAACTAATCCTCCAATAAAGTTGAAACTTATACGAAAACATCCTCGGGTAGTGTAGATTCAAAGTTATGAAATTCATGACCCCCGGTGGTAGGTTAAGGCCACAACGGGGGGGGGGGGGGGGGGGTCGAATTTTTACATAGGAATATATAGAGTAAATCTTTAAAAATCTTTTTCTTAAAAACCAATCGGACAGGAAAGCTGAAATTAATGTGGAAGCATCCTCAGGCAGTGTAGATTGACAGTTTTGAAATTCATGATCCCCGGTGGTAGGGTGGGGCAACAATGGGAGGGGGGGGGGGGGGGTCGAATCTTTACATAGGAATATAGAGAGTAAATCTTTAAAAATCTTCTTCTCAGAAACCAATCACACAGGAAAGCTGAAACATGTGTGAAAGCATCCTCAAATTCAAATTCAAAGTTATGAAAATCATTAGCCCCGGGGGTAGGGTGGGGCCACAAGGGGGGGGGGGCAAATTTTTACATAGGAATATATAGAGAAAAATCTTTAAAAAACCTTCTAAAAAAAACATTTGCCTAGAAAATCTGTTACTTTAGTGAAAGCAACTTCAGATAGTGTAGAAATCAAAACCTTGAGGAGTAGGGTAGGGCCACATTGGGGAACTAATTGTACAAAGGAAAACATTTTAATTATTCACAAAAACTTAAATGTTATTAAATATGGTTTTACTTATATGCAAGCATTTTGACATATTGCTGATTCTTTAAAATTGTTTAGACTCGGGCCCCTGGACGATTATTGGGCCTCACAAGGGGTTCAGAGTTTGATGTTGGTTTATATCCTATATATAAACAATTGTTTAGGATCTTTTTTAGAACTGCAATGCTCAACATGTGATATGACTATAAAATCATCATGTTAGAAAAGGGACTTGATTATAAACATAAACATATCCAGGGGGAAAATGGATTTTTATTTATACAGGATCTACATGTATTTTACCACATTGTCCAGATATTTTGTATCATGACTCCATTAAGCTGATTTTATCATGCCTTTGTTGATGTGGCCCATGGGCCTCTTGTTTATGTTAAGTTGAGGAAAGAGAATACACGCATGTAATGCATATGATCTAAAACATTTGAGGTCATATAGTTTGACCTTTGTAAAGAGGTATATAGCGCCTTTTCCCATTATTTCGCCTACACCTCTGTTTGGACGGAAAGTACCTAATACTAAGAATAGATGTCGCAATGTGGTTTTTGAAACCTAGGTACTGATTTTATAATGGTGTCTGTAACCACTGATTTGTCATAAATTCGTGAAACCTGCATCGAGAACTGAATATATACTAGTAGAATTATGTGTATAAAGTCAGTTGATATGCTGAACCGTGATAACTTCCAGCAAAATGCAATGAATGTAAGTATAAATGTAGTATAGTGTTATTAAAGAAATCTGTTTAAATTATGTGTGCTTATACTCAGAATTGAACAAGACAATTTGAAAGAAAAAATCCAGCAGATTAGATACATGAAATTTAAAATCTCTATTCTTATCATGCTTTAAGTGAAAAATATTCACTACTTGGTGGAATCGATCCAGAGACCGCAAAATCAAAAGACCTACACGTTAGTACCGTACGAAAACGAAAATTACTTCAATGCAAACGTGTATAACAATACCTGTAGAACATATTTTAAATCGGATTTCTTTGATTTAAAGTGGTTCAAATAGTCAAGTATCCAACTTTTCATCGTATACTAACTATTTTCCTATAGATCCTTAACAAAACCTGAA
The DNA here is from genome assembly GCA_033439105.1 of Magallana nippona. Taxonomy (NCBI): domain Eukaryota; kingdom Metazoa; phylum Mollusca; class Bivalvia; order Ostreida; family Ostreidae; genus Magallana; species Magallana nippona. The sequence continues at coordinate 13,805,327 of CM065923.1, forward strand.
TATTTTAAAGATGTCGTGTAAGATAGTAAAGACTCTTTTATCATTGTAATTGTGTAATTTGCGTTTCTTTGAATATATTATTACTATAGATATACCTCTTTGACATCGTAAATTTGATATATGAATTGAAACAAGTCTGACTGAAATTTCAGTTTTGTTTTGAGAATTAAGATAAATTACACCCACGGCTCATTTGAGCTCATGGTTTTTGCACAAATAAATGAATGTAAGTATTGGTTTTTTTTCTATTTGCAACTGTTCTGAACAATATTCTCTCTCTCATTATAACTGATTTTTTTAACCCAATTTTGTATAAATGTTTTGTAATTCTTAATAAGAGGACCAAGTTCAAACTTCTGAATTTTATCATTTAAATGATTTCTAAGATTTAAATAAAAAAATGAAACGTCTACCCTAATAAAAGACATTTGATTTAAAAAGCAAGCAGTCATTTGCTAAAGTTTTACCAATGGCTAGTATTTAGGAAGTTTTATTGGGGAAGATAAGTCCAAAATAAAATTCCTCGACAAATGAAGTTAGGAGCACTGATAAAGCATTGAAAATCCTAATATCATACTTTCTTGAGAAAGATGTACCATTTCGAACTTTTATAAGCACAAAAAACGACTTTCATTCCCCATGATACTGTCAATCATAAAATTTGTTACGAATACTGATCACGGGTATTTCAGGTGTTTCTTTTTATGAAAGTGCTGCATTTTTGAAAAAAAAGACTAATATCTTTTAAAGATAGCAATACCTGTAACCAGAATAATTTAGAATTCACAATTTGTTTCAGGTTAAGTGAACAATACAAAGAATTAAAGATGCACTTCAAAAATATGAAATTTAGTATGAAATATAAAACAGTATGAAATTAAAAAAATATCAACATCGCAAATATTGAGATTTGTATACTGATCTCGCATACATAAATTGGTTTATTTATGAACATGTTCATCAAAAAACATCAAATCTTTACGTATTTTTTAGAAAGTAAGTATAGTTAATCCATACAGTGCATCAATTTCGGTCAGTTCAAATGCCTTCAGACAGAAAGTGCGCTTTCAACAGAATCGTCCAATAACATTTCTTTGCGACCCTTTTGAAAGCTATTTCGTTGCTAGTTTTGCCAATAAAGAAATTATGCTATATAACACACTGGTATTTAGTTGGTACTTATATTTTGAAATTCACATTAGCCTGATGTGAAATTATATATGTTTCTGATTGGGCTTTATTAAAAACAGATGAAACCTTAAATCTTACTTTTTTGCTCATGAAACAAAACGATCGAAATTCAAGGGAGCTCTTTTGCGTGTGGTTGTGACGTTAACGGCTTTACCAGTTGTGAAACGTTATTTTTGGCGTTCATGAGGATAAACACAGTCGTATAATACCTGTATGAATATTTTGCTGCTTACAGAAGATATTGATAGCAAACCATTTTACATTGAATGCACATGAACTTTGGCAGTAAAAATAACCGGAAACCTTTGAAGATGAGAACTCACCGTTATTTAGAGTTAAAATTAGTATGCAAGTATCGATACCATGGGGGGTTACCTTATTTGACTGAAAATCAGTGCTATAAGAAAGATAACTCCGATCATAAGTGACGTATATGGGAAGAGTGATTTTAATTAAAGGGATATTTGCTAAGAAGTATCCAAAATAAAACCATCCGAATTAATATTATCTTAATATATAAATATAATCTTAATTTTTATATATTAATATCTACTAAGTATATTTTCCTCTACGTCTTACGAAAATTGATTGTAATTCCTACATCAGTACATGCATCAGTCTATGCGATCCAGTAAAAAGCTCAATATACGCATTCAAAACTGCTTTAATATACATGCAAACTTTTAAAAAGAGATTCATGACAACTTTAATTCTAGTAGCTATAATGAATAATTTTTACAGTTCATTGATATTTTTTTGGTTGTATTTTTGCGCTTGATTTTGCGCTACAGCGAGAGTACGAACTCCATGGACTTGCACAGATTGACCTCAGTACTAGTACATGTAGTTGCAGTTTCCATGGTAACATTCACATTTATGGAAAACTGGCTGTTCCTTATTTGTAACGTTCTAATCGACAATATTAATAATTTGTGTATTTTTACTCACTTTTTATGGATAATAACGTTAATGTAAACAGTAAAATGCTTTCTTTGATGCTTCATTCGGGCTATGAAGGTAGCTTGCATTGCATAGTAATTTTTGACTGATTTTCCTCTTGGAAAAACCTCCCCCCAAAAACCAAACAACGAGAAACCCATCATAGATCCTTTATAACAAATTATGGACAAATTTTATTTGCTTAAAAATGTGTTCCTATTGATTCACTACTTGTTCCTTGCAGATATTTTCCCTCCAAAGGAAGCGTAGGGTAATGCTTTCCAAAGTCCAAACCAAAAAAAAATGTTGACACTAATGAAGTTGTATTATAACTTTATGAGGGGATGGCCTGGCTGTTAAACACCCGAGTTTTCAAAACTGTGAGCAAAGGCCGCAACTCCAAAGTGTATTAAGAAGGTGCTTTGAAGATCTAAAAACAATCATTGACAGGCATGGGCCTGGGGATTTATATCAACTTTTATTTACTGTTGATAAAAAGGGATAAAAAAGATACAAATCTCCAAACATTGTTGGAGCAAAAGGGGCGACATTACAAGTTGTAACGTCTGCAAGATCCCAAACTATCACCGTTTTGGGATGTGGAAATGCTGTGGAATCCACTATTCCTCCATTTCTGGTCTTTTCAGGCAAACGTTAGTTACCTGATATATAAGATGGTGCCAACACTGAACCATGAGTGATACAGACCTGTAACTCCAACAATGAAATTTTTAAATTTTTATATAAAAAATAATTTCAGCATATACGTCTATCATGTGAACCTGGGACAGCTAGTTTTGCTTTTGTACGATGGTCATATAGAAGTCATACCTCTCTTTTATCAATCCAGTGGGCTCGTGAAAAAACCCCCATAATCATTTTTGTTGGATGTTTTGGACCTTTTGACCGTCGGTCTTTCTATAACAAGGTAAGGCGTGTGCGGGCCTGTAAGCAAAGTATACGACACAGCTCTTAGTCCGCACAATTAAAAATAAGCTCTCAGGAAAACTGGAATTTATCTACTGACTATTTTGTCATCAATCAATTTAAGCAAAACTCTACCATCTCTTGTTTACAAAGCTAGGCAAGGCGGACATCGACAATAATTCAACAACAACTATTACCACTGATGAGAAAGTAACTGATGAAAACTTTTTTAACAAGCATTGGCGAGTTCTTTTCTGCTGTGGGAAATGCAAAGAAATCAAGAAGAAATGTAGTTCAACTAGAGGTACTGTGAGCAAGCTTACCAAATGATACCCCCGCTAAGAAATATAATAACTCAAGTGTTTTATTATTGGAAGGTAATGGATGCACCACTGTTTGTTTGAGGTATATTTATATATATAATAATTGCGGGGAGAGCTTTAACAGAAAAGATGTATGACAAAAGGTTGAAAACCAAATTGCAGAACAGAAGCAAAACATAAGAATTCATAAGATCACCGCCACTATGTAATTTCAACGTTCTGAATGCCTTTTCAGGCCCATCTTTTGATTTGCCAGACGAATCCGATGAGACGATATCGTTAGATGGAGACAATGTCACTGTGGTCACTAGGTGCATCTACTATTATCCTATCCTAGTGTACTATCCAGAGGCCTTGGGTAATGCTCTCTAACGTTGTGTGGTTTAAAGGTGTGGAGATACTGTGGAATCCAATACTAGTATTCTTCCATTTCTGGTGTTCTATTAGGCAAGCGTTTGTTACCTGAATCATTAGGTGATTCGAACCACCACCGACTGCGATGGAACCATGAGTGACACAGGTTACTTACTCTAACATTGAAATTTTATATAGTTGTATCAAGAATCTTTTCAGCAAATCCCCGAAAAACCTCCTTTCGTTTTGCCTCCTCGTACCTCGTACAACCGATGAACTTTGGATGTTTTGGACTTTTTGAGACCCTGTATCAACAGGAAGCTCATAAATCAATGCACAAATAGTTAAATCAAGAATCATTTCAGCAAATACGTCAATTCTGTGAACCCCAAAAGCCAATTCTGCTCAAGTATGACGGTCATAGAAACCATACCTCTCTTTCATCAATCCAGTGGGCTTGTGAAAAAAACCCCACACAAGTAATCTTTCAGAACTGATGAACCTGGGATGTTTTTGATCTATTATCAACAGGAAGCTCATAAATTGTCGGTCGCTCAGTAATAAGATAAGACGTGTGAAGGCCTATAAGCAAAATATACGACACAACTCTCAGTATTTAGAATTCAAAATCAGCCTTCAAGAAAACTGGTATTTATACACTTACTTTGTCATCAATAAAAACGTAATACTCTAACATTTCTTCCATACAAATAAGCAAGGCGGTCATAAGTAGTAAATCTAAAACAATTATTACAATGGATGAGAAAGTTACTGCTAAAAACAAGTGTTGGGAATAAGGTCTTTTAGCTGTAAGAAATGCAAATAAACTAAGAAGAAATCTTATTTCAATAATTGAGGGAAGAGCCATAACAGATCTTGTAAAAAAAAACCCAGACGTAAAATGAAAAGCCATTCAACCGGAAAAAAAGGAGAAAGGAAAAGGGAGTGAAAAGTTTGTTGAAACCATATTGCAGAACAGAAGCAAGACACATCAAGTACTTAAATACTCACAACACCGTTGTACTTTCAAAGGTCTAAATGCCTTTCCAGGTTCATTATGAGTCAGAAGAGGTGCTTGCTGATTCATTTGGTGGGGACAATGGATGTACGTGTATTTATCTTACTACTAGTATGTCAAGAAAAAACTTGTGTGATCATGGCGGATCTAGAGAACGTTAAATTTTAATGAAGGTCAAAAACTAAGTATTCTTAAATTGTTGATGAATATCTTAATTATATAAATAACACTCGTCGGAAGGAATAGATGTACAGATTTGATGAGACAAAAGTTTTAAAACGGTAACACCTGGATATATCTATCTTTACAATACTTAAATGAATACGGGTCCTTTTTTACAATATCAGCATACATGCACAATGATGTAATGTTCAAAAGAAGCGATATAGAAAGACTAAACAATATAATACCAGTATTAATACATGTATTTGTGAAAAAGCTTATTTGGGGTATTAGAATTTGTACATAAATTTAAAAAAAAAGGTGTTTGGGGACGGAGGAGTCCCTCGATCATGTTCCTACATGCTTTTCTGCAGGCATTAAAGCCATGACCAAAACATTAATGATGAAATTAGTATTAATGTTGCGTTTTTGGTATCCCACTTAAATTCTGACATCATTGTTTTAATTCTCCAAAATCTGTATATTGGCAACAAAGAAAAACTCAAGTCGGGATTAAATAAAATATTATCTTCGATTTATTTATTGTATGTTGATTCCAGAACTCTGGGAGTATGGAATGGTATTCCCAAAACCTTTAATAGGATGGCTAAGCAATACAAATGTTATGAATAATAAAGTCCTAACATCAAAACCCTTGTAAGTAAAATATCTCTATCCCGCAGAAAACGTGCGGGAGTTCCGTTCCTGCAACCCTCCCACTTATAATATTACTTAAAACTTATATAATAAAATTATTAAGTTAACAACAATATTTCATCAGATCCCACTACCAAACAATTAAACATATACCTATCTAGAAATTTCGCCAGTCTTATTGAAGAGCTGACTTGTGTCCAGGACTGGACGAGACCTGTTGCTGGCAAACGGTTATAAAGCATCGGATTCGGCCGTTATGACGTCATACCGCATGCTATACAAACCCACCATTTTGGGGAAAGCTGTAAACAAGTTGGAAGAAATGAAACACATGATTAAGGGTGATTCGACGATACGTATTATCGAAATGAAATGGAGGGAGTTGTGATCGAAGAACGTATTGTAGAGTGTTGTTGTTATATTTAATTGTTTTATTTATAACCAGGAGCCTGGTCATATTTTAAGGAACTGTTCACAGAGTATGAACAGGAGAACTGATGATAGGCAAAGAGGATTTTCGTCAACACGATTAAAAAATCGTAATTCTTTTAACACAAATGCCACAGATTTCATTTTGAGACAGTCACAACAGTTAAACAGCAGCGGGTCGGCTCATAACGTAGGCCATTGGCAGACCCCAGGTGATGAAGAGGGCCTTCTAAACTCACTAGTGGAACATGCAAAAAGCAGAAAATCATTTTGATGAAAGTAATTTATTTGAAAGTAATATCTTACATGTAGGTTCAGGTGAGGTTGAGTCGAAAGACTCAGAGATCGCAGGTCACTCCATAGGATATAATGTAGAGGAAAAGAGATGGGGATGAAATGGGTCAATGTGAAGGTGTCCAGGATCACACCAAGGAAACTCTAATGTCACAGGTTCATGTGAGATGAAGGACCCAGGGAACCAATGCCACTCTATAGGACATAATGGAGAGAAAGCCATTATGAGAGATTGGGGAAGAAGTTGGTCATAGTGAAGGGTTCCAATCTGCAGACAACAACCAAAAGCTGATGGGATTTATTTGAGAGCACACTAGAGGATGTCACTTGGTAGTCCCGGGAAAACAAAACACTTATTAGGTTTGTCACTCGCCATCTATGAGATTGATCAACCCGATATATTTCTGTAGTCAGTCAGTAACAAACCTAATAAGTAATAGTATAATTATACATGTAATCCGTAAACGAAAGAATTGTTGTTTCTTCTATGTAACGTACTGATAATATTAGATTTATACACTTTCTATGGATAATTGAGAACAGATTCGGATAAAGAACATTTTAAGTGAATTTGTACAGTCTAGTGCTTTGTTTGGTGGAACATATAGGTTTTGGAAGTAGCAATCTAATTTAAATACAGACATGTTTTTTAATCAGTTTGTGTAGGAAGCGACCATTGCAGACAAAAATGAAGATAACTCGCTAACACGGGTATTACATTTTTGCAATGTTTGCTACCTTGAACTACTAAAGAAAGAATTTTATTGTTTTACTTTACCGAGTAAACATGCTTTCAAGTAAATCTTATGATTTCATGATTTGTAAAAACCATACCTGAGAAATTTTATTAAATATACACATCATAAAATATCAAAGTTTAAGGCACCTTGTTAATGTATCTGTACGTGAATGGTGCCGTGGGCCCCATTGTGGTAGTTTCTGATGTGGTTCAGACCACGCAGCATATTATCCATATTCCCGTCGGTCTCTGACCAGCCCCACCCCCCGGCGTATCCGCCATTGTAGATGTGGTCATACAGCTGGTTGATGGTCCTTCCGGCGCCACTCTTCTCCCGGAACTCTCCGATAACCAATGGCTTGTGAAGACTAAAGGCGCCAAAGTTATGCTAAAAGTTGAAACAATCGTATTAGAGCGGCCTGCGTGAATGATTGAAATATAACCAATGAAATGATGAATGTCGTGGAAATGATGATGATGATGATGATGATTATGATGATGATGTTCATATTGTGAAAACAAAGTCTCTGTAAATGTATATGGATCGAATCATTGAATACATGTAACTTCTAACTAAGTTAATGTTATAAGAAATGTGTAAATACTAGTACACTAGTACTGCCGTGAGTATCGTGTAATTAGACTCTTAACATATTGTCAAACAGTACTTAAGAAGTAAACAATTACCATAAAAGGAGATTCGGTTCCAAAATGTCCATTAAAGGCGTAAGAGTGAATCTGATAGAAAGAAAAAGTGCCCTGAAAAAAAAGAGTAACAAATACGAGATAAAGGTGAGTATATGGCAGTACCAACTTTTCAAATATGGAAATGTTTCAGGTTAATTGCTATTCGCCATCTTCCAAAGTTAAAACTTGTTAATTTCAGATATCATGTGTATAGAAAAGACTTATTCATATCAATGGTTTATCTGAGTTTGTGTGTTTCTTTCAGAATTGATAATATTTTAATATGATATTATAGAAAACCTTACAAGTGCCTTGCCTCCAGCTTTCACAAGGCAGCTGTCTTTGTACATGTTATGGAAACCAAAATTGTCTGTGTTGACCTTTCCGTTCCACGCGCCCACCGTCACTAAGGCCTGAGGATCGACCTCCTTAATGGCCGCAGCTTGCCAGTTGAAGAACCTTGATGTGATATAATATGTTTATTAGACTATTGTGCCTGAACTTCTATTTAACAATTACAAAACAAGAAATGTTATATTTTATTAACTCCTTAAAGTAAAATATTCTTTGTATCAAATTTATGAAATACGCCTAAATTGTTAAAAACTAAAAATGACCCCGAATCTAAATGTTTCTTAAATCCTAGCATTAAAGTAAACTATTAGTTTGAATTTGTTATCTCATTTAATGACATTGAACTTTTACTGGCACAAACCTTTGACCTTGACATTTACATGACCTCATATTCAGTGTCTTTATTAAAACTGTATTGATTAAAGATATGTCTGTTTAAAAATATGTCTGCACATAAAGTTTCCGCATTCAAAGAGACGGATAAGAAGACCAGCGAGACAGACAGACCAAAAACAATATGATCTACGGTCTTAAATCTGCAGGACACAGCTAATTTGCCTTCATTGGAATGTTCGACCTGAGTAATGCAATTCACTGATCCAAATACTAGTCACCTCCATTAACAATCCTCTTTTGTCTTGGACCAAGAGGCCTCAATTAGGACCCCATCTTCTCCCTTAATGACATATATAAAATGTTGAAAGTATTTAAACAGTCAATTGAAAAATCATTGCCTCAGCAGTTCCTGTGGCGTGTAAAGCTTGCCTGCCCACCCCGCCCCTGAGTTGTGGAGATGGCGGGTGTCGAAGCAGGGTTCAGTGCTGGTCAAGTCAGGGATGAGTTCTCCCTCCGGTTCATTCATCAGATCCCAGCCCCCGAGAGACGGTATGTCCTTCAGGGCGAGTACCATGGGTTTCAGGGCGCGGTCAATGTAGGAATTCAGTTTACCGGTGTCCTGTTATGAAGAAGTGAAATATTCTTAATCACTTACTCATTCTAAATACTAATTGCTGAGTAGTTTTGACATTTCTGATATTTGCAAATTGTAAAATTATATTAAGGCCCACAATAATTATAATCAAATTTCATTGTCATAATTTGTATTCCTTATTAAATGCAATCTCAAAAGTATTGTTGGCCTTAATATAATTTACAAAATATGTTAAAACACATTAGCAATTAGTTTTTGTAATAAAGCGATATTAAATAGTTTAACATTACCTTAATCAAACCGTTTAGACGATAGTGATAATTTTGGTTGACAGCCCCATTCCATAACGTTGGAAACACAAATATATTGTGTTGCTGAGCGGCTCTAAGCATATCCGTCATATCATTGATTAAAGTACCGCCATTATCAGTCCCTGTCACGTGACCATTGCTGTCGAATTGAGGCGAGGATTCTCCCTCTATATGAATCCAAACTCCTTCATAATAAAAGAAATAATAGAATACCAGATCTAGATCTATTAATTATGTAGATGTTTCATAAATAATTATGAATAAGACTTAATGGTGAAATCTCACGGATGGAATTGGCTCCAGCGGCCTGTAGTTGTTGGAACACGTGCTCGTATCTGGCTTTGACGCCATTATATTGTCCGTTGCCAAAGTCATAGGCATAATGCTCCCAGGCTTTGTTTATCCCAGCAAGGAACACCCTGTGCCCATTGTATGTGAAATGGGTGCCATGTATTCCAAGGCGAGCCCCTAACAGAGACACAACATGGTTGAAAACGAAAAAAAAAATAATCAGAGAAAATCTGTAAAAAATCACTACACTGAGTCGTAATTGTAATATCCAGGTCTTGTGAGTACCGATTGTGCTTATACAGTAAATCCAACACATTTTATGGATTTGTTTGCGCCGGAACATAGAACGCATTTCTTCGAACTTTTTACAGCCGTCAAACGTATTTTTTAGCAGTGTTCAGGCTTTGAAGGTAGCGACCATTGCAGAATAAATTACGTAACCCAATGACGCTGCAATGATCATTGTCTTCATAAGCACTTAAACCATAAAAGGAAATCTTAAAATATTCAAAACAGTATGCTTGCATGTAAAACAAGTTACCTTTGGCTTTTCTGGGCATTTAATCAAATTGCTCCTTTTATTTAACGTTTTCACAGTAATGGCAGCGCCTGGTACTTATCGCTGTTGTCACATACATGCAATAAGGGAGCTAGACATGTTTTGAGCTCAAATTTTCAAATTTTATTTTTCCATCTTAAATGTCTTAATTGTTTAATATGGGTAGTTTTAGTGCTGGGTCAAAATTGAAAGTCATATTTCAAGTTACAAAGTAAGACAATAAGTTTGAAATTCTTGTGTTTTGTGACAAAAAAAATTCTTTTCATTGTCTACATATGTGTTGTATTGATATAAGTTTCAATCTAATTTTATTTTCTTTTGGTGATTATATTATCTATGAATAAATTGAATCAGTTTATCTTGTTTGCCACGAGTCATTTTGTCACAGAAATGTTAATTTCTTTGTTTTACATAATTTGTAAACAAATATAAGAATCGAGAGCTGTCATTTTTTTTTTACATGACAATGAATTCTTACCTCTGCATATCACTTGTAACTTGACTTGTAACAGTCAAATCTATATCAATCAATCAAAATGGCCAAGTAAATCATTTTAAACATAAAAAAAATAAAAATTAAACTCAAATCGATCTCAAATCGTGTCTAGTTCCCTTTAAAATGCAATAAAAACTAAAAAGCAATCTGAGGAATTCCATTACTTAACAAAACGTTTAAAATGAAACAGTATTGTAAAAATGTTTAACCTGATCCAACGTCCGCCAATATAAACAGTCCAACAAACACTTTCCACCACATACTGGAAATCGGGGCGAGAGGGGTTGATAAGAACCTGATAGATAGAGATATAGATCTGGCCTAGAGATTATAAGCATGTTTGAATATAACTACCATATTCGTTCACCATGCTCCAAATATACTTCATAACTGTTCTCAGAATTTCACCTTTCGTCATGGATGTCCTTTGAGTTTGAGTATGATTTTAGAATAATCGAGTATAAGTTTAGGTACGAATTATGATACTCAAACCTTACATAATCGTTAGGTCTGGCGTAGGTTCTCGCTATAAAGACGCCGAAAGATGAACACAATAGATGACGCAACAAAACTTCGTTAAGATGACGTTCTTGGTTGTGGGTCTCCCGTTTGATCAGTCTTTACAATAATACATAGCATATGTGTATGTTGTTTATGGTGGCATATTTCTGCCCCCTACATGCAAGAGGAATTATGCCAGCATGCAAGATAATTATGTTGACATGCAAGTCTCATATCTTTTAAAAGAATCTGATTTTAATATAGGTAAAATCACTTACTTACACAAGTATCTGACATCATACACTCACGTGCCAAATTAAAAGTCACAAAATGGCTGACTCATTCATGAAAAAAAAATCAACTATATTTTCATTTTTAAAAATAAATAGTTTTGTGACATTATGACCCGGGGATTTTTTACCAGGGTATAAATAGAGGTAAGTACCTACTGACTGATCAAGGGCAGACAAATCTTTGTTTACAAACGAAGCTGTCGTCTGCATTGATAAAGTTCATGGCTGCCAGAGGGAAGGGGCTTGACAACAGAGCAAAAAAGTTGATTCTGAAACTGAAAAGTGAAGGTAACAGTGGTGAAACATTGGGAGTATACTTGGAATGAACAGATTTACGGTGTGTCATTTTTTGAAGAGAAATGAAAATAAAGAAAATGCAAATATCTTGACTGAAAGTGCACGAAAATCAAAATGTGGTAGAAAAAGACAAAGCAGTGAAAGGGCTGACAGAAGACTTGCGAATATTGTGAAAGTGAACCGCAGCAACATATTATCAGATATTTCTCTTATGTATAATGAAAATACACCACCGAAGCTGTCAAAACGTAATGTTCAAAGAAGATTGCATGAAAAAGGATATCACAGAAGAGTAGTTTAAAAAAAACCCCAACCACCATATCTAAGCAGAATAGATTGAAACGAAGACTCTTTTGCCTTTCTCATCTACATTGGAGTGTAAACCGTGACTGATCAAGAGTTATGTTCTCAGATGAAACACAAATAATATTGGGAAAAAACAGAAAAGTTTTTGTATGGAGGAAAAATGATGAAAAGTAGAAACCACGCTGTCTTGGAATTTACAGTCCTAATGACCCACAAACTCCACAGCTAAGTGTGATGTTCGGGGGGTGTATAAATTCTGATTCTGTTGGTACTTTGACACCCATAAAGGGTAACATCAACTCTAGGAAATACATTGAAATATTGGACACAAATCTTTAGCCAGTAATTGCCACGGGTCAGCCATCTTATATCTTCCAAGAAAACAATGCACTAGTGCATACATCTCGAGAGACATGTAGATGGAAAAGAGAAAACCATATCAACACTATGAATTGGGCCCCTCAATCTCCAGACTTGAATGTCATAAAAATGTGTGGAGAACTGTGAAAATAAAACTTCCAAAACGTGTATCTCAAATAAAAACTAAACAGGACCTTATTGACAATGTTTTGGAAATCTGGATCTCTCTCACACCAACTTACATAAAATCATTATACTTGTCACTACCAAAGCAAATTCGAGCTGTTCTTGGGGCAAATGGTTGTATAACAAAGTACTGAAAATTCGGGGCAAGTACGTTTTTTAATATAAAGAAAAAAAACAACAAATTTTGACTCTGTTAATTTTGGCCAAGGTTCATCATGTCAGCCATTTTGTGACTTTTCATTTGGCACGTGAGTGTAGATGCAAGATGCAACAAAATTATGTGAATGTGCAAATTAATAATGTTAACATGCAAGATATTTTTGTCAACACGCGACTTATCTTACAATTGTTAACATAATTAACTCGCATGCTGACATACATAAATCGCATGTCAACGTAATTATCTCGCATGTTGACATAAATATCTCGCATGTTAACATAACTATCTTGCATGTTAACAATATAAACTTGCATGTTCATGTAAATAAGTCGCATGTCAAAATAATTAACTCGCATGTTGACATAAAAATGTCGCATGTTGTCATTATTTTGTTGAATTTTGCATTTATGATGTCAAATACGGACGTAAGTAAGTGATTTAAACCATATAAATTGCGAATCCCCAAAAAATGGTAACTTGCATGTCAACATTATTATCTTGCATGTAGACATAATTATCTTGCATGTTGACATAATATACATTGCATGTAGGGGGGGGGGGGGGGGTATGCCACCATAGTTGTTTAATAGTTGATTTACCTGTAATTCAAACGTACTAAAAGATATTGTGAAGACTTGTGAGATTTCTATCCGAAAATAGTTGGTATTTAGTTAAAAATAAAATAAAAATTAACTACTGTTAATTGGAACTTATGATTTACATATCAAAAGCAAAAAACCAACTGCGCTACGATGTTAGACCACAATGCTACTGTGTAAGTGGAAACTAATTTAAAAGTTTGTTCTTATTTTGTCGCTACGTCATGTTGTAAATTTTGAATCTACAAGGTGGGTGTAAATAAAAAAATTTCAACTTTGTATTTACATCCACCCAATAACTTCAAAATTTACAACATGACAGCTATGTAATGATATGTACTTAATAATTACTAGTAACCAAATACAATGCTTGAGTTCAAAAAATTCAAATGAAACAAATATTAATGTAAAGCAATTCGTATCGTATCGATAACTATTCTTTATACAAGGTAATGAACATTTATTTTTAAGAAGATCGTTTCTGGTCCTATATATTCACCTTTCAAATTATCAACTTGATATATTTTCCGTTCCGCCTTTGATCAACAACCCCGTATTTACAAAATAATTCGTTATTGTTTTGGCGCAATATATAGTACTGCAGTACGCAAATATGGGTAGTATAAACAGGATATATTTATATGTTCAGCGTTTTGATTGAAATATATTTACGTTTTGTTCAATTTTATTGAAGAAGGAAAAAACATATTTATATATTTTGTGCTTGAATCGAAACATGTAAACATTTTGATCAATCATATATAAGAAGGAAAACAGAGTTTAAATCTATCATTCATAAGCTGAAACCAAGCAAGGAAGTAAGTATCTATTTGAAACATTGCACTTCTTGACGTATACCAACCAAGATGGACTACGACAATAGCACGCCAACCCCCAGTTCTACCCAGATTCCCCCCGCTCTGAGGGACGGGTACGATCTCCCTGTGTACGGTCTGGACACTGGACGATTTTACTCTCTGCACATTCCAGCAATGACCTGCATCTTCCTGAGTCTGATCTCAGCTATTCTGACAATAACGCTCAGCTTTAGAAAAATTCCACGACGTGCGTTCTTTGACTGGACCAAAAGCGAAAGGTTCGTTGTCTACATGGCAATTTGTGATGGCGCTTTCAATTTGGCCCACAGTATGGATCACCTTCATATAACCATAACCAAAAGACACGTCTACCCAGCGTCGCTTTGCCAGTTCTACGCAGTCACGCTGCTGGAGTTCATCCTAGCTCAGGCTCTGATGGTTAACATCGTTGCAGTGAACGCGTTCACACTGATGATCTTCAATAAGCAGTTGAAATACGGAAAACGAGATTGGCGTCTTCTATTGTGGATCTTCGGATTTCCTTTCCTGTTATCCATGATTGCGCTTGCAGCCAAGCAGTTTGGCCCAAGTGGTGCTTTGTAAGTAACGATCATTATTATGAAGAATTTTGTTTAAACTCTAATTATAGGAACCAACTAATGATTAAGTTATATAGTATTTTTTTTTATTATCAAGGCTGATGATATAATTTGAAAAGGTATTGCTAAGGTGGCACTTTTGCAACCGCCTAAGTTTTCTTAAGGAGGCTTAAATTTCCTCGATTATTTTTATATAGAGCTTTTCTCCCAAGGAGATCAATACAGTCTAAAAATGACGACCGTCGAACTCTCATAATATATACATTTGTCTTAATAATAATCTTAATCATAATTTTGAGAGAATTCACATTTATGATGTATACACATAAGATATTTACCGGTATACATGTATTTACTTCTTTTATAAATACAATATGTAACGTGCTTAAGGAAATCATTTCATCATTGTATATTTACATTCTACTGTTTTCTCACAAAAAAACCCAAATTCAATTGAATTCCTTATTTATGTCCATAAATGCCACACCCTTATCATGCATAATTTAGGTGATTTAATCTATATTTCTTAGAAAATTATTTATAAATACAGTACATTTCAGTGAAGCTAATTCTACAATTATAGCACACAATACACATTTGCTAACATGACACTATTTTTTCTCAAAACTCATCAACAATTGAGGTGCTGAAAAAAAGTTCCATGGCATTGTTTTCTTACACAGTGTTTTATTACTTTGCAATTGATTACCTTTCAGTTGTTTTTTCGACGGTGTAAATGGTGGATTGGCCCAGTTCTTCCTCGTCACCCTTCCGTTTTCTATGATTTTGATAGTAAATACAACGTTGTATGTGACTACTTGGGCAAAACTCCGATCCATCGAGAAAAAATTGAGCCTGTCACTCGGAAAACAGTCGTCTGGTTCTAAAAGGAAGCACGCAGCAGTCCGCGCCATGTCTTTGTTCGTTCTGGCGTTTATCTTTCAGTGGCTGACACTGGCTTTGTTTGGAATATGGGCGTTTGTCGACCCCGTAAGCCTTCCTTCAGCCCTAATTCACGCAGTTACCATATTCTCAAACGTCGGCGGAATAGTCAACCTTGGAGTTTACCTCCTGATCAGAAGGAGATTGCAAATTCAAGGCCAGGCCTCGTCCGACCACAGTCATAGTTCTAAACCATCAGGGACCAAAAACACGAGCAACACTGAGGTGTAACACACAATAACGGGATATTTTGTAGAATATTAGAACCCCTGAAAAGTTTCTATTCGGAAACTACATTTATATACATTTTCTTTCAATAAATAAATTCTTTTGAAGGTGTTTGATTAACATGCATGGGACATCATCCACAAAAAAACCTTTAATTTTTGCTTTTCCGTGCATCTATGTATTTAAGCAAAACTTTCCTGAATTTAATAAGCTGTGAATAAAACACAAAGCTTAGAAGCCATAAATATTAGTTTTTGTTGTTTTTTTTTATATAGACTTTAGACAAATGATATACTATTGCTTTGAATAAAAAACAAAGCTTTGAAGTATCATATGGTACTTTTAGTTGTTGTGTTAAAAGTCTAAACATTTAATGTACAAGGAAGTGATAAACGTGTTTTGAAAGTTAAGATTAGGTTTCTGTGAAAATTGTGTTTCTTTTGTTTGAAGGACATTATTATCCACTTTGTTGATGTGATAAATATCGCAAGTTCATTGCTCCTGATTCAGAAATACGAATACTGTGAATGAAAAGGTTTTTTTTTTTTACTTTTCGTCTTAATCAAGAGGAACACAAACTAAGTCAGGGCGTATACTGTTTATAAGAAACACATGTACTGTGGAATCATTTTTATTCGTGGGGGTCAATGTTCGTGGGTAGCCAAAATTTTCCTGGTTCGTGGGGTGAATAAGTATTAAACAAATCCTTGTATACACTTTCGTGGGGATGTAAATTCGTGGGCAACATCCACGAAAGCCCCGAACATTGGTCCCCCACGAACAATGATGATTCCACAGTAACATTTATTCGTAAAAACCCAAAAGGCAAAACACACTGATTCAAAACATATCGCAAAAGGAATATTCAGATATGGCGCTGACCAAAAAATTAACTTGATTTTAGGTGTCTTTCTGAAATTCAGAGAAATGCATTTCAAGGCTAGGAATAAATTAATTTGTAGGCTGGACTACACAAGCGCAGACGTTACTTAATCGCATTCGATTAAACCTCGCTTATGTAACCAGATAGCTATATATACGTGTTTAAGACATTAGTGCAAATGACGATACGATACGATACGAGTGAACAGTGTTTAAGTTCGCAAGGTCATTGACCGAAAAGTGACATTGCTTGGATTCATGTGTCATCGAAATGACCAGGAAGATTAAATGGTGATTGGTCTTTGGACGGCGTTCAACGGATACAAGAAATTAAGACTCTTAATTGTAATTAACCTTTCGACAATGAACTTTTATTATAAGTCACGTATATGGACTGTGCCAGTAAAGATATATTGACAATTGCTCATTCTATTTATGAGTATGTGCTTATGATTTGATTGAGAAAGACTTACTTATATACCACTATACGATAACTATGCGCTTAATAAATATCATAAAACACGAACTGTTTTCTGATTTCAAAAGTCTAAAGAACAACAAATCAAATATACTTTTATGGTGCCCGTGACCAGGACGATTTCGAAGTGCAAAAACTAAAGAAAGGACATTTTGAACTATTAAGGTAAGAACTTTTTCTCAATGTCTCAGTTAACTATCTCGATGTAAGCAACTCAGACTAGCAACTCAAATGGCAACAGAAAACAGGTTTGATAAAAAAGAATTTCAAAGGCAAATAAACCAATTAGAGGAACAATTTTCGTGGATGGGTCATAATAAAGAAAATAAAGAACAAGATGAAAATGAAAAGTCCGCAGAACAAAAACAGATTAAACAAAACTCTTACGACACACCATCTGAAACAATTCACGAAATAAAGATGATGAAAAAGATTTTTTCTTTGGTCAGGTTAAAGCTATAACAGCCGCTTTATCAGCGCCCGTATCTTCTGTGATAACTTCTTTCGAAGGAGACCCTATAAAGTTTAAACAATGGATAAAAGAAGTAGAAAAATATGGTATTATGTCTGGGAAACAGGGTCACGAAATCCCCATGCTCGCGTACATCACGAGTAAAGGTTCGGTAGAAGACTATATCAAAAGATATCCAGACAGACAGATGCGTCAGAAGAAATCCCGTCGTGGAACGTCCTAGAAGAATGTTTAAAAAATCGATTCGCGGAAATTACGGACCCCCAACACGCGTAAGCAGTAATGCGCAGGACGCGACAAAATTCAAATGAAAGTGTTCAGCGAGGCAAAAACTAAACAATTATATCGAGAAAAATCAAAGCGTTCAGGCCACGCCTACCTCATTAATAAAGCGCGCAAACCGTTCACAAAGCGTGCAGCTATTTTTAGCAAAGTGTACCGTGCAAGAAGCGAACCATACCATTCACAAAACGAACCGAACCATTCAAAAAGCGTACCGAACCAAACCGTGCAACTGGTGTAGTAGCAGGTTTCAGGGTCTATATATAGTTTTTTCATTGATATTTACCCTGGATGGCCGGACCGTTCCTGATGAGTCAGCTGACAATATAGTTCACCTTATATTGGAAGAAATATACCCAAGGTATGGCTGTCCGCTTCAAATTCTTGCAGACAATGGAACAGAAAATGTGAATAAGAAAGTGGAAGAAACCTTGATGAGATCAACATTAACCACATCACAACATCCTACTACAGTCCTCAAGGCGAGGTAAAGTGGAGAGATTCCATCGCACTCCTCATGACGTAATGACTAAGAAGATAACAGACAACGCTCAAACATGGGATATTCATCTTAATCAGACATTGGCAGACATTCGATTTCACCCGAATGAATCCTCAAAGTTTTCCCCATACTATCTAATGTACAATAGAGACGTTGTATTACCTCTTGATACTTTACTGAAACCTCGTCGAAGATATGCAGGAGAAGATCAACATAAGATCGCGCTTCAAGAACAACACAAGGCGATCTTGCTAGTACATCGCAATATGAAAGAAGACAAGAAGAAGCAGAAAGCCGAGGCTAAGAAGAAAAGTAAAGATGCAGACTTTCAAGTAGGAGACCCAGTCTACCTCAAGAAGAAGACACAAAATAAACTAGATAAAAAGTGGCTCCCATATTACCGGATTATTGGACAAAAAAGACCAGTCAGTTTTGTGGTGAAGGATCAATTAACGGGATCCATTACCAAGTGTCATGCACGGCAATTAAGACTGGCAGATATTTCGCATTGGCCTCTCTCAGAAGACACTGATGGTGGAAGAACTCTGAAAAAAAAATTATGTGGTGCCACCGGAAGAGGAATTATCTTCGGAGGATGATGATGAGATGCAGCCAGAGCCAATAGAAAGAGCCACACAGTTCAAACAACGTGAAAGAGAAAATTCTTCAGACGAAGAAGACATACCCTTAGCCGAACTTCAAACACGCATAAGAGCTAAGAAGATCATAGATGATTAACGGAGTAAGGACGTGCAGGATCAGACTGTAGGGTCGGGATCTCATGAGAACCCTGAGTCAGAACAGAATGAATACAATGATCAAAACTATGAGATAACCCTAAATACCCCAGCCTTACCCTTAGATATGGAAATTTTTAAAATAAATTCTAAGGTAGGTCTAGGCTTCACCCCTAACCCCAAATCGCGTAAACCAATCCCCAAACATCGTAATTAAGAATCTAGCTGTTAGTAAACAGCAACATGTAGAAAATTACATGTATCTTGCTATAATGGCCGATGTGTTTATAGCATTTGTATAATGTGTTGTAGATGTACATAATCTTGAATAGGCTTTGCTTGTACATATTGCACGATTGTAAACAGGGATATCAGGATATCGTCTTCCTCGTGTTCATTCAGGATAACATCTGAAATTTAGGGGGAGATCATATCTCATGATACCACAAATGGGACAATACAAATCAAGCAAATTCTTAGAGTATATCAAATGGGACAAAGATTTTCGGCTGATATCGCTAAATTTAAGGCTAATAGAAAGTACTTAGAAGAGGAGATACGCAAAATGAGGTTTATGCGGCATAAAAATAAAAGAGCAATAGTACCCATGGTAGGAAAAGTTTTATCCTTTTTTTTTTGGTACGAGGCAGATTTAAGAAATATTCGGGCTAATATCAGACAACTTGCAACCGATCAACAGAAAATTAAGCATGTACTAACTAAAAACATGACTTTTATAAAAAATAATCAACAAAACATAATTGAAAATCGCAGAACAATTAACGAAACTGTTCGTAGTCTTCAGGAATCATGGCATGACAAACAATATTAGAACAAGAAATGTATACCATGCAAAGATTTAACGACCTCTACATGCACTTTGACAGGACAGTAAGCGGTCTCGCAGATAACGTCACCGTAACTAGGAACCATTTGCAGCAACTTCTTTTACGCTTAAATATGCTTTCTTTGGGACATCTCTCTCCAACCATTATTTCCCCAGCAGACCTCAAACAACTTTTATCAGAAATCACGGGTCAGTTCCCCTCACATTTTAAGCTACCTTATGACACCGATACTGATCCCTGGTCGTATTACAAAATTCTACCGTGTACCACATTGATACTAGCTATGACATAGACACTCAGGCGGTTGCAACAGATGTTGTTCGAAGAACATTTACATTAACGAAGATAGAAATGGATTCTTGTTTGAAACAGCATGGACATTTCTATTCAGTAGATAAACCCTTTTATTCCGTGAGTTCAAGTAAGTCGTGTATCGTAAAAATATTTCAAGATGATGTTCCGGAAATAGAAAAACGGTGCTCAATTTCGACAGAAAATAATTTAGTCGATCCTAAAGCGGTTAATTTGAGGGAAGGAAAATGGTTGATTGCTTCTTCAGAATCGCTCGAGATAAATATAAAGTGCGGACAATACACCAAAAGTTATAGAATTAAGATTCCAATAGATATCTTAAGTTTAGGACAAGGATGTTCTGGTTTTCATGGTTCATTGCTACAACCTCCCTACTACAATCGAGAAAGTCAATTTAATAGATCTGACTCCAAACAGAATTTTAATGATGAAATAAATACATATACACTTTGGGATCCTCTTAACATAAAATTTCCAGGGATAGAACACATTAAGATTCCCCTATGAAGTTTTCCCTATGAACACATTAATGGCAAAATTGCCGGTAAACAGTAATCTACGACCTATGGAATCATCACCTTGGGTTGGAATTCTTTGCTTTTTTGTATTTTTGAATTTGGCAGTAGTAATTACATTTGGAATTTGTATTATGACACGCAAAGGTAGGATATATGTGCCGTGGTTGCTGGTCGTGTTGTCGAAGAAGGGGTGTTGACAGAGATGAGGAAAGTTCTGGCAGAGATGGTTTGTCTGGTGTGAATCCTGAGCAACGAACCTCCAAAGAGACTATTGAATTGAAATCCTTAGTAGAGGACGCTACAACCTCAAAGAAACCTCGCCGACATGGAAAACCAAGACGATCAATTGCGGACGTTCACGCTATGGAATCGATAACTGAGGAATTAGCACACCAGTTGACTGGAGAGACGAGGAACTCCGAGTTTTCGAGGCTCGAACGCTACGGACCAGACCCGGACTTGGCACGTAAATAGCAGAAAGGGTGTTGATGTCTAAGAAATAGAGGAACGCAGTAGATGTTCCGCGAAAAGTCACATCGCCATCCGCGCAGGAAGTACCGTTGATGTGCTATTTAAAAATTGTGTATTCAATATATTTCAGGCATTGTGAATAATGTAAAATGATTATAAAATTTTATATTCTGAAATCAAATGTGGAGAGCTGTGAACTGCAAAGGGAATTCATCGACTCTGAATTACTGAATAGTGATTATATTTGACTTTGATTATTTTGTATTGATTATTATTGCTGGTGAAAATATGTTGATTAATATTGACTTTTTGTTTGAAAAACCAAACAATCAGGTATAGTAATGTGTGTAGCATACATTTTGTACTATTATAGTGTCCCAAGCTGGTATAGGAAATTGGTTACTTCATTCTTTTTCTTAGCATTGATGTTCCGACTGGTGTGTCACTAAGAAGTCCATCTTTCTTAGAAGAGTTTGAAGGATAATTTCTTACACCGGGCACCTTGCGAAAGAAATCTTGTTGCGGGGGGAGGGGTGGGCGTATGTAACCAGATAGCAAAATATAAAATATAATTTTCATGATTGTATTCTGCTTGATGTTAATTTATCATTTGCTCGTTATGCACTCGATACTTTAAGATATTAGTGCAAATGACGATACGATACGATACGATACGAGTGTAAAGAAAGAGACTAGTGAACAGTGTTAAAGTTCGCAAGGTCATTGACCGAAAAGGATAAGTGACATTGCTTGGATTCATGGTGTCACCGAAATGATCAGGAAGATTAATACTCTCGAATGGTGATTGGTCTTTGGACGGCAATCAACGGATACAAGAAATTAAGACTCTTAATTGTAATTAACCTTTCGACAATGAACTTCTATTATAAGTCACGTATGGACTGTGCCAGTAAAGATATATTGACAATTGCTCATTCTATTTATGAGTATGTGCTTATGATTTGATTGAGAAAGACTTACTGCTTATATACCGCTATACGATAACTGTGTGCTTAATAAATATCATAAAACACGAACTGTCGTCTGATTTCAAAAGTCTAAAGAACAACAAAAGGATTACACTTGATATAATTATTATAATTTCTGCGTGAATCTCACGGTTCTCGAAGCAAAGCGTTGATTTTCGGCTGCATATCGAAATATGGCTGATTGATTTTATACAGCTTGTTTCAAAATTTAATGCACCGTTGATTAAAGGTATACATGCCGTTTCCAACATAGCAAAAACAGTGCTAAAACGGCATATATACCCTTAATGTACTAGACAGACAAGTTTTTGTTATATGGTAATTCCGGTACTGTTAATTTACAGAGAGAGAGAGAGAGTATTTGTCAATCTAATTTACTCAATATGCACAATGACACATCAAGAACCAAGAGAGCCCGGATGTCGGTACTTCACTTCTTAATTCATTAATGGAAAGGAACTAGGGAATGAAAAGGAAATGAAGAGAATAAAAAACAAGAATCTCATACATATGCATATTTTATGCTTTTAATGCACATAAGTTTATTATGAATGAGGATGTACATCCCATAGCTTAAAATCTTCATGAATGACAGAACAAAAATCAATCTGTCCTCTTTTGTGACAATTTAGAGGACGATTTCATGAATTCCGCCTTCGAAATGACTTGGTATGGATATATGTACATCGCCACATTAGATGAAATTACACAATTGATTGGCGTATGATTAATTATATTGCTTGAAAAAGCATCACAAATAAAAATATATTCAACATTTACAATCACAGATCCAATACCTCATAATCAATAGATAGTATTTCATATGCTCCAAAAAGGCTACAAATGATGAAAACACCAAACATCTGACTAGATCTTGAGGACACAATGAGGAAAGAATCGAAATATATGTTGGTCTTATTAGCTGCAGATCGATTAAAATTTTCTGTCCCCTTCCCCTAAAAAGGTGAAGAATTGTTTTAATATGGTTTAATTATTTTAAACAATTCTTTTACACGAACTTCAATAACATTGACTGCCATTAAAATTGGCCATGAAAAAAACCCAAGATTGATAGTTATGATGCCAAAAAACAAAACGGTGTCTTGATGTCCGAATCCTCCTTTTCAAAATTCAAGTTAACCAACATCACATCACAAGAACTGATCGAGAAGGGATGGATGTAAGAGAATTTAGACTTACCAAATTCACACAAATAGCAAACCAAAATCAGTATTTGACCCCCCCCCCCCCTCCAAACCCCTAAGGGCACAAAATCACAATTGTTCCATCTCCCACCATCCTCCTATCAACACTGGAAAATAATCCTGGATCCGCGTCCGCATGTAAGAGGGTTATTCCGAAATTATTGATACAACACAAATATGTCCCTTTCTAAGTGACGAATTTTAGTGAAAATTGGCATAAACATTGAGAAAACCTAAACAAATCATTGAGCAAAGTAATATTACAAAACAATTAATAATTTGTTTACGACGGTACACAAACAAGTCGGTGGTCGGGGTACTCCAAACTTGGAGTTAAAACAATTCAAACATCTACATTTTTCGTGTTGGTAGACCTACAATGATGATAAAAGAAACCAAATTATATATGTTCATTTTGCTATTTATTGTGACTAACTTTTGTGCAAGTTTAACTAGTGTTCGATTTGAAATACGGAGATAGTTCAAAAATATGTACCGAGCAATAGAAATCTGACTGCGACTGTTTATTGAATTTTGACGTCCACGCAACGCAGCAAAAATACATCAAATTGGTGGGAATCTCGGAAGAATGCCTTTTCTGGCCAAGAAATTGCTTAAACAATAACTATACGATGGAAGGGGGTCAAAGGTTTCAGTTAATCGGGTTTATTTACTGATTTGCTTAACTAGAACTAAAACAAAGGGGCTAAATATCAAGTATTTTTTACACCCAACTGATTTCAACAGGTCTAATACATATACAGAATGAATGTAAGAGACGTTTCACAGTAAGTTGACTTATGGAAAGAAATAACTCGATTTTTTCCACAAAAATCAAGAATGGAGAGAATATGTATCTTGCAATTTTGAAATAAAAAGAAAAGATGAAAAATGAAGAACAGTTCATGTTTTCCGTTCGTATGTAAGGTGTTTAAAACATAGGAGCAAAGAGAAACGTTAAAATGACGTTGGGATGAGTTTGTGGTTGCTCCGGGTCAATGGATGTAGGCGAGTTTGTAAGCTTACCAGGAATAAACAAATGATATTATTAACTTCAAAATTTTCACTTTAAAAAAAGGTATCCAGGTTTACTTTCTGTGAAATTTCAAGGATTTATCTTTTTTCCAAAGGGAGTAAGAGTAAATGTCTCAATAATTTCCGAACAACCCTCGTAATATACATGTACATGTATTGAATTTTAATGTTTTAATAAGAACACGGTTATAGTTTATAAATATATTTTCCCCTATTTCCTTGCCAGAAATATAATGAAGAAAGTTAACACTGGTATGTAGAAATAAGACTGTGCGTGTAATGTGGTATTTTCATTATTATTTTCAATTTTTGCAGAATGACCATGAGGCAGTGAACTAATGGGTTATGCAAATTCTTTTACAAGAAGATGGGTGAATAAGGTGTGAAAATGCATAGTTATATTTAGGCGGATAAGATACTGAAAAATAAAAATATCAACAACTCTGATAATTCTTTAAATAATCGTTCAAAACAAATGAATGTATATTTCACATAATATCGATTTGTAACATTTAATTATGTTCAATACTTGGAATATGTTGACTAATACTTGTGTCTGCATATCAATACCTCCAAATAACGTCATCTTTTAGAGTCAGTGGGTCTTTTTTTGTCACAATCTATGAAAGGTCTATATTAAAACGAACCGAATTCAATCAACAAAAACTTGGAGTGATGCCCCACTATACATTAAAATTATCACTTTGCATCCCGACAATTGAACGTTTTAGGAAAATCATACAAGTCCATAAATTCGTGCCAAAGTTACATATATCATTTAAATAACGCACTTTATTGTGACTAAAATGGTTCAGTGGCTAGAGTATCAGATTTAAGGTGACCTTAAAGAACTAGGTTAGGTTCTGGGTCGATACCACCAAGGCTTCAGGCACTATTTTTTTCATATCGTTTGTTAAGAAATTCAAACTTAATTTAGTTAGAAAGTGAGCTTTTGCAAACTTGTATTATAAGATTGTCAAATAGATTTAAATAGAAAAAAATGAATTTAAAATTGTATTTTACGATCAAACCAATGAGCATTTCCGTTATCTTATTCCACCATCTTCTTTTTTATTTCGTCAACAACCCTATGACGTGTATTTGGTGAGCCATTCTTCCACCTCCTTCAAGTGATATCCATGGGGCCCTCTCTGTCCCAGGTACACAACTTTTCCATTTAAAGCAATGAACAGACGCTCATACATAGCGCCATACTTATAGTTCAAATCGTTCGAAATGTCGTCTGCTACAACTTCACAATTTGGTTGTTGTTTTATCAAGGTTTCGACCGCTATCATTCGATCCTGAATTTTTTTATGATTATCGATATCGAAATTATTTTTAAACTTCCACCCATCACTAGGATGTGCTTCAGTTATATATACGATCAAGAAGTCAGCCACGTGACCAAAGCGAGCAATCAAGTCCTTGAAATGCTCCAGCTTCTTTATAAACGGTGGTCAGGTACAACTTCCAAAGTTCAGAACAAGCGGTCGGTCTTTTTTCTGATATTCGAGAAGATGAACCTTCGAAAGATCAGGTTTGATGACGTCACCATTAGGGGCATCATGGTACAGTTCTGCCTCTCGGAACACCTCGTAAAGACGAGCACTTATCATTGCTTTAAGGTGAACAAAGGTGTACACAGTGTCTTTCCAATCCTCTTCTTCAAGATAAGATTCTATCATAACTTCCCTGAAATCTTGCATGATATTTTGATCCATTGCGTGAATATATCTTCCGAACATTATCATAAATGTTGCGCGGATAGAAAACACGAACAGACGACACAAGCGTGCAACGATTGTAAGTGAGTGCCACATCTGAAATACAGAAAATTAAGTAACATTCACATTGAGTTACAAGCCGTAAATTATTGTTGACAATGTCGTACTGGTTACCTTTCGAAGAAACTCTACATTTATATAAAGATCACGACAAATAATATCGCCAGGTCATAAGAATACATAGACATGAATGTATATATTGTTAGCTTTACACAGTCTTAAACACTTTCAAGAGCAAAAATAAAAAAAATGCAATTTAGGCCGAAAATTCAAAGGAAATCCTCTCCAATGTACTTAGGGAGAAATTTTGTGTTCATTTCCCTCCAAAATTTTGTTTCGGGCATTTCATATTTTTTAACTTATTAAAACAATGCATGAGGCAGTTAAATACTATTATATGTGATAGAGTATTGAATTCATTGATTTGTTTTTAATTCTAATTATCCCATGCTGTTTTTTAAAATGTGATCAAGAAAATCGCTACCGTGTTAGAAATTATTTTTTAATACAAAATTTGTATTAAGACGCAATAGAAAACGTACTATTTAGCCTTTAACCATACCCAACTAAATATTGCTTTTGATATTGGAAATACTTGATTCAAAGTGGACGGGTCAAGGCAGTACAATGTATTACAAAATCAAAGACGTTGTGTTTTAAAGGATTAAGCTTTAGTAGCAACGTAGTGTGAGTAACTGCATTTTGAAAATATGTTTATACTGTGGAATCATTTTTATTCATGGGGGTCAATGTTTGTGAGTAGCCAAAATTTTCCTGGTTCGTGGGGACGTAATTTCATTGATAGTGTAATCGGGTTAAATTTAATAAATATTAAACAAATGATTGTGTATAGGTTTGTGGGAATGTAAATTCGTGGGCAAGGGATACCCACGAAAGCCACGAACATTGGTCCTCCACGAACAATGATGATTCCACAGTATTCAACTATACATTTACATGATAAAACGTTGCATTTGTACATAAAATGTAGATTATAAATGTATTGTTCATACACTTATCTAAAAAAGCACTTCCTCTGTTTAAATGTAACTAATGAATAAACTTGGCTATTTTCTGAAGAAAAAGTTTTAATGCAGGTTTCAAGTTAATTGAAGTTGATATTACTATCGAAATTGTTGCACAAATACAACAACTTCATATTTATGACATGCAAAACGTTGCAGCATTCCGTATTTACATGTATATCACCGTTTTCTTTACGTATTGTATGATATATTGTGTTCCATAAGTTTCTGTGTGTATTATCTAATTTTCCTTTTTTTCTTAGAACTTTTTTTTTATTTCCTGGTTTATTTATTTATTACAAATAACTTATCCGGCCGAACAAATAGCTAATTCGTCCAAACAAATTATAGCTGATTCGTCCGAACAAATCCTAATTCGTCCGAACAAATAAGATTTATTTTTTTTTTTATCTGGCCCTTCCAGTCGCCGTATGATATACCGAATACAAATGGATAACTTGAAAATTAAAAAAAAAATCAAACTATACTTAAAAAATCATAAATTATTATACAATTAATGTGAAACTTACAATAATAATAGACAATCTTGAGGATACAAATAGAAAAGATCGAATACTGCAGAGTTTGGCCTTACCACGTGATGTGTTGCTTCAACTGAAATAAAAAAATCACGTAAGAAAAATCTATTTATAATTACAATAGTGCTTTACATGTTTATTTTCAAATTTTGGTTTCCTGCATTTAATTAAGACATTTTTGTGTCCCAAATTCCATTGCAACAGACAACACAAATCCTTCTACATTAAAAAAAATAAGAGTAATTGAAGCAAAGGAAAAGGACGCTGTCGGCTTTTTTTTTTTTTTTTTTTTTTTTTTTTTTTTATAAAAGCTGATACAAAACCAAGTAAATCAATCAATATACATGCAACTTTTAAAACAAGATCTTTATTTAAATCTTGCCGCCTCAATGATTGCGAATTGACCCGGTTTAACTCGGACGCCATTATTTATTCTGACCGACTAGAATTTTTCAAATAATTAAACGAACTGATCATGATTTCGCTGTATTAACAAAGATCGATAATAATCCTACTTATAAGAGTCCATTTCGGTGTGTGTTCATAATATACCAAAATCTGCCTCACCTTTGCACTGTCAAGTTATAAATCCTGCAGGTGTACAAGTATTTCACCGAACGGTCACTTCAAAACGTGGCTATGGCAAATTAGTTCCCGAATTTCCTTTGAATTTAGGGCGTTTTCGTCCGCGACCGGGGCTGATTTGTTTATGAGATGAAATAACAATTGTGTAACATGTTTGATTGTCCCAGTTTTGTAATTATGCGAGTTCATTTGAATTTTTGATGCGTGTTTATTCCGAATGTGGAAAGGCCCGGACTTATGTAACTTCGACGACAACAAATTCAGTCCCATGCCTTGCTGGATGCACGCGTGTTTTTGCTACTTAATTGTAAATGAAGTGTTGTTTAAAAAGATGTCAAGAGGATTTCTCACAGAAGTTTGTTTTAAATGCATTACCTGTATCTAAAGTTGCGCAAGTTTGGTAGATAATATAGTAAAATTTAATCCTTTAGTGACACCTGCATACACCTACATTTACCTGGACTTTGTGAGAGATTAGCGGCTATATATATATTCGTATGTCATGTCCATTTACTTGTTGAGCGGACCGTCAAGACATGCATATATGGATTGCCGTTTTAGTAATTTTGAGGTTGTTTTTTTTCATTAAAATAGAATTTTCGTTTTTTTAAAAATGATGTACTTTTAGACACCAAAACATAATAAGCGATATTGACAAAATATTGAAGGTGCTGATGTAAAAAAAAAAATCGATTTTCTTTTATTTAAATCGTTTCTGATTTAGAACATACGTCCATAAAAACAAAAAAACAAATAAAACGGTACCCCATAAATATATGTCATTTAATTGCATTGTAATTTTAAAATATGATTAATATTTAAAAGGCATTGGAGGGGATTTAGATTGTGAGGTTAGTATCATAAAGGTATCCACTACTATAGCTTGTGGAGTTTTATGACATTTATTTTATTGATCTTCGCGATATACTGATTCCCAACATGTCCACACGGCGGGTGCCCAAGACAAGGTGTTATACTGGAAATTCTCCTCCTCTACATGGGGAGTAGACCGTCCTCTACATGGGGAAGAAGCCCGTGCCCCAATCTGTGTAAAAAGAGGAGACAGAAAGACAGCTTCCAGTTGACTTTTCTTTATTCATAAGTTATAACATTTTTATAACATTTTCATAAATGACATTTTAACAATAAATATTAATATTAACTAGAGCCGTGCTCGTTGCAAAGCAACGAGGAGGTCTTCCGTTGAAGCTTCGTGTCGAGAAAGGACTGTCAATCACTGATTAAAACCAGTCCGTTCTCCTTACACTTGTCAGTGTCTGACAGGTATTGATTGGAGGTCATCTTCACACGACCATTACTCCCGACCTATCAGAGCTTTAGAAAATCAATTGGAACTCT
Organism: Magallana nippona; assembly: GCA_033439105.1. Taxonomy (NCBI): domain Eukaryota; kingdom Metazoa; phylum Mollusca; class Bivalvia; order Ostreida; family Ostreidae; genus Magallana; species Magallana nippona. The sequence goes on from CM065923.1 coordinate 13,835,304, forward strand.
TCAAAAGGAGGCAGACAAATTAATTCATGTCCGTTTTCTATGTAACCTCCAGACTGCGTATTGAATATTTGCACCTGTCATTAAACAGATAAAGGCATGTCTTTGGTAAGTAGGAGTATATTTAGATTGTATGCAAATGTTGAGGTCATTTGAAGATGACCTTTGATCGATACCTATCAGGACCTGACGAGTGTAAGGAGAAGGGGAGTAGTTTTAATCAGACTGGATTGTCTATATGATTATAGTCAGCTCAGAAAATCGAAAACGAGGTTCAATTTCAAAGTATTCTTTTCATACCAGGCAAGTTCTCCGTTTAACTTACTTCATGTTTATATCAGGTTAGGATAACTTTAAAAAACACATATATGTACATGTATATAACAGAAATACAAACCGATAAATACAATTATGTACAACCGATGACACGATACAAACTAGGCCTAGCCCTATATCAAAGTGTAATCAACACAAAATCCTCTGCGCTAATGCATGAACCAAACAGTGTTATGTTTCATAGTAATTTTCCTGATCTCATACTTACAGCTCTATCACTTACATATGGAATAATTTGTGTAAAGTGCAGTGTTAAAATTAAACAATTGAAACGATCACAAATTGTAAATAAACGATGACGCCTTCTCCCACCTGAGGGTGTACTATACGAGAGGTACTCAGCGGGAGGGACACCTCTCCGTATAATGTTAGGCCACGTAAGCACTCAGCATCGTTTTTGCTCGGTGAACAAATTTATCCGAAATCTTAACAAGCAAATCTTCAAATTCCTAATCCGTGATGATGGTAGGGGAAGGGGGAGTTGTGAGGCAGCTCTAACTTCTATTGTTTAATATGATTTTGTTTTAAATTTGCCAATTTTTTTTTTTTTGCCTTCTCCTTAAAAGTTTGTGTGTGTGTGTGGGGGGGGGGGGGGGGGGTGGGCAATGCCCCAAAATGAAATTTTCTAGATGTTAGTTTAAGGGAAATTTTGGTTGCGAGAAGAGGGGAGCCGTGTTCCAACTGGACCAATTAAAGGTACTGTGAGCAGGCTCACAATTGATACCCCCCGCTAAGAAAAATCATAAATCAAGTAGTTCTCTATTAGAAAATAATTGATGCTTCTTTTTCCTATAGTGACACTGGACTTGCACAAATGACCAAAGCTCAAGTCAGAACATATTTACAGGTCATCAGCAATCTTTGTTAAATTTTAGCTTCTAATCATTTCCATCAAGATAATGTTCAGATGACACAGACAGAAATTAAGCATTTGTATAACATGACCTTGAACTTGTACAACTCATCCTGGGTCAAGTTCATGACATATCCTCGGGTCATCAGCAATCTTTATATTAAATAGAAACTTCCAATGTTTCTCCTTAAAAAACAGTATAATGCAAACACATTGTGAACTTTTTCTTCCAATGACCTTGAATTTGCCAAAATGACCTAGGGGCAAATCATTACACATCAGGTCATAAGCCATCTTTGTGTAAATTAGAACTTTCAATTTTTATCTACAAAATTGATACGGACCGGACACAAATTTTGCACTATTCCTGCCAGTTACCATGACCTTAACCAAAACGACCTTGGGTCAAGTTCATTACACACCCTCAGGTCATAAGCAATCTTTGTGTGAAGTAAGAACCTCCAATATTTTTCCATAAAAAACATGGACAGGATACGAATTTTGCAGGTTTCCTGCCAGTAACCTACACCTTGCCCAAATACATTGGATCAAGGTCATGACACACCCTCAGGTCATAAGCAATCTTTGTATGAAGTAAGAATTTCCTATGTTTCTCCATAAGAAACTAGGATCTAAACAGGATACGAATTTTGCAATTTTCCTGCCAGTGACCTTGACCTTGCCCAAATGACCTTGCGTAAAGGTCATTACAGACCTTCAGGTCATAAGCAATATTTGTGTGAAGCAAGAACTTCCAATGTTTCTCCATAAGAAAGATATGGATAAGACACAAATTTTGCATAGACAGACAGCGGACGGATGGACGGATGGACAAGGTGATTCCTATATACCCCCCAAACTTCGTTTGCGGGTGTATAAAAATCTTATTCGCAACTTTAGTGCGGCACAAAGAACGACCTATGTTTTACAATTATTTCCATCATATCACATATACATGTACATTTATATATTTCAGTTATTAATATTTTGTACTTTTTAAATATATATGTATATTGACCAATATATTGTATTTATATTTGTACTCTCATCATCGTCGTCGGAACCACAAGTTTTCTATCCGTTACACTGCTTGAAAGCAGGATTTCTCCGAACAGTTCATTTTTCCCCAATATGGAGTCATTATCGACTATCCCCTGTGCCAAATGCGAGGGGTGATCAGCATTTAAAGGGATAGTAGCTACGATTTTAATATATTTTCCATACTGCTGAAAGTAACTAAGAACGAATACATATACATCAAATACTCAAATAAGGCATCACTGTGTTTATAAAAAGCTGAATTTCACATACCCGGATGCAGCGTAATGGATGACGAGGTAAGCACATGACAGTGATTTTATGTGAAAATAAAATTATTTACATTCAGTGGAAGGTGTATTGCAAGCCTATCCCTTCCATAAAGTATTATTTAACCCATTTCTATTTAATGAACCGTAATAATTCAGTGAAAATTGTTTTTTGTGGGTTTTTGTGTTGATCCTAAACATTATTTGTACATTTTAGAGCATTTTATACTTACTAACCCACCATGGATCTTTGCCTGACGATGCTTCTGGTTTGGAATAGTACATTTTTAATAATTTTCAGAACGATTTAATAATTAACACTCTATCGTTTAAATAAATCAATCTAAGATGATGGACCTTCTATAACATAAGATTAAAACAGGTGTTATGTTTGTGGCTAAAAAAAAAAGCCATATATGAAGACGCGAATCTTGTGTATAGATAACCGCTCACCGATATAAGTAGTCCAGTCGCGACCGAATTCCTCGGCCGCGGGATAGATTACGTAATGGTACACACACATACACAGCTCACAAGAAAGCTAGCAGTATTATTAAATGGCAAAAATGTTGAAGTTTTTTTTTTAAACCAACCATTGATTTATGTTTGATGATGCTTCTAATTGGGAATGACATTGCTTTTATTCATTAATAGAACGATTTCTGTATTAACACTCTATCGTTTAATTCAATTTAAGAAGATTAAACTTTTAAATGTAATCAAAACTAAAACAATTCTATGTGTTTGCGGCTAAATAAACCCATATATGAAGACGCAAACCTTGTGTATTAGATAAACGCCGACCGCTAGGTAGTCCAGCCGCGACCGATCTCCTCGGCCGCGGGCGAGGGATAAGTTAGGTAATGGTATACACACACAGCTCAGACCCTAGATAGATTTCAAATACATGTAGAATAATAACTAATATGTATCACAAAGAAGTTATTTTCTTTAATCCGTAGTTTGTGTTGTACTAGTAAAGAATTTGGTGGGGTTTTTTTTTGTTTTTAAAGGATTTTCCACTATAAAACCTAACAAACACGACTTATAATCTTCACATAAAAGCATGTATTATTTAAATAAACCTTTTTTCTAATGAATTAAAGCATTCTGTATTAACTGGTTCACTTTCTGTGATAACTTTATGTCAGTTGTACGCACAAAGACTTTTTGTGAACTTGCCTGATGAAAACAGATACATGTTAACAAGTAAAGCTTTTTACATTCATATTACGCAATTCCCTAACAAAATAACATTGTAACGACATTGATAAGATCCCAATGAACAACTTTTTCAGCGACAGCCATATCGAATTCTTAGCCATTTTTGAGTTATTAAGCAAATACTTTAAAGGGCTCTTGGCCCCTAATTTAAGGGGCCAGCCCTTTTTAATGGTGTCAAATGAAAGCCCTTGATATTATGCACAACCTTTATTCTTCATGTCTTAACAAAATATTTTTTGTTTAAAAGATGCAAAGAAAAATATGTGTAAATTTTCGCACTTTTTGAAATCCCGTTTTTGACCCCTACCTTTTTCTAAATTAAAAATCGAAATCCAAAAACAAAAACCGATGTGCACAACTTCAATGCCTCTATTATTCAAATTCGTTGGATTCCCATTCCCTGCTATCATAGTCACGGAGCCTTTGTCTGGAAACCAAAGGCCCTAATTTTTTTTCAAAGGAGAATGACTCGTTAACGGTAAAGGAAATTTTTAAAGTTTTTGAAATGTTATAGATAGTGTTTTGTAAAGTCTATTAGCCCTGAAAATTTGAGCAAAAACCGTTCAGAAATGAGCAAGATATGAAGCCCCAAAGTTCGCGTCTAGGAAAAAAAAAATTCGCCCGCACAATAATAGTAAGGTCTAGGTAAGGACCTTAATTAAAATGAAATTTATCGACATTTAACATTCATTACAAAAATCTCTGAAAATAAAATGTAAGTTGAACCCCATGAATCGGTTAACTTTACTTTTTAAAATGCGCGTTAGTGTATATCTTATCTTATCTGTATAAAAAGAGGAGGCAGAAAGACAGCTTCCGGTTGACTACTCCCACACCCCCATTTTATAAACACGGACACTGCGCTACGACATTCCCAATAAACTAATAAGTAAATGCAATCAAGTCCGTTTTCTATGTAAACCAAATAAATATATATGTAAGTATTGACAAGCCAGTTCTTACATTGAAAATATTGTTATTATATTAAGAGTCGCATTTATTTTTACAATGATGATTTTAAAAACTTTTTACAGAAATATATTATCCAACTGAAAATTTTGATTCATCCTGTCATTAAAATGGAACAAACAACATATTCCATTTTAACAATCTGAAAATTAACGGAAAATAAACACTTTTTAAAACCACCACTGGTATATAAAAAGATGAAAAGTCGTCTATGTACAGTGTGAGGGGCCTGATTTTTTGCTCTTTCTCAGATTTTCAAAATTGGAATTGTCATGTTTATGATTTTTAAGAAATAACTATAACGAGGAAAGTCAACAACCTCGGAGGGGAAAATAGTTGAAAAATATGTCATGTTTTTTTTCTAATGGTAGACATGGTTATATCCGTGTGAAACAACTAATTAAACTACAGGAAGTTTATTAAAAGTTTATTATAAAATCGGCATCTTCATACTTGTGTTAATTGTGCAATGTGACGTTTTCATAGAATCTTACATTTGTGCCAGCTTAATTATTTACTTTCAAGGTTTGCAACATCCTTTTAGTGTCAAAATAATACCTTAGAATACATCATGTACATACGCTAATAAAATCGAAACAGCGAACGTTTGGATATTAAAGTTAACTTCCTAATGTGTTTCTTCAAGTTTGTTTAAAATGTAAACAGGGGAACAAGAATTGGGCCACATAAAGAGTATTATTTTTCCTTATAGGAAATGTTATCCATAGAAAAATCGTTAATATGTCAAGTAACAATAGGGTTAAAGAAAATTGCATTCTTCTATGATTTCTGCAAAAAAAAAATGTTATAAATAAATCTTGAAATAAAAATAAGCTATCTAATTCGAGAGTTCGGGGAAAACACTTTTAAAGTTTCCTAAATGTAGCATACACTCGATGTTTGGAAGTCCGTGTAATGGATCTCTAGAACGTCTCTAGATATTATATGACCATGTTATAAATTTTCTAGGGGTCAATATTTGAACAAACTAGAATCTTCCCTTAACCAGGATGTTTTTATACTATCAAAAATTGTAGCAATGTAGTATTTTTTCAAAGAAGATTTTAATAAATTATTGAACTTTGAAATTCCCCTCATGAGGACTTATTGGTTTATTGGTGTGAATAAAAAAACTTGATTACACACTATATCAGAATACTTATATCATTGACCATATCATGATTGTGATTTCTAAATATCTAAAAAAAAAAAAAAAAAAAGAAGAATTTTCTAGACATTTTATTATGATGAACTTTTACCACTCCTTTGACCACTCGATTTTTCAGGAGCCACACCATGCATACATCTTAAATACAGTAAACAAAATGGCATTTGTGATACAGAAGTTCTCAAGAAAATTTAAGAATTAATTTTATATAAGAATTATCTCTCTTTTTAAGAGGGCATGGGAAGAATTTATTTGAATGAACATGGAAAACGTCCATCCATGAGAATATTGTACACTGCGGTTCCTTAGAAGAAGGCAAAGTAAAAACCATCGCATATATGACAACAACTAACAAATGCTGGACAAAATTTAACTCACTTGACCCAAAATGGTGAGTGTGTGCATAACATTAAATTGTATATGGTCATGGTCTTAATCGAGTACTAGTCACAGCGGCGAAAGGTGGGTATTGTAACAGTGCATGCGTGCGTGTGATGGATTTTAAGGTAGCTGACAAGCAGAAAGTGAATAGTGTGTTTATTAAGAAATGCTGAATTATGAACACCATTCAAAAAAGACACCCGTGCAAAGCCTTCCTCCATAAGTACATTGTACATGTATGTTCATTTTGTAAGGATAAACTTGAATAGTTTCGGAATAAACAACAACACACCAATTGATAAACGTAAAAATATGTAATCGTGACTTGTTTAATATACATCTCAATTCACTGATTAAATCAACAGATTATGATTTACATTTTCTATTATTAGCATCTTTTCTTCCAATGCACAATTTCGATTACTCAAAGCGTGTACATTTTGTAAAATACAGGAAATAAACAAACTAATTGAGCAGCGGTCTTCATTTTACAAAGAAGACCGACTTCCTACTTCGCCTCACACAATGAGCGTTTTTTCAAGGACCCTATATATAAATCTCTGTGTTACATGTAGCTCTCTACGTGCCTACATAACTGATAACACTTACTTACTTAGTTTGTAACAAAACAATGACTTTTGAAGATGATGACTAAACATTTGAAATAAATTTTACGTGGTCATCATCAGTTGTGACAAGGAAATGATTTTCCAAAAGCTATCTCTGTCTCAGTAATATATCATAAAAAGACCATAAATCTATATATTTTTATAAGATTTTTGTTTTCATTTTTATCCGTTTATACTCATTCGGTGCATCTAAAGTGAACAGGAAAAGTATTAAAACACACGAAACAGTTACGATTTATATGGGTACGTTTTCCAATGTTGGTCCGGACAAACCACTCATGCTTACATCTTTCACTATTGGCGCTATGGTTTTATATGACTGTTGGGTAAAGTAACTGCTATCGTCCCCTTGAATCCATCAGAAAAACACGACTTTTACATTATCAACTTTTCCGCTTTCTTCACGGTGTCTTTGACGGTGAAATTGGCATGACCAATAAAGCGTACGGTCGATATCTAATTCTTGATTTTAACAAAAGAAAAATACGCATGTCAAAGATTCAAAGTGTAAGTTTTATTTGTAAACAGGAGAAAAATTATGAGATTTTATAAATTTTATAGTTTTTCCTTACTTTCCTTTTAAGGGATTTAAAATATGATTCAACCAATTCGAATTCAAAATTGAAAATTGAAATAACAGTTACAAATGTATATTTACATCCACCAAGTATGATTTCCTATTTTCTTTCTGAAATTGATTGTAATTCATAGCTCTGTAGAAACTGACTGGACTGAAATCTTCACGCCCCGTTTATCGATTGGTCGAAACCTCCATCAACGTAAGAAAAATCATGGACTGCACGAAATAATCATGATGATGTCGGACTCAAACTCGACTTGGCTATTTCTTTTATTCAACGTACTGATGTACATCAACAATAATTGAATGATATAATAATAAAATGAAGGTAGCGATCATTGCAGAAAAATTACATAACCCGCTAACGCTGATTATGTTTTTTTCTGCAATGTCGCCACCTTCATGTCCCGCATGAATCACCAAAGAAAACATTTTATTTTTTAAATGCAACACATAACAGAGAGCTAAAGGAGATAAGTGTGTTAGATAAATGTCGTAAAAGTTTCAAGTATGACTAAAAACAAGGAAGAAGTAATGGAATAATATATCCGTGATCATATATTTCCAGTGTGTATGAAGACATTTCTTATGGCTTTACCCGAAACATCCCATAAGGGAACTGCTTATTAGATAATAATATCAAAAGCTTTTCATTTCTTTTTTTTAATATTTATTTTCCGTTACATAAAAAATTCAATGAAGTCAATATTTCTCTCATTGGTCATGTTTCAAAATCTTTCCTTTTTTTAGTTCTATTTCCTTCTCAATTTTACGAAAGAAAATTTTCTATTCAATTGCCATTCTGAATACAAAGCTAGTTAAAAGAGGATAATTATTTGGGCCAGAACTTCCCTCTTAATATTAATTACTCTATGTCCAAGGTAGAAAACAGTTCTTTGTTAACATAAATGTTTACAGTTATTATTTTAGAGTGCAAAACATACAGAAAATAAAACACCAGCGGGAAAAGGCAACCAACAGTAATACGGAAATAGAAACTCCTTGATTTAAATAGGCAATGAGATTTACTTTAAGGTGGAATAATACATCATCACAAAATGGCTGACCTCTGATCGAAACAACATTTCGTTTTATTAAAAGGATTTTATCGACGGTAACATTTAACCTACTCCTAGCCGAGTGGATAAAGTGTCGGGCTTGTGATCTGTACACCCCGAGTTCGAATCCTTTAGGGGCTTTTGTTGTTACTTAGTCTAACTGAATTGAATTTTTTAGATATTCTTTTTTATCCCCAAATTACAAGTTTTTCCTTTATTTGACATATGTACAGTTTATTTATCATTATATTTTTCATAATCAAATAATTTACTGTTAATTTGAGTTACTTTTTTCAGGTGTGTTATTCCACCTTAAATAATGTTTCATTCATAGGTTTTAGTCAGGCGCAATTACACATTCAGTGGGTGTTGGCAATAAAAAATATCTTTTGTCTTTTGCAAAAGACAAGTTCTACATTCATTGCGCAACTGTCACCCAAAAAGTTAATAGGTTTGATCAAATGTACATGTATTATTCTATCAAACATTGAACTTTGATCATAGATTTTGTGTCTTACGTTAGTTTCCTATTGAAATTTACTTTGCTATAATAATGCATATACATGTATTAATAGCTTTAATAAAAGTATCCGTTTTTATTACGTGAGGGATATAGAGAAATGCACTTCAAGGCCATAAATTCGAATTAGCTTTGAATTAAAAATTTCTGTTCACTATATTCGAGGATAAAGAATTTCCGTGCTTTCCGATCTTGTCCCATCCCTGCTCAGGTTTAATTACTTTGCGGCATGTTTGATCAATTGTACTGTTAATGCCGACGACAATGGTAGACGAACCAAGTCACTTACATGTACAATGAACTTGTATTTAGCATTCAGTTTAGCCTAGCTACAAAGGGAAGCTTTCGTCTTCTTAAACCATATTGATTCAAATTCAGGCACGTAGCTAACTAACTAACATATAGAATGTATTGTTTTTGCTTGTAAAGATTACGGTAGGTGTACCCCCCCCCCCCCCAACACACACACACACACTTCCAAATTCGACGCTAGGTCCCTGAAATTGTTATGTTTATTAACGATATTGAGTGTATACTTACGCAGTTATTTAGATATGATTTCAGTTCTGGCATTTGTTAATGATTCAATAGTTATCATAACAATGGTAACAGTTAAATTTGTATGGATTTGTGTAAATTGTTTGAATGATTTTTTAAAATCATTTCTTTATCTAAAAATAATGTTCATTTTTTATGTATATCTTAATTTCCTTGTATCTATTTAACAACTCAAAAGGTAAAATAAGGTTAAATCTAAAAATGTAACTAGATCAAGCAAGGAAGGAAGTATCTGTTTGAGTGATAATTTTCTTCCTCGCAGTCAACTGATCAAGATGGAATTTGACAGCGCGAATACAAGCCAAAGTTCTACCAACAATTTTACCCACAGTTCTACCCAGAGTCCCCCCGCTCTGAGGGACGGGTACGATCTCCCTGTGTACGGTCTGGACACTGGACGATTTTACTCTCTGCACATTCCAGCACTGACCTGCATCTTCCTGAGTCTGATCTCGGCTATTTTGACAATAACGCTCAGCTTCAGAAAAATTCCACGACGTGCGTTCTTTGACTGGACAAAAAGCGAAAGATTCATTGTGTACATGGCGATTTGTGATGGCGCTTTTAACGTGGCGCACAGTATGGATCACCTTCACATTGCCACAACAAAAGGTCACGTGTACCCAGCCTCACTTTGCCAGTTCTACGGAGTCATGTTGCTGGAGTTTATCATGGCTCAAACCTTCATGGTTAATATAGTAGCAGTGAACGCGTTCACACTGATGATCTTCAATAAACAGTTGAAATTTGGAAAACGAGATTGGCGTCTAATTTTGTGGATCTTTGGATTTCCTTTCCTCTTATCCATGATTGCGCTAGCAGCCAAGCAGTTTGGTCCAAATGGTTCATTGTAAGTTATAGTCATTTTACACGATTTAGCTATAAATCTTGTCTGAAAAATGAAAATAAAGTATCAAGCGATTAAATCAATTTTTCCAGTTATTATTATTTCAGTTGCTTTTTCGACGGTGTAAATGGTGAGTTGGCACAATTCCTGCTTACAACACTCCCCCTCTCCGTCATTCTGATTGTAAATGCAACACTGTACGTAATTACTTGGGCAAAACTCCGATCAATTGAGAAACACTTGAAACTGTCTCTCGGAAAACAGTCGTCTGGTTCCAAAATGAAGCACGCGGCAGTTCGCGCCATGTCTTTGTTTGTTCTGGCGTTCATCTTCCAGTGGTGGGCCATGGCCTTGTTTGGGATTTGGGTGTTCATCAACCCAGGTAGCGTGCCTCCTGCCATCCACCACACTGTGACCACATTCTCAAACGTCGGCGGAATAGTCAATCTCGGAGTGTACCTCCTGATCAGGAAGAGAATGCAATACAAAGGTTCTGCATCGTCTGATCAGAGTCATAGCACCAAGAGATCTGGGATGAAAGAGACGAGCCATACTGACTTGTAGCTTGTTTGGGGATCATTTTGTCTGAATCTTTAGTTTTAAATTTGTGTATGTTTTCAAGCATCTGTATTTATATACTAGTATGTAAGTAAGAAATGTCCATTTAACAGACAACACCTTTCAGTTCTGGGGAGCTTTTGAGCTCAAAACCTTTGCTTTTATAACAACCTTTCTTCGTTTTTGCCTGATTAAATCTTGGTTTTCTTATCATGCGACAATACATATAGAATTCTATGTCGTCTTAATATATAGGTCCTACAACTATTGTAAATAAATCATTCTTTCTTGCCAAACAGCAACAGAAAAGAGAGGAATTATGTTCACTGCGAGTAACTTAAGGTGTTTCTACAACCGGCCTGCAAGTTTTGAGAAAGTCATCAAATATATGTATCAATTATCATCGGTGATGTTTGTTTGTTTGATTTTTTTTAGCTGTTTGTACGGAATACTTAGTCTAGTACATTGTAAGGTACATAAGCTGTGTAATTGTCTTATCCGTAGATTAATGGATTTTTGCTTTCAGTAAAGTTTATCTCTGAATTCAACAGATAAATGTAACATGTTTACCCATACCATTTTAATGTATATACCAAGTACATGTATGTACATGGGAGGATCCCACAATTGTTAGTTCAATTAGAGGTTGTTTATCCATTTATCAAAAATGCTAAATTAAAGAAGTCGCAATTACGATAATCTTTGTCATGATGTATAGGGAAAAAACATGTTACTCCCTATATGATAGTGAATTTGGTATTGGCAAACCTGTTTACCTTGTGATCTTTAGCTTCCACCTTTCCTTTATTTTAATGCGATGCTTTCAGATTACATATATCTTTTATTTCCTGATCAAATATTTATGAATCTGCCTTATTTACTTTTTGTATTGTTTATCAATTTTGAATTGGAGCATTTTTATTTCATAAGTAGAATAAACCAATACCGTGAGAAATACTTATACACTTATGTATTATGTAAAATGCTATTTTATCTCACTATGATTCATTTAGTTTAGAAGTATTTTACACAGGCACGGTAAAACTCGAGCTCATGTGCAAGACCCAAAAGGTACTTTAGTTTTATGTGCACTTTAATTCAAAATTACTAGAAACACAAAGCTTATTTTCAGTAAAATACATTTACCAAGGCTCTTGTTAATTCTTTAGAGAAAATCAATCAAATAAAAGCCGGTCTGCACAAGTACCCTTTAAGTGCACTGCAAACCATGTTTTAAAAAAGTGTTTAATTCGTTTTGCTTTTCTTCATATTTATTTTATTCCTTAATTTTTTTTATTTTCAAAGAGTATTGACTTGGTTATTCAGCATATATCATTTAAAAATCAAAATATCTAAAACTACCACATAACACCAGTGTTAGTCAAGTTACACTGGCTCCCAATCAAGCAGCGAATTCAATACAAGCTGATCCTACAGACTTTCAAAGCCTTACACAGATCATTGCCATTGTATATACAAGAACTGGTCCAGGTCTACAAGCCAAATAGGTCCCTGCGCTCAGAGAGCTCTATGTTCCTTGTTCAGTCGCGTGTGCGGACTAGGTCGTATGGTGACAGGCGTTTCGACGTGGCCAGTTCTATATTGTGGAACAATCTTCCCCAAAATCTTAGATTAGAGAGAAATTTTATACGTTTTAAAAAATAATTGAAAACTTATCCTTTTACCAAGGCTTATTCAGACTATTCCTAAGTATTTACGCATTTTAAACTTTAGAACCATTTTAACAGGAGCTTGGACTTGGGCAGCATTGTGACGTAGGCCTGTCTATTTCATTGTTGGCCACTCATGCAGCCACTGCTCTTTGAAATCAACACGATTTGTCTGGCTTTTGTCTGGCTTTTGAGCTAAGACTACGCAATCGGTGTATATTTCACTTGAACCGAGCGTAATTTTTAACTTGTTTTGACGCAAGAAAAAGATAGTTACATCCTACCGAAAGTCCAAGGTCTTGTTAAAATGGTTCTGTTACTGAGTACAGAGACAGTACAGCATTGATTTTTACATGTAAACATAATTATTGTTATATACCGGTATGTATGTAGTTTTTTATTTAGTACATTTAGGTATAATTTATGTTCTTAGCTCTTATGCTCATAACTTTTATATGTACAGCGCTGTAAAGTAATTTAATATAAATTATGTATGGCGCTTTATAAATTTTGCTTATTTTTCTTAACGAATCTGAAAGTTTGGTAATCATAAATGATATTTTTTTATTTCTTCAGCAGTCATTTCATAAAAACTAGCTCACACAGAAATTGCTCTGAATTCAAAATCATTATATGGTTTTCGTGTGATGTGTAGGGTGTCGAGTTCAACTCTCCAAAAGCGAAATGTACCCCTACAATAAATTCATATTATGGCCACGCGGTGAACTGCGAATTTCGTCATGAACTGCATCCATTGTTTAAAAATAAAAAGGTGCAGAAACGTTGGCCTTTTAGGTACGGTTCAAGGTTTAAGTAAGTATAAGCAATTTGTGATGGAGGTTGAAATGATAGAAAGAGATTTGCTGTATTTCCAAACTGAATTCTAGAGGTAGAACAAAGTCTTCGGATTACTGTATCCAGTGGACGAGTTTCAGCAATTGCAACAATTAAAGTGTATTTCATTTGATTTGATGAAATAAAATTTGTTAAAAACACAAAAGGTTATCAAGCGATTTTGCTAGCCTGTGTCTTTTTAAAGAACAAACGCATATATATATATATATATATATATATATATATATATATATATATATATATATATATATATAAATTAAAAGTGTTTACTTAATCTTTTGATTTTTACGTAACCGCTTTTTGACTGAAAATATCTTGTATTCATATCATAAAAGAATGATTTAATTGCAACAAATTGAAAATAGACAAATAGTACCGTAACAAAATAAGACAATTATTAACAATACACGCCGATCGAACTGAGAAAGAAATTATTCTTAAATCTACATCTTGGGGTCATATAAAGTCGTTAATCAAGATGATGAAAACGGTCATTTTCTCATAAATAAAAAAACCCCGAAAAAAGATATTGCTGATAATACAAAAGCATTCTGTAGAGTGCGAAGCAATACTTAAAAGTTTGTTTGCGAAGGTCGGTATTTGATAACTTTAATTTGAAGAAGGACAACATCTGTATTTAGATAAGATTTTAAAAAGGTGACCTATATCCAGATGGGGGGTTACAGAGCTATTCACTTCCGGAATTTACCTTGAGAAAAGTTCATATTGAATGCCAAGATGGTTATCATTTGTATTTGTACTAGAATAGGCGTACCTGTTAATGATAGTTCCGTGGATATGTATATGTAAGCTGTTAGCAATGGGCAATGACACGGCTACAGCGCCAGAGATAAATGATGGTTACGATCTGCCTGTGTACGGACTTCATCAAGGACACTTTTACTCCCTCCACGTCCCCGCTCTCATATGCATTTTTCTAAGTTTTGCTTCGGCCATCTTGACTATAGTGCTCAGTTTCCGGCAAAAGGCATTCAAGACTTTTTTCTCGTGGTCCAAGAGCGAGCGATTGGTGGTGTATCTAGCAATATGTGACGCAGCCTTCAATATGGCCCACAGCATGGACCATCTCCATATTCTGATTACAAAAGACCATGTGTATCCAAGGGAACTGTGTCAGTTCTACGGTTTCATGTTAGCCGTGTTTATCTCGGCCCAGAATCTGATGGTGAACGTCATTGCTGTGAATGCTTTTGTACTGATTTTCGTCGGCAGACAGATAAAGTTCGGATCGAAGGACTATCGTTTGTTATTGTGGACTTTTGGGGCGCCATTTGTATGCGCAACAATAGCTGCATTGGCTGGACAACTGGGGCCAAACGGATCATTGTAAGTATTACTTATGGTTGCCATTAGATGCAAGTCACGAAACTGGATATGTAATGTTTTCTATTGCAGGATTGACATTACCAGGTATATCCATTGTAATAAAAGAATCCAATCAAGTCGTTTTACTTTTTGAAACACCCGTTTATAATAATTGAAAACAGAATCGCAATTAAAGAGATTTCAGACATATACTGTAAATTTACATGTTTTCTTTCTAAGAGGTATTTTGCTGTAAATAGGGAAATCTACGGTAGAAATATGTTTTTACAATAACAAATCTAGTAGCAGAATTGAGATTGTAAGAAATATTCCAATACATGTATTGCAATATTCATTTTTTTTTTGTATTATAATACATGTAGGGTTTGAAAGAGAGAAACATATGTATGTACAATTACTAAATATATTAAGCGTTTTGTTATTGGTCTACATAATGTGTAAAAAAAAAATAGTCTTTAAGTTTTTTGACTAAATACTATTCTTGTTTTCAGTTGCTATTTTGACGGAGTAAAAGGAACTACCTCGAATTTCATCTTCACAACTGTACCTCTTACAATTATTCTCCTACTAAACTCCATTCTATATGGAGTTACCCTGAGAGAAATATACCAGAAAGAAAAGGTTTTAAAGAAAACATTGGGCAAACAGACATTAATCACCAAAATGAGACACGCGGCTGCGCGCGCAATGTCTGTCTTCGTCTTGGTGTTTTTGATTCAATGGTGGGCAATGGCGGTGTACGGTCTTTGGACTTTCATTGACCCGGCGGCAGTCCCGGCCACTATCTATCACCTGGTAACAACATTTTCGAACATTGGTGGACTTTTGAATTTCGTTGTGTATATCTACATCAAGCGGCGTTTACATACATTTAAATCCCCCACTGATATTTCCCGCCAAAATTGTAATGGACAAGTGTCAGAACCCGGGTCTTAAGTAACGAAGTTGTATTAATGTAATATACCTGTATATGAATGAGACTGAATGTATCTGATGTTTTTTTTTATTACGCCATTTTGCAACAGTGTATGTATTTACGACTGTACATTTAGTTGATTTGATAAATTTTTATGCATATATATTAAATGCATCATTACGCCCTCAACTCTCAATTTTACATATATATAAGTTATGTAGGACTTTCAGCACTTTACAGTAATGTGTGTATTCCTTGAGATAGGACGAGTGAATATTCTCTGAAGGAAAAAAAATCAACTGGCGGATTACCCAAGGTGTGCGTGGCCCAGTACCTGGATATGCCCTGGTGATTCCCCTACTGTATCCCCCGTTATCTCGACTAAATCCATTTTAGAAGGAATAGTGTTGTCAATCCTGAACGAATAAGAAGTCTGAGAGAAGCAAATACTTCAGTGAGTGGGTTTGGAAAATGGTTTTTTTTTTTCAAATAAAAATAGTTACCAGGCTCAGAGGAAATGTTTATTACTATTTCTTGCACACATACATGTAATATTTACATTTTTAAAAATGAAACGGTCACATTAGAAGAGGTAACATAAGAACAGGTGTCCCACTCTCAAGACATGGAATTAAGGACTGCCATCTTCGCTAACCAAAGGCAAGTATCATAGCAATGGATCACTCATGCGCGGATCCAGAAATTTTTTCAGGTTGGGGGGTCCGAAGGATAATTGTGTTTGCCGGGGGGGGGGGGGGTCCGAGGCATATTTGCGAAAATTTTACTATGTAAATTTAATAAATTTTCATTTTTCGGGGGGGGGGGGGGGGTCTGGACACCCCACCCCCCTCTCGATCCGCGCATGGTACGCATTCTTGTTTTATTATAGCTTTACGATTTTCAAGATCAAAAGAAAAGTTAATCATTAAAGACGAATTCCCATGTACATACACAAATTTATATATATAATACAATCAAAACTTCCTTGCCAAATTCTATAAGATATTTTTGGACCAATTATTAATAGATACATGTATTTTTCATTATTGAGCAAGGTGTAAATATTTTCGTTTATGATTTTGGTTAGATCATCAGCCTTATTTGTTATAATTCTGTACATTATTAAAACAGCTTGCTATTGTAGTTTATTTTCAAGAACAATTGTTGCGATACGAGTAAACAAATGATCGGAACCGACCGTGATATGACTACAGCAGTAATGAGGATGCCTAACTTTTTGTGGTACAGATACACATGATTATGTTCTTCAGTATTATTCATCAAATTTGCTTTGTACACATGTACAGATTGCATACTCAGCGTGCTCTGTATTTTTAAACCCTACCTGTGCTAACGGTTATACACACATCTACAAACCAAACATGTCTATATCATGAACATCAGTCTGTTTGATGTTTCGCGTCCTTCTCAGAATCTTCATCGGTTTTGCAGTCTCCTCTGAGATACTGCATACTTAAATTTCAACCAGAAACGTTATATGCTAACTAGCTAGCTCAGATCTGATTACAAGTAAATAAACTTTAAATGAACTTATTAATCGAGTATAATTATTTTTAATCTAGGGTAAAAAAAAAATAAAAAAATATCTACATCCTGTCAACCACTGAGTCACGTGGATATTCTTAAGTTAGTAGAGCGCCTAATGATGCTTTAGTATTTGTGACATGATTTACATGTAACTTTTTGGATGTCAGTGACTTCGGTTTTTACATGTATTAGAGTAAATAGCTTAACTGCATTTTTTTTTAGATAAATTATTACAGCTATTCCATTAGTATAGTATGTACCCGTGTATTGTGAAACTCCAAGTTAAAATCAATAGGAAAGGGATCAGTATAAAAAGGGAATCATTTATGCTCTCTCTAGCGTCTAGTGGTTACACGCATGTTATAACGAAGACTTTAACGCCATGCCAAAGCCGAACATGACGATTGGGGACAAACAGGACGGATACGACCTCCCCGTGTATGGGGCGGACACCCATCTCTTCTACTCCCTTCACATCCCTGCCCTTCTCTGCATTACAGCCAGCTTCGTTTCAGCTGTCACTGTTCTGGTTTTATCTTACAAGACTAGAAATATTCGGACATTTTTCAACTGGACAAAAAGTGAACGTTTCGTGGTTTATCTGGCTGTCTGTGACGGTTCCTTCAATCTGGCACACTTTACTGACCACTTCCATATACTGGTCACGCGAGACCACGTGTATCCGAAACCTCTATGTCAGTTCTACGGCCTAATGTTGGCCGAGTTTATCACGGCCCAGAATCTGATGGTGAATATTGTAGCCATTAATGCGTTTTTACTAATGTACTTCAACCGTCATCTAAACTTTGGTACAAAGGACTACCGATTGTTAAGCTGGACCTTCGGAATACCTCTGGTTGGAGCAGCAACGGCCGCGTTATTTAACCAGCTGGGTCCCAATGGGTCATTGTAAGTCACCATATTTATTCAATAAAAAAATAAGTTTGACGCAGCATTGATATGTAAATATATGTGAAATAACTTTTTGGTGGTGTAAAAATGATGATATGATAACCATCTTAAAAAGATTTACTATGAACTTTTCAAAATGTTCATTCCAACTTGCATATCCTCAGAATCCAGAAAATAGAAATTGTTGGCATATTTAGTTTAAACTTCCTTAATAAATAACATAGGTTGATATTTTAATTTGGGAGTTCAATCTTTTGACTATTCTTAGGGGTTTTCATGTTGAAATCTCACTTGCTAAAGTTAAAAATATTGCTTCTATATACATGTACATGTATTATATTTATGTCATGGTGGCATATTACTGGCATTCTGGCAGTGTTCTAAAAGACCATTTATTTCATATGATAGACATTCCTATAAGGCATATTTATCATCAATTATATACATGTACATGTTTCCATTATATAATGTCGCACCTGACAGGTAAGATATAAACTTTATGAATTAATACACTGGAAAAGTATGAATTTGTAAGGGAGAATTCTTTTACCTCTATAAAAATCATAAATTTCATTATATATAGAAAATACTTTCATAATAGGAATTTTATTTCCTATAGGAAAACGTATCAAAGTAAATCAAATTTAAATTTCCTTTAAAATGAAAAACAAATAATTTTCCTGATTTTAAAAATCTATACATGTACAATATTTATTCAAATCATACCGGATTTTAAATTCTCTTCTTGCAAAATAATTTTATTTCGGTAGAAAATTCTGCATATCCTTTAGGAAGATTAGTATCTATTTTTGATTAAATATGTATTCTAATTTGCATTGTACATAAAATTGGAGTCAATTCTGTCCATCAGCTATAGCTAAAGTGTCAAATTAACATGAACTTGGGGTGTTAAATTATAGAAGGAAGGATCTTAATTATATCATTTTCACAAACATGTTGCCTACATGTAACAAATAAGATACAAAATTCTGATTAATTTTTTTTAATTTTTTGCTAATCAAACAAGATGTATGATTAATGAGGATTTCATCAAGTTTTCCCTTGTCTACAATATATGTACTGATACACTTCGTCGGAAGCCAACGGCCATTCTCGCGTTCATTTGCTAACGGTTGGCCAACTCGCTGACTTTTTCTCGTTTTCATAAATAATGACAAATTTATTCCGATTAGTTCCTTCACCTATTTGTGAAGAAACAATCGCGTTGATGCTTACGCATGCGTCGATAAACATGTACATGTCTTCATAACTTGGTCGTTTTTATACACACAGTACTTAACTTCCAAAACTAACAAGTTTCGCTTTGAATTCTTATCGGCGAACTGAGACTAATCATTTATGAAAAAAACAAAAGTAGTAGTTGTCGACCCACATTCAGTAGTCGGATACGAGATTAGTCATGGGTGTCCGAATGGCGGCACATAAATCAAATGATTTCAATTTTTTTTCAGAGGCTTGCACTTATAAAAACGTTTTATACTGACTTTAATGACGACACATGTTATAGGCTGGGGCGAAACCATCCGTATTCCAAGTGCTTTTCTATACTTCGGTAAATTTTGTGAATTATATCCGAGTTCATTGTTTCATGGATTTGTACATAAAAGAGAACTAATTAGATTCAACGTCAAAAACCGGAAGGAGAAGAATCGCTGACAGCAAGTCGACGTTATATCGATCTTAATTAATTACACATTCGGAACTCTATTTCATACTAGTATGAATGTAAACTGTATAGTCAAGAAATGGCGTGCAGATAAATTACGCGTAGGAATTAAGGATATCTTATTTATAAAAAATAGACAATGACATTGTCTAATTTTTTTTAATTTCTTGATTCATCTGATGACTCGTGGTTGAGAAGTCATAGCGTTGTACAAAAGAGATACGGTAGCTTATAAACATTGATGTCAGATGCATGTATAATATTATCTGTTCCGACATGTTTTCGTATCGTTTTGCTTTAAATATTGGATAGTCTCTATAGCTAGGGCTCATACAATATTCGTTAACTAGCAGAAAAAAATCCCATGATTCCTCCTTCAAAATGTCCCCTCTGTCTTGTCAGGTTAAAGGATACGTAAATTTTGGATTGAAAACAGTATATTTAAGTACATGTACATGTACCTGGATTATAATGTTTGAAAAATTGTGCAAGGTGTTCCGAGAACTTCCAGTTGAATAAGTACCTTTGTCAGATTTTCCCATTATAAATAATATGTTTTTGTTCTTATTAATTTTCCCGGGTAAAAAGAGATTAGATATCAATGAAATTTGTAGCTGCAGAACTGTAGCTCCACGAAAAATTTGTGGCGCTACAGTTCCGTCCATACAAAAAACTGTAGCCTACATTTATTGCGCACAAAAAGTTGCGCGCGGTTTTAGACTTATTATACTAATATAGGAATATATTCTCTGAAAATTTTAAAACCGAAAAATTCCTGAGACATTTTGCTACTGGTTCACCAGTTTACTTGCCTCAAACGTTTTTCTAAACACCCTAACCAATCTCGAAAAGTGAAGTATGTTAAATTTACGTCGGGATCAAGAGCCGCCATTTTTACCTGTAAACAAACCACACCTTTTCACTTTACGGGGCTGGTGAGGCTGTTTAAACGATACTTAGAGGCAAGTTTAAGAATGACATCTAAAGTTAAATGTCTTAAGAATTTTCGCCCAGGCCCCTTGCCTCCTTTGGCGTCCACATCAAAATGTTCTAGCTACGCCCCTGTTAAATACTATATATGAGAACTGTATCGCGTCAAAATCATTAGGAATGCTGGACAAGGGTTTTCAAGGTTAAGTCCAAATGGAAACGTTAATGTTAACATCTCTGGATTAGATACTAGTAGGTAAAAAAGTTATATGATACTTAAAGAAAATTGTGCTTTACTCTTTGCATGACCTTTTTAAAGCTATATATTGAAATATGTTTTATACACCAATGGTATGCATGGAATTGTAACATTTCAACAACGTTATACCCTGCATTAATCCACGTTCTATCTCATAAAGTTGTTAGGGACTGTTTGTTAAAATCGTCAGAAATATTTAATTATTAACACTGTCCCGGATAATTATGCCACTGCCAATGTGGCATTTTTTGCGCCCGCTTAAGATGCAGTTTCTCAAAAATCCATATATACCAAATGATAGACCAATGTCTAAAGAGTATATAACCACTCTTTGATTTTAGTGTGTTTCACCATTTACCTTTGAAAATTAATATCCCATAGGAAAATGATAATTCCCATAGGAGAAATGATAATCCTACAGGAAATATTGACAATCATATAGAATTTTCTAAAATTCCTATAGGAATTATATTTCCTATAGGAGAAAGGTATTTCCTGTAGGAATTTGATTCAGACAGGTAGTTTTCCTATAGTAAATTATGATTTCCTATCGGATTTTATCAAATCCTATCGGAATTGAAATTCCTATTGGAAGTTCTTGTAATCAGATAGGAAATTTCAAATTTCCTATAGGAATACTGTTTTTCCTATGGGAAATATTATTTTCCTGTAGTAATTTATTAATTTATTTTTAAAAGGTAAATAGCTCACCTCAGAGGTGAGATTAAATGATACAAAGGTGGTTGTAAACTCTTTAAGCAATGGTCTATCATATGGCATATTTGAATTTTTCGATATATGGGTGCAAAAATGCCACTTTGACACTGGCATAATTATCCGGCACAGTGTTTATTCACATGTCTAATTTTTAACATTAAATAAAAGTACAAAATTAATTCTGGTTTTAATTTACATTTGGCGTGTTTTGTGTTAGCGTTCTGGTTGTACATGCACACGTCTCAGGTTTACGACTTTATCTTGTTATTGGATTTGGATTTGATAGACTGTGAATTTATCTTGCTTGATTCAGTTTTTGATGTTTTGAAATACATGTTCCTAATTCAATTATGTAAAGTGATAATTCGGAGAAATTCGTTCAGAAAATCTTCTGAGAGATAAGAGGTATTTAATGATTTTTCTTGGGCAAAGAACATGTTTTATTAGAGTAATCCACCTTGGAAATTAGCTATTCTTTATGTACAATCAAAACTGCAGGAACTCGAAAAATTTAATTAAAGCTTGTATCCTGGAAAATCTACGACAATGATTAGGCATACCAAGGGACTACATGCCCATGAGAACTGAAAAATAACAGAATCACATTTCGATTTTTTATAATTAGAATTTCAATATATTTGTCTTTGTGAATATAATATCTTGCTAATTATCTATAGAATACAAAACTACCATAAAAGGCGTTATGGTACACTGTATAATGCTAAAATAACGAGACATCCCCAATGAACAATATTTAGAGATATTGTGGGTTCCTGAACGTAATCAATTCCTGTTCATTTTTGTAATGCCACAATTTAAATTCAACTGGTATTAAATTTCTTAAAAGATATGTATTCAGGAAATTATACTGATGGTATATACCAATATATTAATACATGTACATATTTGTTACAGATATTCACAATGCAATGTTCACAATGTCTTCATTCACCTTTCATGTCTAAGCTTTGATCAACAACATTCAAATTGTGTGAACACTAAGTTCATATATAAAAACATAAGCTTCCTTGATTTATTGCTTTCTAGCTAATGAAGAAAAAAGCAAATATTACAGTGAAAAAAGTTTTGTATGGCTAGAATCATTCTCTCTCTCTCTCTCTCTCTCTCTCTCTCTCTCTCTCATGCCAAATCATGCATTTATAATATGCTACAGCCGATATCAGCTTTCTAGAGACGTAGAGTGTTTTGGATTGTGCTTGATTAACTGGTCAGGAAAAGTCAATTTGGAGGCGATAAATCAAATAAATTAAACCTTAACCTACTTTTTAGGATTTTATTCAGAATGAAATGAAGAAAAATAAAAGTTAACCCAAAACTGAATTAGCCTTCGTGATAACTACTGTACTTTCTGCCCTTTCTTTTTTATTGGGGTTTGGGCTGCTGAATAAGAACATAGAGTATCATCGCTTTGTTCAACATTTATTTAATCATCTGTATTTTATATAATTTTGATTTTTCTATTAAAAATTATTGAACCATTATAAATCAAAAAAAATCTTGTAGTTGTTACTTCGATGGAGTGACCGGAAACACGACCAACTTCCTGTTCACCACCGTCCCTCTCTGTATCATTTTGCTGATTAATACCACGCTCTACATCATCATATTCCGGAAACTCTCGGTAGAAACCAAGCGCTTGCGCAAAAGCATCGGAAAGCAGTCCAGAACGATGGCAGCCAATCACAATGCAGTGCGTTCGATGTCTATGTTCGTTCTGGCGTTCATTGTTCAGTGGTGGGCGATGGCCGTGTACGGAGTCTGGGCCTTTGTCAATCCGGACGGAGTTCCGACAGTGGTTTTCCATTTAGTTACGACCTTCTCAAATATTGGAGGGATACTGAATCTGGTTGTCTTCATCATCATCAGGAAGCGATCTTTGAAGCCCGTCAATCCGACAGTAGATTGTACAGTACAATCTAATCTACCGAAAATTGAGATACCCGACACTGTGTAGTCAAGTGGAAATAAAATGGTTCCGAAGTTGACATTTGGGGATGCCCTGTGCTCCAGTTGCTAAACTGGTGTATCCTAAAAAGAAAAAGGCCATGCGATTTTTTTTTATAATTATAGATATTGGCTGAGGTTTGGCTTGGCTCGATTTGGACAGACGTCATCACAAATTCTCAAATAATCAGACTCTAAGTTTCTAAGCAAAATAATAATGGAGCGGTGATAGCACGAATATCCTGATTATAAAGCTAAAAAGCAACCGAAGTTGAAGACGAATTTTCATACATGAAAATGATAGACAAGTCTGATTCGAGATTCAATGAATCCGTCAATCCAAATATCAAGCAAATCCGAAATAAGCTTGATGCAATGTTTATATTTTGTATTTATCCTTTTATTTTATTATTGTAGGTAAATATGATAGCCCCTGATGTTAGAAATGATATTTATTTATTCCAATACAACAACCATTTGGTTATTTTTAGTAACACTAGTGTCGTCCTGTTTGTGGAAATCGAGGAAATTATTTATTTTGATTTTTTTTAACTTGATTTTGCCATATGTGTTTAGGATAGACAAATGCACAAGAATGAAGGTTTATTGTTATTAAGGTACCATCACATTCAGTTTACTAGAAACCGAACTCGGAAATAGAAACAAATAAATAATACGATTTTTAAGACGACGTTCTAAGATTTATTTCATTTTGTTTTATTTTGGGTAGGTTTTTGTTTCTCTGATTTTTGTTTGTTTGATTTTTATATCACTTAGAGCACAATCTGTAGATCCTCATTACAGCTATATCGTCAAAATGAACTCTGACATATCTTTCACTTTTAGTTAGATGGGTTTCCATACTTACTGAAGTTAAATTTCGACGTGGGCATTTAGCCTTTCGAATTTGCTTTCTTTTGGATGATTCAAGAAAAAATAACCCGCATTGATCCTGATATTTCCCCTTCTGCAATACAGCTAACTCCGGATCCTGCATAAACCATAAAAAAACCTACGCATTTTTTTTTATAATAAAATTTAACAACTATTGTCCGTTAAATGAAATAATTTGGTATTTGTGATTGTTGTGTATTACATGCTTGTTCGTTGTTACGTTGTGCAAATCCTACAGAACTGATCTTATCAGTACTAAATTATTGTTAGAAACCATTGCCTCACCTGTTAATTCTTGTAAAAATTGTAAACAGTATATTACAGTAAACAACTGGCAGTCAATTGTAGTGTATCTCTGGGGTGGGGTGGGAGTAATTTATAGATTTATAAAATACTACAGCTGTCCACATCACAGCCTGGGAGGTATTTTTTTTTTAAAGAAATGGTCACATGATATCTCGTTACTTGGCGCGTATAGAAAATTTCATGTAAACACATACATGTACCTGTTAAAGAAGTACATTTGAAATAGATGAATGGGAAAATATCCAAGATATCTCCATTGACATATTATCATTTTTCACTCAGGAACGACAACTGAATTCTTACGGAGATTTATAATCGAAAATGTTGACATCTTTTACTATTTTTCAACGTTATCATCCGGGAACTTTTCATGTCGTTTGCAATGCAAAATCCCCGTAGACTTCTATTTTTGGTTGTGTATTGAAAATTGAAGCGGCAGTGGGGGTGTTTCAAAACAATTTTCATTTTAGTAGATGAACGTTGTTTGGGCTCAAAGGTATTTATGATAATCAAAATATTAACCAAATAGTGGTAGAAACTTGGGACAGAGTATAGCTGTGTATTACTCCATGTACGTATCTTTGTTTTATGTTATAAATAAGCATTATTTGAAAATGTACATAATTTTGCAAATGTATAAGCAAAAGCAAATTCCTTTAATATTATTTAAATTCAGGCTTACATGAAAGATTACGAGTGCAAAAGCATATTAATAGTGTGTACTTGCATGTAAATTAGCGCACACAAAATAGCACATTCTTCTAAATCCACTGAATGATTAGCGGAATCATGAACTATATACATGTAAGTCTGTCCCAAGATATTTGTGCAGCATATTTTCTTAAATTATTCGACATTTATAAATACCTCTAGTTTCAAACGATGTTCATTCAAAATCCCAAGATTCCCCTTTGAAACGGCACCTTTAGCTTGTCAGGTTTCAATACACGGCTAAAAATAAAAAGTCAACGGGGATTTTGCCTTGCAAAAGAGATGAAAGAACTTTGAAAAATTGTGCGAGGTATTCCGAGTGACTACCGAATGGAGAAAAGATGTCAACATTTCCCATTATAAATCTCCGTAACAAATCTGTTTTTTGTTCCTGTGAAAAATGAGAATGTGTCAATGCAAATATCTTGGATAGTTTCCCTTTCATCGATTTCAATTGCACATCTTTTTAAATCGTTCAAATGTGCTGCAAAAATATCTTGGAACAGACTTTTTATAGTCTTTTTCGGATGTGTCTCTTATCATTTAGCGTGTATTTAAACAATAAAATACTTTCTTTGGTGATTCATGCGGGAAATGAAGGTAGCGACATTACAGGAAAAAAAATACATAATCCGCTGTTAGCATGGATCACCAAAGAAAGTATTTTAATGTTTATGTTTACATCTTTCTCAACGAATTGATTTAACTGATCTTATAAAGTAAGTAAAATTAACTAAATTAATGTTTTGTTCGTCAGTACGTTGAATAAAAAAGAATAGCCAAGTCGTCTTATATTGGAATTTGAATCCTACATCATCATGATTATTTCTAGTCTGAAATATCTGACGTTTTCCTCGCTTTTTTTAACGATTTTGATATTTTACATGCCTGGAAATTTCCTGGTTTTCCTGGCAAGTAAAATATCAAAATCGTTAAAAAAGCCAGGAAAACGTCAGATATTTCGGACTAGATTATTTCGTGCAGTCCGTGATTTTCTTAGGTTGCTGAAGGTTTCGACCGATCAATAACTGGTTAGAACTGGATCGAGCTGATGGGGTTTTTTTTTCTTCTTTATCCATCGCTATAGAAAAATGAAACCATACAATCCGCTCAGTCAACTTTAGGAGCAGACATTTTATACGGTATTTCAACAAATTCAAT
The DNA here is from genome assembly GCA_033439105.1 of Magallana nippona. Classification (NCBI taxonomy): domain Eukaryota; kingdom Metazoa; phylum Mollusca; class Bivalvia; order Ostreida; family Ostreidae; genus Magallana; species Magallana nippona. The sequence continues at coordinate 13,862,167 of CM065923.1, forward strand.
GTTCGTGTAGTTTTCAAACTGATTAAACAGACACAATTCTAGTAGCCGTTTGCCTGGTTACTTCCATTCGAAATCTCTAGAGGATACCCGAATCGTGAAGTAATTTTTTGTCTTGAACTCTGTATAATAGCTAGCAATTTTAGAAATTGATAAAGAATACACACGAGAGTTTCTCTTTCATTCACTCTTTCAGAAAACTGAGAATCAGTGGTGAAAGAAAGCACGCAGGTAAACCCATTCACAATTATTCCAATTAAAAAACTGCTGTCAAACAATGGCATGTACTCTACTCTTGATTTGAATTTGAACATACAATCATGTATTGTCGAAAAAATCTTTTCACAAACAGACAGAATCTAAAATTCGTTTTTACAATCAGTATTCCATTTTCAGTGGCGCTCTTTGACTACTCCTGAAACAATACATCTTATAACAAAAACAATTTTTCTCGGATTGCTTCGGGTTATCTACTAATTATGAAAGGTAGAACAGAATAGGTCCGACGGTGTCTTGGATAGAGGTGGTATGGGACACCTGCATATTGTGACGTACTTCCTATCGAATTAAACAATAAAATCAAGTATAATTTAGTAATTTTTATCTTAACCTTGGTCACACAACATCGTAGCGCGATGGGCAAGAGCGTTGACTACGAATCTGTAAGTCAGGAGTTCTAATCCCTCTGGGGCGTATACAGATTTTTACCTTTTTAATAATTTCAAAAACCCATTTTGGGGGCAAATATCATTATTATTATTATTATACAAAATTTATAAAGCGCCATATATAATTTATATTTTATTACTCAACAGTGCTGTACATATAAAAGTTATGGGCATCAGGGCTAAGAATATACCTAAATTAAATACACTAAATTAAAAACTACATACATATTTAACACTAATTATGTTACATGTAAAATCAATGCTGTGCTGTCTCTGTACTCAATAAAATAAAGTTTAAAATGCGTATATACTTAAGAATAGTCTGGATAAGCTGTCACCATACGACCTAGTCCGCACACGCGACTGAAAAAGGAGCATAGAGCTCTCTGAGCGCAGGGACCTATTTGGCTTGTAGACCTGGACCAGTTCTTGTATATACAATGGTGATGTTCTTTGCAAGGCTTTGAAAGTCTGTAGGATCATCTTGTATTGAATTCGCTGCTCGATTGGGAGCAAGTGTAAATTGACTAGCACTGGTGTTATGTGGTCATATTTTCTAGTACGCGTTATAATCCTAGCAGCTGTGTTTTGAATCCTTTGAAGTCTTGACAAGGAACTGGTACATACACCGTGTAGTAAGGCATTGCCGTAGTCCAAACGAGAGGTCACAAGTGAGCATACAAGGGTTTTACTAGCGCTCTCTGATATTAGGGGTTGAATGCGACCGATGTTCCGCAGTTGGTGGTAACATGATTTTGCGATGTTTCGAATCTGGTGATCCATGTTCAGTACCGAATCAAAAATGACACCTAAATTTTTTACAATTGATGAGACGTTAATTTTGTTGCCGTCAAAATTGATGCCGAGTTCTTTGAAGTAATTGATTTTGTGTTTTGGAGCGAAAACATTTAGCTCTGTTTTTTCTTGATTAATCTTCAAATACATGTAGTTGGAACGCATCCAAGAACTAATATCAGACAGGCAAATCTGCAAACGAGATGCTATGTATCTATCCAGTTGCTAGTAGGTGTAATTGCCATATACATAGATCTATATATTATACATTTATTGCATGATTGTGAGGGAAATATGACGATTTATTCCCCAAGGAAAATCATATTTCCCTAGGGCAACGCTTTGCGTCTCGTTTGATCTGATGATCCGCGCCTGGCAACTCGACGTGGTCCGGCTTTTTGGATCAAGTTAGTGTTATAATGATAAATTTATTATTTACCCTTTATTTACCATTCATGGGTTTTAAGTACAAAACTATGTTTTTAAAATCAATTGCATGTTTACTTATATACAAAGCTATTTTTAGATGAACTCTTTTAAAACGCACTAAAATACAGATGTTATTTGAAGTGTACTACGTCATCAGTTTCAGAGAGTGGTGATACGGAAAGTCGGAACACAATCTGTAGAATTGACAGTATCAAGAAAGGAAAATTGATGGGCATATAATAAAATTGAGTATCGTCGGCATAGCACTGAAAACTCATGTTGTGTTTACGGCAAATATTAAAAATTGGTTTAACAAACAGGCTGTAAAGCTTTGGTCCAAGGACCAAACCCTGTGGAACACCAAAATTCAATTGTAAGTCTCTAGACTTAGATTGGCTTATAGCAATAAATTGATGTTGATCACTGAGGTATGACTGTATCCATGACAAGGCAGCACCTGTTATTCCAAAAGAAAAGTCTATGCGATTTATAAGAATAGTGTGGTCTATCACATCAAATGCTGGAGATAAATCCATCGTCAACAGAACAGCACACATTCCTTTGTCTAGAGCAGATATGTCATGATGGACTCTCAAGAGTGCTGTCTCCGTTGAATGATGAGCACGGTATGCTGATTAATTGTTGTCTATCATGCAGACTGTTTGATTGTAAATGATCTGCTAGCCTAGAATTGATAACCTTTTCAAGGATTTTAGAAATAAATGAAAATATTGCAAAATTTGAAAATTCTAAAACTGTTTGTTTTTTTTTAATGTACTTTTATCCACATTAATAACGACAGGTGTCCCATACCACTTTTTAAAGTTAAAAGAAGAATCCGCGATAGAAAGTTTAATATTCATCACTGGCAGGTAACAAGAAATTGTACAACTATTTTTGCAAGCAAAATAGGTTTTTCTGCAAAGGATATAAGCCTCAAAGAGTTGGATAGTCATGGACATTTTTAGGCTATATTTACATGTACCTCCTTTAGTATCTTCACTAGCCAAGGGTGATGATCCGCTCCTCTACTCTTTTCAAAAGAGAAGAGGAGCGGATCGTCACCCATGGCTAGCGAAGATCAGACAGGCAAATCTGCAAACGACACGAAGAGCCCTGTATAAATGTTCCTTAGGTAAAATATTTTGATTTTTTCTTTACTAAATAAAGAGTTAATGACCAAATAGATAACATCTAAAAGTTTAAGGCAGATGGTTAAGATGGTTAATTCCTTGACCATCCAGCTACCTTAAAATTAGTTTGCCATTTCAATTATTAATTCATAATATTGCAGAAATGTAGCATGCAACAGTTAAACATATTTGAAACAAGAATTATAACATAACATATATTGTATTTTTTAATTATGAAAGTGGTACATGAATTGTACATATATCAAATCTAGTACAATACAATAATGCTATATCATTAGTATGGCATAGCACATGTAGTTAAAACCTTCTTATAGATTATACAATGAGCATTTTTTTTTAATCAGCTTATTTTCTTCTAACTTCCCACAATCATTTAATGATTTTTTCACCAGCCCTTTAGCATTTTTAAAACAGTATACAGCAACAATATTTCACAATAAAATTAAAATAAGAATAAAAACTATCAAATAAAATAATTCCATACATTGTTTTAATACACCGAGTTTGTTGGTATGATACTAGTACACTGTACAATGTAGATACCATCACGTTCATCTTGTATTTCAAAATCACCACCTCTGTGTGGCAATCTAATAGTGATACAGTTAGTATCTTTTGATATTCAACAAATTCTAACTTTTCTCCCAAGAAATAACCTATCAAACAAAATGTTTTAAAGAATATTTAAAACATGATCTATTTTTTTCTCTTGGTAACATATAAAATTTGAATAATCATTTATACAATACAATGAAGCCAATTTCATAAGCATAAATCAAGCTTGCTTCTCTCTCTCTCTCTCTCTCTCTCTCTCTCTCTCTCTCTCTCTCTCTCTCTCTCTCTCTCTCTCTCTCTCTCTCTCTCTCTTAAAAGTTCATATAAAGTGTTAAAATTAGCTTAACAACAGAATTCTTATAAACATACATTTTGAGAAATAAAAGGAAACAGAAATCAGGCAGATACATATAGCATGAGGAATTCCCCTAGTTTCTGAACACAAAAAAAAATCCCTTTGTACAGTTTGAAAATTTTTATACAATATTCAATGATGAAAAAAAAAATAATGAAAAGAGTTTGTCAATGAATCTAACAGTTTTAGAAGACTCTGTGTCTTGTTCAGGTTTGAGGTTGAGCCAAAGCCAGACTTGGTGGTTGTGTCATAATGTTCAAATAGTTGGGAGGAATAACACCTTCCTCTTCCGATCCCCCTGAGTCCTCCCTGTCATTTTCATATGCTGAAAATTCCGAGTCAGCAGATGGAAAGACAGGCTTTAAGAGGTGTTCCTGACCTCCAGGTGGTTCAGTGTTCACATCTTGGTCCTTGGTGTTCTGGTTCAAAACCTCCCCCTCTTCCAGGCTATCCGGTGACTCTGGCCTCTCGAATACAGTAGAACCCATCAGCTTGTCTGCACGCATCTTACTACCTTGCTCATTGAATGTGGCTACCATGTGGCCCATCAGGAGATCAGTGTCATCCATACTGCTGGGGAAGCCCTTGATGCGGTTCTGTTTGTGGCGTCTGATGTGGCGTTGAAGGTAGCGCTTCTGGGTAAACATTTTACTGCACAAGTAACAAGCAAATTTTTCCGTAGAGAAGTGCAGATGCATGTGTTGTTTTAGATTTGGTGCCGTTGTAAATCTCTGGTGGCAGACTTCACAAGAAAAGGGTTTGAATTTTGTAGAGCGCTCTGTTTCATCTACCCCTTCCTCCTTTAACTGTTGATGACGCTTCAGATGTCTGTACAGGTACCGGTCCTGACAGAACTGTTTCCCACAGATGTGACAGGTCGCTGTGAACACCTCTTTGTGGATGGAGCGATGTCTGTCCAGATCCTGCTTACACTTGTAACTCTTGTCACAGTCGGGACAAGGGAATGGCCGGTTGTCACTGTGGGTCAACATATGACGCTGTAGAATGTTGGTGTGGCTGAACTTCCGTCCACAGACGTGGCAAGGGATGTGGTCCGATGTATTGTGGATGATCATGTGATGCTTCAACTCGAATCCTGACACAAACTTCTTGTCGCACAAGGTGCAGGGAAACTGCCGGTCATTCATGTGTCGCTTTAGGTGCTTCGCCAGGCTGCTGTTTAGCTCCTTGCCACAGAGATCACACTTGTATGGCTTTTTACCTTAAACATTGAATTCATCAATACTTATTACATGTATGAATTAAGAGAAAATTAATGAAATATTTTCCTTATTTTTGGGATGGACATACATCAATTCAATATGGAAAATAAATTCCACAGTATAAATAAAAAGTAAATGAGTGGTTATAATTTTTTTGATAAGAACATTCAATTATTCCTTGGCACAAAAAGTATTTTTCATCAAATGTAGATATAATTTACTCAATTGATAACCATCTCACTACCCTTAAAAGTAGGAATTTAAGTAAAAAAAATTAATCAAAAATAATAAAATGATTTATGAAATAAAAAGAGGGACCTTTTGATACCAAATTAACTGACAGAAAGGCTACAACATAAATTCAAATCTGGATATTCTTGTTTGACATTACCTGTATGTCTGGTCATGTGACGACGGAGATGTCCTGACTCCCGGAAGCTCTCCCCACAAACCTCACAAGTGAATGGTTTGTCACCGGTGTGCACCCTCATGTGGTTCTTCAGCAGATCGTTACGGAAGAAAACTTTGCCACACTCCTCACAAACAAACACCTGTTCCTTCTTTGCTATAATGAAATTTTGTTTATCAAAATTAATATTATGTACTTTTTTAAAATTCAAACTTTTAATTCATACACAGCTGCGCACAATTATTTAAAGTTGTGTAAAAAAGTGTTTATCGGTAACTAAAAACCTTAGTCTTGAATATAAATATATGGTTTTCATCTTATTGAATTTATTGTCAAATTCTGGCCAAAAAAAAGAATTCTATAAAAGCACTTTGCTTACATGATCTTTTCTTTTTGGAGCCTGATGCATCTTTTTTATCCGGTGATATTACAAACAATGTGTTTGAATCAGTGCACACAGTGGTTGGCAGTTCCTCTTCTTCTTCCTCTTCATCCTCCTCCTCTTCAACTTCCTCTGTCTTCTTCCTCTTCCTCCCTCTCTTTTTGGGAACCTCATTTTCACCACATTTTTTGGAAACCTTTCGTTTGGGTGCCCGCTTCGGGGTTTTTATTTTCACTTGCAGAGGTTTCTTGGAATTGTCCGACTCCGGAGTCCAATCCTTGTCCTCCAGGATTTTCTCCTCCAACACGATTGAGTCATCCAGCTTCTGGAAATACGCCTCAGCTTCGTAATCATCAGTGATTGATCCGGAGTCATCATGGTCCGAGAAGTCAGGAGGGAAATTGTCATCATCTGTCAAACTCTCACCATGAACAGCATTCTCTAAGTGTGCTGAGTTCTCTGTATCCACATCTAAAGGCTCTTCTTTCACACTTATTGTCAGATGCTTAACCTTGGTGAAAGAGTCTGACTGTATGTCCTTGATTTCATTTTCTGTGGATTTGGGAGGAGTCTGTTCCTGTGATGGACAAGCGGATGGACCAGGAGGACTCTTTGTTCCTCCATCAGGATTCCCTCCTGGCTGTGTGACTGATTCACTCTGCAACACAGGCTCTTTGTCTGTGACAGATTGATTCTGAACATCCATCTCTGATTCTTTATGATGATTCTCATTACTCTTTGCTAACTCCTCACCCTTTTGTATTTCATCACTCTCATTGACCGTTCCATTTTTCTCTCCTTCTGCAGGTGGTTGTAGCGCTTCTTTTGCATCTAGCTGAGCAACAGCTTGTTGATGATGCTGACTCGTTTTTTGGTTACTTTGAGAAATATCCCAGGATAAATCAGACAGTCTTTTCCTTCCGGATGCTTTACCTCTTAATGGTTGAGTGGGAGTGGTTTGTGTTAGCTCCATTGCAGCAGCATAAGACAAATAATCCCAATTAACAAGAGCCGGATCTGGATGATCACTGATCTGGTTCACTGTTAACTGGTCCCCTTCTGGGACAGCTAGACTCCTATGAAAAGGAAATGAAGTGTCCTGTGCTGAAGCAATGTTTGCCTCCATCATTTCTTGTTGTGTGGCAGGAATTGCAATTAGAGATCCCCCTGGAATCGCAGGTGCATCAAAAGCTTTATATAACTTTGGTTCTCTCTTATGTAGACTGGGAGTTCCTCTTTTCTATATTAAAATAGAGAAAAAATAAATAAAGGATTTAAGTCAGACATGAAAATCATACGTCAAGAATATCATTTCTTCAATGAAACAGAACCCCAAAGGCAAATTACATGTATAGTAAATGCATGTAAACTGCCGATAGAATACTCATCAGGAAATAGCTGATCTTACTGAATTTTCCTGGTATGTGCCCTTTTTATGAGTCAGTATGTGTTGCTTCAGTTCAAAACCTGACACAAACTTCTTGTCGCACAGAACGCAGGAGAACTGTCTGTCATTGAGGTGCCGTCTCAGGTGCTTGGCCAGACTGCTATTGAGCTCCTTCCCACAGATGTAGCATTGGTACGGTTTCTTACCTATAAATTGATAGCTAATTTTCTTAAATGGAGCACAATCACAATGCAATGACATTTACAGGTTACTCTGTAATTAAGCCCCCCCCCCCCCCCCCCCAAAAAAAAATGACGCATAAAGTACTTTATTTTAGGAAAGGGGGTTAAGAACAATAGTTTATAGAGTTACCTCAAACAATAACAGTGATATCAGTACAGACCTGTATGTCTACTCATGTGTCGCCGCAAGTGCCCCTGCTCTCTGAATTTGTCCCCACACACTTCACAGGTAAACGGTTTGTCCCCAGTATGGACACGCTTGTGATTGCGCAGTAAATCAGCTCTGTTGAACAGCTTTCCACATTCTTCACACATGAAGGATTGAGGCTTCCTCTTTCCTGGATAATGTAAAAATTTTAATTTCAAATTCCAGATTTAAACATTCAAGTTTTGTTGCAAATACCAAAAGCATTCTTATTTCAGTACAAGATATGGTAATAAGAGAGAGAATAAAGAAAAAGAGCAGATTCTGGAAAGTTTGATTACTGGTAAGGACTGAATGCAACATTTTACAATAACCTTAGTAAGCATTCTAAAATTTATTCATATAAGTGACTAATAAATAATGGTAATGCATTTAGCATAATCTCATTTCTAGCTCTGAAATTATGAAGGAAATAAAAGTTTCACCTGTTTATAATTTTATTAGATTTAGAATTCAGTAGAATTTTGCTGATCAAAACTCTTGCTCAATAATTGCATTAATCAGACTTACGAGGAGGTTTTGGGAATTTGATTTCCCCTGCACTCTCATCTGCATCTTTCCTTTCCTTCTCAGTAGTAGCACTTTTCCGTTTCGGGTTCCTTCTTTTTGTTTCTTTCTTGATCTCGTCAGATTCCTCCATTTTTTGAGGGATTTTGAGTTTTGAACTATCTGTATTGGTACATGTAATAATAAATGTAAGTTTAATACATTGTGGTTGCATTGATACTTTTCATTTTACAATTTAAGAGAAATACAAGCAACTCTTCCCACTTTTTGCAAAATTGCCTTAACCTCATTTACAATGTTCACTCAATAATATAAAAAATTTTCCAAGATTTCACACTTAAAACACCTCCTCTAGCTTGTCATGTTTCAATACACACCTATAAATAAAAAGTTTACTGAGATTTTGCATTGCAGCAAAAATGACAGTACCCGGATGATAACATTGAAAAAATTGTGCAAAGTGTCTTGAGTACATCTGGAGAAAAGATGTCTACATTTCCCATTATATGTCTCCTTAAGGAATTTCTTTCATTCATATTAGTTTCTTTGGATAAAAAAAAATGACATGTCAATGAAGACATCTTGGAATTTTCCCCTTGTATCGATTTCAATTGTACTTCTTTGTCGGGTATGTTTTTTTTTTTTTGTTAAAATTCAAAAAAGTAACAAAAACTGTAACTGGTGACAGACTATAAATGGAAAATAATTATTCCAAAAATTTCCAATCAGATTTTAACATATTACCAGTGGCCTAGCTACATTGGAGCACTGTAAGCATGTGCTTATAAATTTTTTCTGAATCTCAATTTTTTAAAACATTGTTATTTGTTTATTGCGAATCCCAATCTGATTAAAATCAGATCCTTGATCCGCTCCTTGTTTTTCTATTGTCACTACCTCATTTAGCGAAAATAGAAAAACAAGGAGCGGATCAAGGATCTGATTTTAATCAGATTGTTGCGAATCCAGACAACCTTTTGCATTTGTGTCAGAAATTTTCCTGAAGCATTCTGAGCTTTTTTTTATACATGTAGTAAAACACTTTTTGAAATATTGACTGAGTTGTAACTTCAAGATTTTAATCTACCGGTAGATGGTACAAATTCACAAATATGACTATCATAACAATCGACTGATCAGTGCTTCAATCCGTATCAAAATTAAAAGAGGCAGCACTGCTTTTTTGGAGGACAGTTTAGTTAAAGGGGAAAGTATATTGCCATAGTACTATCAAATTTCAAAACATGGTAACCGTAAATGACAACATTCATTCCCTTATTAGACAAATGCCAAGTATAAAATTGCCCGAGAAATACTGCACGTAGAAATAAAAAAATCTAGTCAAAGTCCTACTTTCACCGCATTGTCAGGTGTGGTTGCCTTGTGTTTTATTTTTTAATTTCTTTGATTTTTTGTTTCAAGGTATTTACTTTTATGTAGACCAAAGGGAAAAAAGGAAACTGTACTGTAAGTACAGTAACAAAATTATGGCTCAGAGGTATTAAACTATTACTTACGCCCTAATTATACCCCACGCTACAAGTTGGGGTATAATGTTTTTGACCCATCCGTCAGTCAGTCCTGGGTCCACCGCCATAATGCATTCTTAAGTCTGAGAATGTTCTCAAGTCTGAGAATATTCTCAACATATGAACATCATCCAGAAGCTGAGCACATTTTTCAATGATAGAAAAAGTGAGCAAGTTCATATACCCCACGCTCCCACATTACTTGACAAGGCTACACATAATAAATGCAGGGTATGCATTAAATACATGTACATAAAAAAAAAATTGATTTTAAAACAAGCACAACTCCCTAAAAATCATCACATCAAAACTTCTTGTAAGTATACAAGTCATATCTATATTTTTGTCTTTAATAAATAACCTGACAGAATATCTATACATGAAACATTAAACATGTTAAATGATTCAGACTTAAATTGCACTTTGAGCTTTTTCACCATGCAATAAAGTGCAAAGTATACATTTTGCATAAATCCTAATTATTCAACGTCATGTTTGATTTATTGTTTTATTTAGAGAACAAGCATTATTCGGATAGAAAGGGAAAAAATGCCCCCAAGGGCCTACTTAGCATGCATCAGGTCAAGATCAAGCATTTGAACCATTTGTTTTGAAGCTGATCATTGCTTCACTTAACAAATTGCATCACAGAATAGTATGAATATGAATGTGCATTACCTCAATGTGTCCCTTGATGTATGCATATACTAATATTTCTGTAAATTGATACGGACGGCACTGGCGAGACAAACACCGGAAGTCAAGCTCTATTTAAAAGCTAAAAATAATTGGTAGGATATATAAATTCCGGATTTACACATAAAAATTTGCCAGGCTTCGTATATTATAAACATGAATACCTGTATAAATAATTAAGAAACGTCATTCAGCTTAATTCATCAAAGAGACAACAGTGATTCTCAACTGTAACTCAAGAAAACGAAACAAGAGATACAAGGGCAACATAGCTCACCTGAGCAAAAACGTTTTTAAAAACATTATAACATTCTATACCTTAAAACCATAAAATGGAAGTGCATTTCATTTACGTCATCTTGCAATTTTTTTGAAATGTATTTTGAAAAAAAAAAATCATATTTTTTCAGATTTTCCCCTACACATTCTTTATATATATATATATATATATATATATATATATATATATATATATATATATATATATATATATATATATATATATATATATATATATATATATACCTACTAATTAGCTATAATCATTAAATGCTTTCATACCAGTTGAAGAATTACAGTCTATTCTTTCTTCAGATTTGTTTTTACTTTATATCTTACAATATATCTTACAATAATTAAGTTACTTTAACTTACCTTTAAGAATAAATTCATTAATTTGTTAAAAGATTGATGTAAATATAAATAATAAAATGCTTTCTTTGATGATTCATGCGAGTTATGAAGGTAGCGATCATTGCAGAAAAAAATTGCATAACCTGCTGACGCGGGGTATAGATTTTTTCTGCAATGTACATGTAGCAATAATTTCATATCCCGCATGAATCATAAAAAAAAAAAACATTTCGTTGTTTAAATGATTAGCTTTACAAATCTTAAATTTACTTCAAATGTGTTTTCTTTCCCTGTGTAATGGGTTTAAATCCCCATCATCACAACAACTTCACCAGGGATTAAAATAAATGTATTACAGCGTTAAAAAATACATTAATTTTATGCTCCACTTTGCTTTCACAAATAATGCAATCCCCATTTTCTCAAAGAGGAATTTCTTAATAATTTCATAGTAAAATTGGACTCCTTCTCTATATTTAATTTGGCTTCATTCTGACCCCAGTGTCCAAGCGTGAATAAATTTTAAACATCCTTATACTAGGTCCTATTTATAATAAATTCACACATTAAAAAACCCTGGCTAATTGCTTCAACAAATCTATTTAAACACATTCTTAAAATTATAATCAATCTTTATTTTATTCTACGAGTATCTGACCAAAAGTGGTCAGCATGACTTGTATAATAGCTTGCTTCTTGATCAATTGCACACAAATAATACCTAAATTTTCCTCAAAAGAACAATTTAGAAGTTGTTTATTTCTATTTATCTCTATGAATAACTTTTAACCGTCATTAGAACCACTTCCTGACACTGAAAGGCATGATTTGAATAAACGTTAATTTATCTTGTATCAGAAAGATGATGCAAAACTTTGAGTATTACAAGTTATTTTGTTTTTAGAAGAAGACTTTAAAAAACACCATTCCCTATTTAGATTCTTTCCATCTTGAAAGGGGACTGGTGCTTTATTTGAACAAACCTTGAATCCTTTAGCACAAGGATGATCTGTGCCTAGTTTGGTTGAAATTGTCCTAATTGTGTTGAAGAAGATTAAAATATGAAAAGTTTACGACAATGACATAGATGACGACAACAGACAGATTTTGACCAGAATAACTCACTTGAGCCTTTGGCTCTGGTAAGCTATTGACGAAGCCGAGATATAAGAAATGTTTTTATCCGACTAATTTTTCCTAATGATGTTACATTTATTCAATCTATCCACAATTTATTTAATCATGAATTACCTTTTTTTTAAATCTTCATTTTTTTCAATGAAAATACACAAAAACGTTCTACGTAAATATTTTTATTAAGTAGTTATATCAATTTGGGGGACGATTGATATATGGAAATGATAACAAATTGTGTAGAATTGTTTATAAGCATTTGTATGATAGATATACCAAAAACCAGTCCACCAATCCATGGATATCATGTATACATAATATTTTTAACACAACAGGAATGAGTAATTTTACAGTGTAAAGTGGGTAAGTGCTTTAATTAATCAAAAGCTTAAAGATCAGTTTCTTAAAAAATGGTACAGTGTTATCAACAACTCTAGTAAAGGAATCAGTTACAGAATTTTTAAAACAACGTTTGTTTGTGAAAAATATTTAAACACACTATCTAGAAAATTTAGAACTATTCTTGTAAAATTTAGAACAAGTAATCACCCGTCTTCCGATAGAGGTTGGTCGCTGGAATAATTTACAACGCCACGAAAGAATCTGCAATCTGTAATAATAACCAAACTGGGGACGAATTTCATTATCTGTTAGAATGCAATGTATTAGCTTCAATTAGAAAATATTTTTTTGCAAGAAAATACTATGCCCAACCAAATATTATCAAGTTCAGTAATTTATTGACAAATACCAATTCTTGATTTTTACAAAAACTATGTATTTTCACTACAAAATTGTATGAGATCTGTTCTCCATATGCAAAATGAGCAAGCTCTGCTCACTCAGACTTTGTATATATGTATATATGTTATATATTTATAATGTACCTCTTGTACCATTTACATGGTTTTGAGAGAATAAATGAATTGAATTGAATAACTGCAGAAATAACAGCGGTTATTTTATAAACGATCTATTAACTGAGTGTTAATAAAGTATATACCATTTATTGACCCCGGCATGAGCTGGAGGCTAGACTTGATGATAATCACTTCATTGGAAAAAAAACCCCAGGTGCTTACGGAAACTGTCACAACAAATAATACCACTGAATGAAGGGCCAGCGCGACATGCGAGATTCCTAATGAAGATTACCTTCACTGGGAACCCGAGACTATGACGGACTCTACTGGTCTGGAAGGAATGCATCAATCACAACAGTTAATTAAGTATATCACCAAGATAGGTTGTTGGTATGTAAGAACAATGTTTCATGTTGCGAAAACGGGTAATAAAAGAGTTCTACGGTTAAATATTGGTTTTCATGAGATTGATCGAAGTAAGATGGATGGTGAACTTAAGACAACATCGTAATACCGTACCATAAGGAGCCGAGTAACACCACAGGGGTTTATACTCAACAGGACAAGAAGTCAAAACCTGATCAATTTAAATCCTGTCAATGACAGAATCATCAGCGGACGCTTGTTTTCACTCGCTTCATTGCTAAAACAAATATAATACAAATATACAGTCCAACAAAATTTTTGAAGCAGACAAAGCAAAAAAACTAAAAAGAAAAACCCAGCTACATATAAAATACATGTATTGGCAATGCACCCCAGGGTTCTAAATAACGGGGGGGGGGGGGGTCCTGACCTCAAGCACCTGAACCCTATTCAGTGCTTTATATATAGATGCACTGGAGAGAGAGAGAGAGAGAGAGAGAGAGAGAGAGAGAGAGAGAGAGAGAGAGAGAGAGAGAGAGAGAGAGAGAGAGAGAGAGAAGTTGATATACTAATAGTTTGCACAAGTTGGAAATGCAGATGAATGGTCATGCATATGAGAATAGGCACCATGAGTGAAAAAGGAAATGAGGTTAGCGGAAATGATTGCTTTAAATAAGCTGATCATATGCGGAACTTTAAGCACCTTGACATACATAAACTTACATGTGAATCTCATAATGGAAAAGATAAGAACTGACCATGTACATGTAATGGCAAAAACATGAGATCTATATGCAATGTCAGGGTTATGCGTGGAGTGGATGCCTGCTCAGATTATCATATAGTGCTAGTATAACAAATTTCAGCTCTGCAGAAGCAGAAAGCATCAGCAAATAATAAAAAAAAAAGCCAGGAAGATGTATGATATCAACAGACTGAAATATGAAAGGGTATGCAGTTGATTCCAATTTGAAATAAGAAGCAAGTTCCAGCAACTGTATCAGAAGAATAAACACCGTCAATGAAAACTTGGCTCATGTGGAAAAGATACATAACGGAACAGAGGACAAAATCTTGACCCCGAACAAAAGATAATAAAAAGATTGGTTCAAACAGAGACATAGACGAAAGAAGGAAACTAACAGATAAAATTGGAAGAGCACACTTTATATTGGTTCACTACTGAAATAAACATAGTAATTAACGAACGAAGGAGACTAAAAATTGGAACTGGAAGATCAAACTCAGAAAGAATAAGGGGAATAAAGAAAGAAAAATAAAGAGCAAAGTAGAAAGAGGTCAAAAGAAGAGCGAGACTTGATCAAAGGAAAGATTTGGAAGTTTTTGCTTGCAAGACAGAAACTGCATCAAAATCAAACCACCTTAGTGAAAAAGACTAGCGGACTAAGAAAAAAGTGGTTGTCAGAAGTGGGATTCGAACCCACGCCCACATTCGTGGACCAGAACACCCGCATTCTCCAACAGTAGGAGAGTGAAGAGTTATCTCTCTTGAGTCTGGCGCCTTAGACCGCTCGGCCATCCTGACAGTTATAAGCAATATATATACTTGACTGTCGAAGATTTGAAACATATATTGATGCAATATTTACTTCTCTAACTTTCGAATTAACCCTGCCAGACATGAGAGTGATGTTGGTATAATTATGCAAAAATATTTGAAATACGTAAGTCACTCAAAATCTGATACAGTATATTTAATTTAAAATATGAAGTGTACAACAACAAAGAAGACAGACTAGAATATAGGAATTATTTTGTGCATGTTATTTTCTCCTGGTCTATTTTTGGGAAAAAAGGACACACTTAATTTAAAACTGATTAAGACTATGTCATCTTAAGACTTTATATATTTCGCTGTAAATTAAACAAAAGTCATTTCAGCCACGTTTTATGTTATCATGATAAATCACCGCGATATTAATACCACTGTTCTTAATGACACTGACTTTACTTTTTATTTCAATCGCTTTTTTCATATTAGTTTAGGTTGTTCACTGCGATTACTAAGTTAACCAAATGGAGCAGAGAGTACTTTAGACAAATAAAAAAAAAAGTTCAGCAATGCCACTGAAAAGGTAATATAGTGATTATGGTAATACTCTTTGTAATTTAATTCAAACGCAAAGAATATTTTATTGATTACATTAATACCGGATTACATTTCATCAGTTTCTGTCAACAAAAATTTTCTAGCTTAATGCTGCCAAAAAAAAAAAACAACAACAACAAAAATAGTAAATTCAAAAGAATAACGAATGTGAAAAGACAAACATGTGCTTTGAATTGTTGTTTTGATGTAAAACCGCTGATACTGGTTGGTTTTAACTTCCATATTTATCCTGGCAATCAGACAGTTCAACTTCTATTCATTCCTCTCAACGTCAAAATGCGTCCAACCGTCTTAGACGGCATTTCATTGGACGTCACTAGTTCACCCCATCCACAAGTTTCTTGAAATATCTGCAAGT
Organism: Magallana nippona; assembly: GCA_033439105.1. NCBI lineage: Eukaryota > Metazoa > Mollusca > Bivalvia > Ostreida > Ostreidae > Magallana > Magallana nippona. The sequence goes on from CM065923.1 coordinate 13,878,185, forward strand.
TTATGGAAATTTGCACTGTAACGGCAAGTTTTGGATGTAATAAAGGGGATGTGCGTCCATCTTGTACATTTGAGGATCAAAATGTAAACATTTCTTGAGCTGGCTTGTTTCTGCCCAAAACTGCGCAGTTCTACAGCTGTTCTAAGTGATTAAAAAAGGCATTATTCTGTTCTTGTATGCGCAATTGCATACAAAACAACAAGTAAAACCTCATATCTATTGCTTTTTTATCGTTTGATAACAGTTTTGGTCAGCTCTGGGCAGAAACAAGCCAGTTCAAGAAATGTTTATATTTTGATCCTCAAATGTAAAAGATGACCGAACATCCCCCTTAAACTCGTTTGATGAGTGTTGGTCGTTTAGTTTAGAACATCCCCCTCTTTTATCTTTTTTTTTTGGGGGGGGGGGGGGGGGGGGGGTAAACATGTATTATACACATCATCATGATCAAGTACATGTACTTGATATCATTGGTGGACACTAAAAAAGAGTTTACCGTAATATACTGTAAACCAACTTTATTTCGCAATTTATCGGAGATAAACTGGTTCGCGACGATATTTTTTCGCGACCACTCTTTATCCACACTCGTTTTGATATAACACCCATACGACAAAATTTAATACTTGTTTGCGGCAAGAAATATTCGCGACGAAGAGGCTCTCGCAAATCTCGCTAATATTTCTCGCACGCAAATAAAAGTTGGTTTACAGTAAGGTACCGTCAAGGACAAGCAATATCCAAAGGCATCCAGTATGTCTGAAGTTTCTCATTAAATGTTCCTAACTTTTTTCTCCAAGAAATATCGTAGAATCACTCTTCGGTCTAATCTCAGAAAAGACTTAGTTTCCAATTACGAATGCATAAATTAACAAAGAAAAAAAAACAACAACACCAAAAATGAACGTAAAACGGTTTTATTTATAAAACATATCTATGTCAACAATTTTCTTGATTCACTCCTTCAACATTCAACGACATACCAACAAAGACAGAAATCTATATCATATCTAACGGTTTATCACATAAAGAGATCGCAACAAAAGGAAATAAATGAGTGGACCGTTCCTTACATCACATTAACATACGTGTAGATGTACATTGTATCGGGTATGGACTAAACTGTTTACGTACAAACATCCATCATGACATTTATCATTCATATCATAACCCAATGTTTACAGTAACATGTATTACAAAATTCCTGGTTAAAAGTAAAACCGCTTTTAAAATAGGGGTGTTGTTACAACTACTACATTTTCAACAAGAGATGAAACAGAAGCTCGGTACAAAAATATTTTTTAAGGCCTAAGTTTTGTGAATCTGAGAGATGACTTAGTTTTTGGCTTTGGGATATCGGTATATAGTTTTGAAACGAAAGAAAAGAGTACTTATTACAAATATAACAAAATCAACAATTGTGTATATTAAATGACCAAAAACTGTGTATATCAAGTGATCATGACTCTTTTGAGCATATACATTGTTTATAAAAATGTAGAATCTTGCAGATGTATATTTTACCAAATGAATTTGGCGTTGCTACAAATCTTAAGATTAATAAAAGTAAACATTTTGGCTTTAAGATTAAACATATCTACTACTAATAATTATAAAACATTCCTAATTGTAAGTATCCCTAGTAATTAAAGTTATCACAGCATTACGCCTCGCCACTCCTTCACTGCATACGTCATCCCCCACTTACTTTACATTTTTAAAACCCAATGTAGTTTTGCAAATTTCAATCAAAGCAGTACTGTATCTTCTCTGTTCCGTTCCACTTACCAAAACGGTGTTAGCAAACCAGAAAGACTTAGCGAAGATGGTATAGTGAGGGTACTAAAAATTGCCATACTGCTTTCCAATACTGGGCAATACATTTTCACTGTAAAAATGACATTGGTAAAAAACGAAGAGATTTCAATCCTTGTAAATTGTAGGGACTCATAAAGAACTTAAATACAATTGACCGCATGCATCTGTTTTAGAAATGATATTGTTATCCATATGTTTCTTGATGTTCAAATTCTTTCTTTCTTTTTTACATATGCATGTACAAGAAAATGTGTTTAATTTTGCAATGATCAATAAGACTTTGGCAAAAAAAAAAAAAATAGATAAGGGATTTAATCCTGGTATCTGTACATTCACACCATATACAAAATCTTGTAAATTACAAACGTTTTAAGAAAATATAATGTTAAAAATGACATTTTAAACAAGTACAGAAAACGAGAAAGACAACTGTAAAACATACTATCACGATGCATGCTTAAATCAACATACCATTATTATACATACGTCTCTGATGGATTGCCTCTATAACAGGATTATATGTAGAATATCGCTTGTATCATACAATGTACAAGACTAATCTAAAAATATATCTTCTTGGGGTCGATATTGGATATCATCTACTGTTTTAACCTCTAACCCCCAACAGGAACTGAGATTTTCCTGTCACATGTTCTGGTCACGTGATGTGGTAGGCGTTACGTCTGTATCTTGCTGGTTTTGATGATCTGATGCCAGTAGTCGGTGGGGCGATGTGGGTGTTCCATGATATCATACCAGTGGTCTAACTGCTCTCCGTGGCTGTGCCAACCAAACTCAACCTGTGTAAAAAAAATTGTACAATTAAAATTACAATTTATAAAGTTTTAGATATTTTCCACCACATTCAGCATTTCACATGACAAGAAGTCACAGTTCTTTCCGGAAAGCGTGCGGTTTTTTTTTAATTGTTACAGTTTATACCTGGCCTATTTCCTGAATGCCCATCATCATGTCTTTGTGGAAAATACGGAATACAAACACATGGCCCAACAGTTTGGGATTTTCTCGGTTGATTTCAAATACAACTTGGTGGTTCCACATCGGGTCCTGAGTATTCTGGCGGGTTTTAGTCGTATCTTTTGACTCCCTAATGCCATTGACAAACATTTCCACTTTCACGTAAGGATCTAAACAGAAATAAAAATTTGGTTGATTAGTTTTCTTTAGATTGTTTGGAAAGAGTGTTGGTGGGGTTTTTTTTTTTCATTATCCATTTCTTTAATTCAGTGTGTGGATCATACTTACTGACAGCACCAAGAATTGAAACGCGTGGAATATTTCTAGCTTCTAAGATGTTGAAAACCATTTTGCCGGCTACAGGCTGATAACAACCGGATATCCTGATGTCGCCTTGATGAAGCTGAAATGAAATAAAACCGAAAGTCAAATCAGGGGCAGCTCAAGGAAACAAGTGAAAACACTCTTCAAAAGTTGAATGAACTGCATGCAGTACACAAGGAACCTTGTACTGGAATTGACGTTTTGTATTGGAGAAGGAAATAATGGTATTCTTTTTAGTTTGAATGTGCGAGAATTTGATTCACAGAATTGGCGGTTAAAAATGTTATTGTTCGATTAATAATTTTTTTTATTAATTCTACAATAAATTATATTATCATTTTTAAAGTTTTTATAAGGATTATCATTTTCGGCATTAAACTAACAAGAGGATTTTAAAGATAAGAACAATAAAATTTTCGCGTGATATTGAGAATTCGCGGCAAACGGATTGCCGCCTTTCCGTTTGCCGCCTTCTAATAAAATCTACGCATTGTATAAATTGTCAGTGATTAATTATACCGATTTATAATTTCATTTAAGAAAATTATGGATTCATCCAAAATCAATACTGATCATTCTTAAAGTTCGATTGATTTCTCCTACTTACTCTGAATACAGTCTGTGGCATGATCGTCAAATCTACAAGGCCGTTTTCTAATGTTTCTATCGTTCGTAGAGAAATTGAAGCCACGCCCACAAGATGTCGCCTTGTCACGTGATGTGAGGAATAAACTTGAAATTCTAAAACGTTCTCATCGTTAATATCGCTTGGCACAATGTCATTTATGATAAACTTTTCAAAAAAAGCTGGATTCTGTAAAACAGAAATAAAGAGACTAACATTAAGATCACATTGATCACAATGCAAAATCATATACTATAGATAAACATGAAATATTTTATAGACCATTCATTATTTGATTTCATAGCGAATTAAATAAAAGAAAACCCAGCCTACCTTTGCTTTTGGTATGGTTTTTGTTCTATATTTAAATGACTTTCCCGGAACAAGGAATGCTTTCACGTATGGGTTCAATTCTGTATCATTTGGCAAACCTTCAATTCTTAAACGCGAAGCCTGTAACCACAAAGAAAAAGGTCTTAATATACTTACAACATGTATTTATAATTTAATATGATGTGCGAATTTTGTTTAAGGTCGACTTATCAAAATATGACTACCGGTATATGTTTATGAAATTGGGCGATAAAATGATTATGATGTTTAACATAACGTCCTTGAAATGATCACTGAATGACCTTGACATGATAATGACCTCTATGATGATGACCATCAGTGATGTTCTGTCCTCTGAATACTGGAACTGGACTTTTAGTTTTCCAGTTGGGCTCAAGGGAACAGCCGACCGATGCACAACCATCTCTTCCAAGTTCAAATCATGCATGACGACGGGTCGATCTGGTAGCCCGATCCCGACTTGTCTCTGTTAACAGAAGATAAAACACCTTACAGGTTGGAAAGTAGTAACAAGTAATTCGCATTGTTTAAAAGCAAAAATTTAATGACGGTTAAAAATTAGTGGTTTTGCCCTAATTCACCCTTTCTCCCCAAACCCAAGGCTAAACAAGACCCTGTATAACTAATGAGACTAACATTTGTACTGTTTAACGTAAAATGACATCAAACTTTCTATAACGAAATAAAACTGCCAAAAAAAAAGGTATGCGCGTGAGGTTGATAATCATGACCAGAGAATACATATTTGAGTTTGCGATTTCTGTTCGTTCAACAGTTAGTTAATACAGAGTTCTTAAGTTGATACGGATCGCGTAAGTTTGGAATTCCTGACAATTTACAGATCTGAAAATGTATCCCATTGATTAATTGTTAATCCTTATGTGTATTAGGTTCATATGGTTTTTAATAAAAAAAAAAAAAAAAAGAAATCGACAAAAATTAATGTAATACATTCATGTTTTTTGTCATAAAACGTTAATTCAGTAATATTGTATTTAGAATTCTTTTCCACCTTCCGGAGGAATCTTTGCGTGTAAAGAAAATTAGTTAATTATTTAATATCCGATTGAAAGTTTAATCTTACAGAAACTTCCAATGCACTAACACGGATTTGCATTAATATTTCCTTTTGCTGCTAATTAGACACCCAGCATAAAGCCACTATATCAGAGAAGACAGATTTATATCAAAATCGATTAGAATTCCTTCTGAATTCTGCCATTTTAAACTATGCATGCTCACCATAAGAATTGCAGACTAACATCAAAAGGAATGATAAACACTGTCTTTCTTCAAGTATCATTTTTTAAAACCTCATATATCTTGCACAGTGTCAATTATTTTTCCAACGCCGATTCCAGACATATATATTAATAATAATTACTCCATTCTGTCACCATGCAGAATGTTCTTCATGTATACTTTTTCGTAACTGTGTGTGCTATTTCAACATTAAATCATCGATCGTTAAAATAATATAAAAATAGAATTCATAACTGATTTGTTTATGGTTATACGTTTAAGTGGGATTTGAATCAACTCTTAATCCTTAAGCTATAGTAACCAATAATCACAAGAAAGTAGAGCTACAAATGTAGTCATTCATAAGAATTGTATATCTTGATAGATGTTTTGAGCACATGGGTAATTATGACGATGTCCAGTTTTCAGTTAATACATACATTAAATTTAGGTTTTTTCCGTTGATACTGGGGGCCAGCCGTGCTAATGTTGTTGTCCAAAGCCAGGGACGAAAGCGTAATCCGCCTCCCGTCTGCTCGACCTCGTCCTATACAAAGAGATATTAAAATTTAAAAAAACACCGTCGCTATGAAATAATGCTTTAATTGCCTGAATAATGTCAGAACAACAATTTGACAAAGGCATAAAATAGTTCCGGATGCAGGGCGCGCAGGTTTACAATCAATAAGCGGTGATAAGGTGCAACTGTCTTCCTTTGATGGAGGTTACATCCGGTAGAGGCATTTATGGAAGCTGCAGGCGACAAGTATCGAGTACTATTAAGAACGCCATGATGTCAGCAGAAAGCAATGTAGAGTTTCTTTGACATGTTTGTGTTACCTTTGGCTGCCATTTTATTAGACAGTTTTACAAAACTGATTAATACCTTAAGCTCTTATAAAAGCAACCAGAAAAAGCAAACAAACAAACTAAAGAACCTAATCTCTGAAGACTATTTGGACCTTCTAGAATAGAAGAGCTTTGAATTTACTTGAATTAGCAAAGGTTTTTAAATGTAAACTTCTGGTGGTTTTTTTTAACTCTAAAATCGTATTCAAAATTTTTGGGTAGATCTGAAAGAAAATTTGATGACCACCTCAATGTATTCAAGATGCAAGAAATCGATTGAATCCTAGCCAATAAGTAATTAAGGAATAAGATTCCGTCTACGGTAATCTGACTTGAAATCAGAGCTGAAAATAAGGCAAGGAAGCGGGAATATTATAATACCTCAATAAAGTCGAGTAGGAAAAATAAATGTAGTTGGATATTTCTTACTGTTTAAGGCGCCATAAAAAATCTTAATTTCTTCAAGCCAAGATTAACAGCTTTATACATCTGAATCAAAGGTCATTTGGATTTCTGTTCAGTCATTCAAGCTGTGTTCATATTCCGGATTTGGCCCTGCGGTTTTATGACATTACGGAAATTTTTAAGGGGGTAAGACTAACGTATAATCTTAAATGTTAATAACACATTGTATTATATATTTTATACGTTACCTTCAGGCAGAAACACGTGGGTAGGCCGAATCTCCGCTAGTGAATGGCTCCTCCTGTACAGCATTTTCTTGTCAGCGGGGGCCACCGTTTTCCCAAAATTTTCTTCAAGACTCGATCTACGAGGTTCTTGCTTCTGTAAAACAGACTGGTACTCTTCTTCCTCCAAGATTTCACAGTCTGAAAAATCTGTCAAATAGACGTGGTTAGTTGAGTCGAGCATGTTATGATAAAAGTATCAACATATTTGAACGAAATCATTCATTATAACAAACAGTTTTAACATCCTTTATTTTTTAGTTTTTACATTCTTAAAATTCGAAATTAATTATGTTAGAAAAAAATTAATTACTGGCTTACCCGCTAAATTGTCGTCTGTAATATCACCAATTCTGCTGGCATCCGAACTTTTCCTGCTACTTTTACTACTTCCGGAACCTCGTCTTGACGGACATTCGGAAGATAGCAGTGAAGTTCGTCTACTGCAAATACTGCTTCCAGAACCCCTCCGATCAACATCAGAAGCAGCAGAAGTTCGTCTGCTACTCAAACTACTTCCGGATCCTCTTCTATCATCCATTGACGCCAATGACGAAGCACACGACGTCCTTCGACTGCTTCCGCTTTCACCTGATGATCTCCGGTGATAGTCCGATGCGTAGGAAGTCCTCCGACTTCCATAGTCTACATAAATCCGTGGAACAACAAACTTCGTCTGTTCCGATTGGCGCCTGCGCATTGCAGGCATCACTACTGTCTTTGACTCTTCTGGTTTTTCTTTTTCACGCTGAATTTTGTCTGAATGAGAAGAAACAGAAGAATTTTGAGCTTTTCTTGAATTCAAACTAAGAAGTAAATCATCCCTCGGTGGAAGATAAGCAGAAATCTTGGAAATGACTTCGCCCATTTTGTGTTACTATCCGTTTGAAATTGCAAACAGGCATAAACAACACGTCAGGAAATATGATTTATAATGCTTCTGTTATTGACATCCTATTGAAGCACATGACAAATTCTAATGAAATGATTTAATGATCCGATGCTATCGCCTTGTCTTGATGCCGTTCATATCTACATATAACTGGCAAAGTATTATTGAAAACTCTTCCGACGGAGACAACGACAATTACGGGAGCACTAATGGGCGACTGCGTTTCCCAGTGTTCATCTTTCAAGAAAATCGCTGTGGGATTTATTTTCTTACTGATCAAACACAATCAAAGCTGATCTAGCACTTTTCCTGAACTTTTATACATGGTTTTTCAAGGAGTCCGTTTTTTTTTTTCGAAATCTTTCTTTTACAAATTACCAAAAACCTCAGTTTTACACAAATATTCTCTTCACGGCTCAACTGCACGCTAGCTGTCCACACACGGATTAGATGTTGTGGCGGAAAGGCTAGCGCTCACATACCGCAAACCAAACGCGCTGTCGTCTTTGGAAATTAAAATGGCAAATCATTTCTGCTAAAGCTTTATCGCAATAAATATAATTAACATGTTGACGAGTAGAGCGCGTGTGTTTGGGGATGATTAGCCCTAAGTTATGAAGCCGCAGACACAACGGTATACATGCGTTCGATGTGATATTTGCTTTTCTTCCCTCTGCACAAATCGGAATAGCTCACAGCTGGAGAATTTTCAATCAAATGTTGACTTTGATATTCCGGGTTACAAATATTCCGGACTTTGTCATTTTAAATTACCTTACGCAGACTGTCAGATTTATTTTATTGATTATATAAATCTTTTTTCCTGTCTGTGTCTCTGTTTTCTATGATTCTCCGAAAATCATACTACATATAAATGAAACCAAAGGCATTGAATTATATTGTTAACATAAACCCCAAAACAAAAAAATAGGACTGAAAGTATTTTCTGTAAAAGAAATATCGTTTATGACCCCATCCTCAAAGCAGTTCTGAAAAATAGTTTAAAAACAGAACAATTCCTAGCACGCACACAACGTCTGTGTTTGGTTAACTAGGCTTCGATGTCGTCGCGTAGACGTTTGGTTGACTTTTGAAGAGATGTCTTTCCATTCAGCTTAAATTTCGACGTTTTAGAATCATAAGCAACTTTTTGTCTTTCGAATTATAAAAGCAGGAAAAAGTTCGGTGCGTTGTTTACAATTCTGATTTTGCAAGAAAATATTTTGTTGTCTTAGAAAAGTTAACTTAATTAGCGTTTGATTTCACTAAATTTCAGGCTAAAAAATATATATAAAACAATAGATATAAGGATTTTTACGTCATATACCTCGCGTAAACGTCTGACGGACGTGCGGATTAGATGCCTTGCCATACTGTTTTAATTTTATAAGCCTTAACAGAGTTTGTCAATGGGTAAATATTTTCGAAGCATCGATATACCAAAACTCCAAACTTTTTTTTATCTACAACGAATGAACGTAGTTGCGATCACGATTTCGACCGCTAGTATTTTTCAGATTGCACTAAGTTTATGACAATGAAAGTTAAAGTAAACGTCATCAGGGGGTCTACGTATTTTGCAAATATGCACCGAATTTTGCGTGAATAGAGATGCCGGCTAAAATATAACTAATTTTAACTCAATTTAAAACCAATGAAGTTTATCTATCAACGTCATTTGGAAACCCACATAATTTTTCATAACTTTGTTGTTTGCAACTTGACGAATGCGAAAGTAGTATTGTTAGGTTTCTGATAGAAAGAACATGTACATGATGCCTTTTTATTTTAAATTCATTTAATATTTGTAAATGGCACTCGTTTTTCATTCTATATCAAACTGTTTTTTAATTTGCTGTGTTTTTCTTATTTCTACTTATACTCAACTTACTACTTGGTGAATAAAAACCGTACGTTGTTTTTTTTTTTGTCCATGTCTTTACCACAAACATAGATCTGTTAATAAAAACTTGTAATTTATTCCCACAAATTTATTTTGTCATTATTTACCGTAATTTCATTCTGTTTTATTAACTTCAATATATTAACGATATGGTGAATAAAACCTTTACGTTGATTTTTTTTCCTCATTTTTACGTCTTTTAACAGAAACACATTTCTGTTCGATTTAGCAATTACGAGAAAGATCAAGATTAATGTGGGACGCGCCACCTACCGTAAATCACAATTCCACTTTGTACAAAGCACGCAAAATTCGCAATTAATGGTCGAAACAATATGGAAAAATAAACGACTGTTCAACCGTCGAAAACCATTTGTCTCATATGGTGTTTTTTTTATTGAAGATATTTTGTTTTGTTAAAACGACAAGCTAAGCAAAGGATGCCAGGGACCTTATAATGCGCATTATAACTAGACACCAATGACGCCATATCCTTACAAGATTTTGTGCGTGACTTGTTTTATCACTATTTAGAACACTTATTTAAGTTTTATTTTTTTAAAGTATATTTGTTTCCTTTTATATCTAATTTCTTTTAATTTAAATCACCATCATCATTTGTAATATAGACATTTCCCCGATACATGTATTAATGATGTAATCATGCTTGGTAAAGGCTTTGATTTTTCCAAGATCTGAAAAAAGCAATTGATTGCACAGAATACAAAATCATTGAACGAGTCAAATGATATGTGTCCGCTCACGTAGCCAAGCTGGGTCTGGCACTAAAGGTCTTAGACATACAAAAACATTGTCCCCCAAACATTCGATCAGTTTTATATACATGTATTACTATATGTAATCACACCCTAGTGCTAGCTCCTGTTAATTACAGAATGCCACCTGGTGTGAATTAATTATAATCTCTCTCTCTCCGTCGCTCTCTCCCTCTCTCTCTCATTCTCTAATTAAAATGTCCACTATTTGTGAACACTTTATGATTTTGAGAATACAAAATCCACAGCATCGACAAAGGTTTCGTATAGTTACTGAAAGAAACCCCTATTTCATTACTCCTGGGTTTAAATCTAATCATTGTATTTTTATATGCAGTTTATTACTGTCTGTATCATATTCATTTTAATATTACATTACATTTATGAGTGTGTGTATGTGGGGTGTATTTAATATTCCCATAACGATTTGATTCGCAAAAAATCAATCAAATATCCTCTAAAACATTGGCAAGTTTCATAGCAAATAACGTTCTACAGTTACTTTCGTACACCTGTATTCGGCTTGGTTAAAGAAATATATAGTATAATATCTAGTAGGAAATGTTCAATACGCAGAGAATCTATAATTTAAAATACGTGTATTGTAAAACACTGGTTTTTGCTGTTTTCTGTACATTTATAATATTTCTATCAAGTGAGGAGCTGACATAACACCGTGACGTATTTTTAAAAAAAATATGTTTCATTAAACTTGAGCGAGTGCCTTTTTTTTTGGGGGGGGGGGGTTCCGCCTACTAATGCACTATTATTAACTTATCTCTATGCAATAATTCTGTGCTTAACCAGTACGATAATTACTGCATATTTTCAGTGAGAGAAGGCCAGTACAAAAACAATCATTCTTTGCTTTTCAAAAAAAATATTTCATAAATGACCCTTATTAAAACATCGAATTTATAAATGAAAAATAGAGAAGCAAAACCCCAAACTTTTCTGGGGATTATTTCCTTGAAGTAGGTCACAGACCTAATCAATTTCGCGCAATAAGAAGGGGGATTTATGAATAGCCAAGGGCTATGAGATTATGTGCTTAACAGGGCAAAATGCTTTCGATCAGCTTGTCACTGTCGTAATACACAGCATTAGAGAAGCAAATTCTCTGTCAATTTCAGAGGAACGTGTCGGTTGCCGATCGCAGAGAGTTCTGTTCTCTGATTTAGCAACGGTTGCCATGACAAATCCAAATGCCGAAATCCTCATTAGCCGTAAACGGTTTTAAAGGGGTGTTATTGTCGTGAAATCGATGTTGGTTTTCTCTGGATATGACAGCTCTGGAAACTTTAGAACATTCTGTCAGCCAAAAGGTTAAACAGGGGGTGTTCAAAGAGATCTTTCTATCCTGGTGGACCATTTAATTAAAATCTGATATGTTCTATGACGACACCCGTCCTTCCCAGAGACTGTTGTGCTCATCCAAACCTTTTACTTTACAAGGTCTGTTTATGGACAAGAGTTATAGTTATGTTTTATCATTTAATTGGACTTAGATAAATATTAGTTGGATAAGATATATGATTTTTATCGAAAATACTAAACTTATTGTGTTTTAAACATATTGTTATATTTTGTAAGGGTTTTCTAGTAGAAAAAGAATTGATTGTATTGAAAGAAGCATCATTTGGACTGATAAAACCATTTAAAGTTATAACGTAAAAAATCGTTATTTCAAATGTTAAACATTAAGCATTTCTTTTGATTTATACGCCTAATTCTATCATTGATTTTCAAATTAAGTTTATTATGTGTTACGTTTGATGACAGTTCTAAGATATTCTCTGGAAGACCGAAAAACTGAGGATTGAAAAAAGAAAATTACAGAAATGAAAAACTATTTACATGTACTTAAAAGTACAAAAGTAAATGAAACCCCCCATCCTCGCTTATTTTAGTTAGCACAATGATTGTAGATTTTATGACTATCATAATAAACCCATAGAAATGAACAATTAACACAATAATTTCGAACAACCCTCATACTTGTATTTAAAAGTACAAAAGTAAACGGCGCCACAATCCTTGCTAATAATTTAATTATCACTGTGACAATGACTGGTGTAGACTTTATGATTATCATATTTGTAATACATGTACATGTATGTACTTTTCATGTTTTTTTCATTTGTTTACCTGTATTATTTATAACATTAACGCGACTAGACACGCACATCAGGTGACATAATCTACCATTTCCAGCTTTCAAGTGGGCGCAAGGCGTATCAAATTCATCACTTGGTATTAATCTGATCTCTGTTGTATATACGCTCTCTTTTTTGAGAATAAAACATGGCTGATTACCGATAAAACATACATGTAAGTGAACTCTGTACATAATTGTTTTCAATCACCTTAGAAATTTGACCGCAGAACAACTTTGATTTTATATGCTACGCAAATCAAAATGATCTTTTAAATGAAATTGTCTTAAAAATCATTCAACAAAATCAGACGTTTATGAAGTTTTCAAATCTCTGAAAACAAACTCTGAAGACTAATTTACTGAAGTAAGAAGTTAACTGAGGTTAGAGTTAAGGTTTTATAGAGGTTTAGTCCACATGTGTTCTTTTGAAGTTACGACTTTGCGTTCATTAAATGCTTGTAACAAAGAACCTTCCCAATAATCAAGAAATTTGATATTCTTGGATTTGTTATTAATCAAAGAGAAAAAAAACCCAATACATATGGTTTGGGAGGATGAAATGAAAATTGATTAATATGTGCTTTATCATACGATATCTTTGAAATAAGAAACGGGTTTAAAATCCGTATTTAGCGAAAAGAGCAATGTCTTAATATGGTAAACCGGGGGTTTAATTTTTGGTTGTCGTCGGTCTGGGGTTTATTGTAGTTTAAATTTTACATTTAGGGGCCTACTGTTTTCTATTCTGTTTCTTGATAAAAAATAACCCTATGTTGTTCAAACCTACCAACAAGACGACAATTATAATTTTCAATACATTTTTCCACGTCTGAGTTAAAGCATTTCTTAAAGTTTTTAAAACTTGCTCCACCAGTGTTTCGTTGAGTGACAATGGTTAATCAAATAACACTGTGCCGGATAATTATGCCAGTGCCAAGGTGGCATTTTTGCACCCGTCTAAGCTGCATATACCGAAAAATACAAATATGCCATATGTTAGACCATTGCTTAAAGAGTTTACAACCACCTTTGTTATCACTGTCAGGTGAGATATTTACTTTTTAAAAATAAATTCCTACAGGAAAATATTTTTTCCCATAGGAAAACAATATTCCTATAGGAAATTTGAAATTTCCTATCGGATTACAAGAACTTCCTATAAGAATTTCAATTCCGATAGGATTTGATAAAATCTGATAGGAAAACTTAATTTCCTATAGGAAAACTATCTGTCTGAATCAAATTCCTACAAGAAATACCTTTCTCCTGTAGGAAATATAATCATATAGGATTTTTAGAAAATCCTATAGGATTGTCGATATTTTCTGTAGGAGAATCGTTTTTCCTATGGGAATAATCATTTTCCTATGGGATATTAATTTTCAAAGGTCAATATCTCACCTGTCAGGTGAAACACACTAAAAACAAAAGTGGTTATATACTCTCTAGACAATGATCTATCATTTGGTATATATGGATTTCTCCGAAACTGCATCTTAAGCGGGTGCAAAAATGCCACCTTGGCACTGGCATAATTATCCAGCACAGTGTTAGATACATATTTGAAATAATGTTTACACCACAAGGCGTCCTATTTTAAGTTAAGTTAAAATAACTTTACAAAATTTTGTTTTAGGTTTAGGTTAACTTAAAATAGCTTTACAAAATTTTGTATTCAAACACACCCGTAAATTCAAAATTTACAATATGACATGATCATGGAGGCTTTGGTGTATTTTGTGATCTATCGAAAAATAAAGCTAGAATGAGAGCACGGAATGCACGGACCGCACGGACTGGCGTAGACTTTTTTTCTGCAGAGACTATATATCAAATTTAAAATTGTTTAGTGTCTAATTGTTTTAATTAGATAACCCAAGAGTAACCCTTCACAGCTTCCAAACAAATACTCTTTAAAATGCATATTTTCCGCAACTTTCAATTTGGATCATTATTACATCCTTATAATTGTACATCTCAATTCTTATCGTTTAAGTTCGATATTTTAAAAACTGTATTTCTCCTTCCACTTGGTTATTTAAGACAATTTCACAAGTTATGAAAATCTAGGAACTCACTGTAAAGAGCTCTGAGTATCTTCTTGGTCTGTTTGTCCCAGTATGTTCTAGTCCTTATAGAAGGGTGTTTCCAGCAGCAGAATCCAACGAACCCCGCACTGAAAAGCACAAGGCTCACAATGGCAGTCAGCATGGCGACTAGCTCCAAGGTCTCCACTGGAGAAAGGAGAAATATCAGAGAATGCAGAATAAATAAATTTATTTTCTGCGTACAGAAAGCTCCATTCAATAGCTCTATCAATAAAGGTAAGGTTTTTTCTATTTATTTGTGAAGTTTATTAAAGCAACGTGAGCGGTATTTTAAAAATATTTCTTTGCTGTAGAATCGTGCTAGTTTTGATCATTATGTTTGAAATTTCAAAGCTAAAAAGAGATAGAATTTTTCTTTAATAAATAATAGTTTATAGATAAAATAATAGCATCTTAAAAAGGTCGATCTGTTGGCTAAATTGTTGGAACCATTTTAACACGACCTAGGACTTTCGGTAGGATGTAACTATCTTTTTCTTGCATCAGAACAAGTTAAGAATGACGCCGGTTTCAAGTGAAATATACACAGATTGCGTAGTCTCAGCTCAAAAGCCAGACAAATCTTGTTGATTTCAAAGAGCCATGGCTGAGTGGCCAGCAATGAGATATACAGGCCTATTTCACATTGCTGTTTGACTCAACTACCCAAAGTCCAAGCTCCTGTTAAAATGGTTCTAGCAACCCAGCCTCCATAAAGAAGAAATAAAAAAAATTTACAGAGTGACAATGACACTATAGCCTCGAAATATTAATTCTCATTATAAATACCGGTAATTCTGATAAACAAGATTTTCATAAACCTCGTTTTTTCTTAGCATCCCCCATCCCCCCACCCCAACCCCAAAAAAGGAAAAAACCTCTCTGATGTATTATAACGAGACGTTTAACGGTACATTTTTGATTTACACATTCATACTGTGATTTTTATTACTTCCATAATTTTTATACAATTTTTCTTCATGGAATTCCTTGAATTCACATGTACATTGGGTATAATAATACAGAGCTTAGGCTTCAAACAAAACTTTTGAGATATCTAGGCCCAGCAATGCCTTTAAAATTGCACATTAAACAATATTACAGTAACTGTAAAGATAATTAAGATCAGTGATTCAAGTACAGACTCATTTGTGTTGAGTGTGTACTGTAGGGGCATGCTCACGATTTTGGTAAAAGTCTATCTTTCTGTTTTTATTATTTAGAATGCTTTAAGAATGCATTCCTAATTTTTAAATGAAAGTGGAGAGTCAGTCGTATAGTTATAAGCAAAATACAGGGCTCACAATTCTTTGTAATGTAAACAAGGCTCGTGCCCTGTTAAATATACCAGTAAAATATCTTTTTCAAGCTGATTCGTCTATTATTATTATTAGTATTATTCATTTTAAGCACAAATAAACAGTTCCTAAGGTTTAACACATTCATTTTAGGTCTAAAACTGGAATTTTCACTTCAACAGTCAAAATGTTAACAAAAGCTTTGTTTACATAGCAAAGAATTGTAAGCTCTGTAACTCGCTTATAACTCAACGAATGACACTCAAATTTTCGTTGCCTATTAAAAATGCCTTATCGAAGCATTGTAACATTAAAATTGGAAAAATAATTTTTGACAAAATCGTAACCATGCCCTTTAATACAAGATATACATGTAGGTGTAGTACTTTTATAGATTTTTTTTTCAAATATACATTTAAATATAAAGATATATTCAAAGTAGAAAGATATACAATTAATATTTTATCAATGAATTCCTTTTGATTAACAAACCTTAAATATGTAATGAAAATAAATCAGACTTCTTACTCAATGTTTTTCTTTATCCCAGCAATATATTGATCTTGATCTTGCAGTAGCAGTTATCTCTCTTGGTCTTTTCAACCTTTCCTCAACTAAAATGATCGGTGGATCGCATTCTGGTCGTGTTATTTGTAGGCTAAAGAAAAACAGAAATCAACTCTTCTGTAAAAATCAATCTAACATATAAAGGAGAAAACTGTCGTGGAAATGGGCCAAATATTTTTAGAAAAGGCAAAATCTGATCGAGCTATTTGTGAAATATGCAAATCACAGTTTCTCAGGGAGAAGTGTTAAAATTTAAAAAGATGTTTTTACTTTGCCAACTAAAGAACACTTCATTTGTTTCAAAAATCATCTTGCAATTAAGTAAAAAAAATTTACAATTTATAATTTACGCGGTGCAATAGCACACAAATGAATTGGAAATCCAGCGAAATCAAACGAAAGATACCACATGTAAAGCAAGCCAAACTGCAGATAATAAAATTTGTTCAACAAAATACAGACGCTGTTTCGCTTTTTTTTTTAGGAAGTACAAGTTGTTAAATATGTTCTATACAGAATTATATGATCTATTTATTTAAAAATTTGTTACAATTGATTATTTTTTTAGCAATTACATTTCGATCCGCTTTGACCTTGAACAAAAGTGCAAGTGGCCATTAAGTTGAGGACTGCGGACCCCAGTCCATCCTACCTGGACCCCCCCCCCCCACCACCTTGTGGTGGGGGATCAACTGGAGTGCATATTGCACCGTGGCATCGCATACATTAATTTGCAAATATGTAGTTTGGAATTTAAATCGCCCTCAGCAAGTAAAATTCTCAATATTAATAGGTCTTTTAAATCTGAATTTTAGCCTTACCTGTTCTAAAAAAAAATTCATTCCCAAACTCAAAAATTGCAAAGTTGTTTGAATGGCATTATCACAATAAAAAAAATCCCAACAGCATAGATCAACGGCAACCAGCAAACTTATGAATGAAGTCGATTTACTTACGTTGCAAAATATGTTAAAATATTGATTGAAATTCTCGCCGTTCAAGAAAAAAAAAGAGTAGAGTTTTTCCACACAAAGCATTGAGTCCTTGGAGGCAAATGAAAACCTGACTTATCATTATATGTTTAGGATGAAAAGAAAACATTTTGTTCATATGTCTCTTGGGCATAGATTTTCACCGACATTTTTCTTTAGAAAAAAAATAGTTCGTCTGCGGTTTTCATACTCATTCGTGTATGGAAACTCCATACGATTTCAATTGCCTTCTTCGATGATAAAAATAATAATGAATTTTTGTACGACTATTGAACATATTGGATATATATTCTCTTTCTTTAAAAAAAAACAAAAAAAAAACAACCCAACAATCCTCCGTGCAATAAATTATTGCACGGAGGATTGTTGGGTTCTTTTTTTTTTAAAGAAAGATAATACATATTCAATATGTTCAACAGTCGTACAAAAATTCATTATTATTTCCATTTTTTTTTATTTTTCGCCGGTAAATTCGGATGTCATTTACTCCTTGAAATACCCCGTGTCGTACTAGTATTCTAGATCCAGAGTGTTGACAATATGAAATTGATTTTTGCATACGAACCTTGTATTTAATTCTGGTTGCATGAAATACCCAATCAACAGTTAATCACCTGTTTGAGAGTATTTACAATCTTCCTCACAGTTGTCGGAATATATTGAATTTCCTTATAATTAAAGCACAGGGTCCCTATTTTTTCTTACCTTTGCTTCCTAGCACATTTTATCTTTGCTTTAGGAACTAAGATCAGTGCAACCTATATCTGCGGTACGGACATGCCATATATATTCTACAAGATTAATTGAATTTTCGCACCAAAACAATTTGATCGGGTTCATTGTTCACTTTAAATCTAATAATAGTGATGTCGAAAGTGTGACAGCGTGATTGTGACCTCGTTGTGATAATGAGTAGGCTTGTCGAAGGATCGAAGCACAAGTAAATAAGCTATATATAAAGCTACAGTTACAATACGTCGCACGATGTCGTACGATACCAATTTCCCCAAGGACCCGTTGATGTGAAAGCAAAGCTACTACAATACGCAATGACTGTTTGGTACAGATCATTTATCATTTCAGTAATACTTGTGACAATTTCTGTATTCGTACGTCATGCACTAGTGGTAGCTGCGGATTTATTCCTTTGTATTCAATAATTTCGCCTGAAATAGGTTTCATTCTTCTAATATCTCTATTGAGTCCCTTCAAATGTTTGAATTGCTAACTCTGTCTCAACCCACCTTTTATGAAAATAAATTCGCAAAAATGATTGCAAAGTACTGAGAAAATGGGATGCAAAACAATTTTCATCCTTTATTTAGGATTCACAAAGCTTGATTTCACCTCTTTGCTAGCCATAGGTAGCTGGAAGACTTAAACGCATGCTAAAATATCGCAGAAATTGACATCAAACGTAATGAAGAAACGGGATAATTCGAATACACTGAAGACCAGCGTTACCGAGGACATTGTCAAGTCATCCAGTCCCCCCCCCCCCCCCCCCCCCCCCTTTTTATCACACGGCTCTGTAATTTATGGCCCTATTTTCAATTATCATTTTATTTGGATGCTGTTACAAGTTAACCTCTCTCTCTCTCTCTCTCTCTCTCTCTCTCTCTCTCTCTCTCTCTCTCTCTCTCTCTCTCTCTCTCTCTCGTTGCGAAGTGAAAAATAAATTAATGAACAAATAGAATGCTCAAAATAAAAAAGTTTGAAAATAGAAAACAATTACTACCTGCCGCAGGATTCGGGCACGTTTTACAAGATTCAGGTTTTATCTTGATCGACCAAAGACCATTCGAGCACGTTTACCCTTTCTAGATTAATTTGTGACCACGTGACAATTCTAGCTCCCCCGCCCGACACACACCTCACGGCCTACTCGGGGTAAGGTGTTCCTCAGCATTTACAGCGGAAACCTTATTGCTTTTCGAGTGATGAAAACAACAGAGATGTTTAGAGATAAGAGTAATTTAATATATTAATTATTTCGTGGGCGGCAAATTCGACAAGTACACAAGAGAAAATCTTTGTTAGTTGGACTGTTGCTGAAGATGTAATAGCTAATCTGAATTGATTTGTAGAAGCGGAGGAGTATTGTCAATATCATAAGAATCTATTTATGTAATTTTATGGGCGATATATTTACTATCCAATATGGGCTACTGCCGAGTAGGTGCAAAATAAACCTACTACACAATAATATTTTGTATCTACAATTACATTTATTTAAAATTAATCTTTGATATTCATAACCATCAGAATGTTGCGGTAACTTATTAGAAATTGACCAGATAGAATAAAGGTTTACACGTTTCGATAAAAAAAATAATCATTTCATTTTCCACTTGCTTATTTGATGTAAAGTAACCTAATAGGCGAGTAGGGTCCAAGCTCTCTTTGGGTGGAACAGTCTATCAGGATCTACACAAGGTGAGGTTAGGAAATCACTGGCACTTGGGACACGGTTACCCCCACCCACGTCTTTCAAATCAAAAAATGCCAAGGCCGACACACCTTTTCGCCCCTTTTACCCTTGTTGTCAGCAGCTGAATTTAAGACTGGACGAATTCCATTGTCTCAAATTATCTCTCTTTGTGTCTAGGCGAATTTAAGGTTCTCCGACCCTCAGCCTTAAAGTAAGTATTCTTTTCATCATAAAAATGTTAGTTGTCCTTCAAACTTTATAAATGAAATGAAATAAAAAGAAATTATTGATGATATCCATGCATTTTAAAAAATAATTGCAAATTTGCCCACGATGGATATAATGAAATAAATATACAATTTGAGATCATTGACAAATTTAAAAACAAGAAGGTTGTACCGGTGGATCGGTTACTCGAACCCCTTAACCTATATGTAGTAGATCTCCGTGTAACCACTCAGCCAAGCATTTCGTTGAATAAAAGACCGAAATATTAACACTATAACACTAATTAAAGGTATCACACCGGTAATCGACCAATCAAAATGAACTCAATTGTAGTTCCATATATATTCCAGAATTATTTTTTTCCTTGACTGAATTTTTACATTTTCCTTTACTCAGTTTTAAAAATGTTTGTACCGCTGAGAAGGATATTTCATGTATTTTGTTAGATGATGATCATTTTTCATAGGGACTACTTCTTTCAAGGCACATGCAGTAGCTTCCTGGGGAGTGTGCAGTCTGTTTACATACAAACGGAAAACACGTGGTTTTGATGGTAGACCTGTATGGAGCTAGATATTTTGAGAAATGTCATATCGTGTGCCCTTTTTTTTTGGTTTTAGTTGATGAGATAAGAAACAAATAACATTTCCTCCGAATATTTTGTCAAGAGAAATACAAACTGATTTTTAAGGTTTTTCCCCCTCTACAGTCTTATATAGTGAAAACAAATACCGGTGTGATATAAAACGCAGATTTATGGTACGAATGAAAAATTCCTGATAATTTAGAGTTATGGAACATGGCTGAGGATCGGAGATCGTTAAGATGGGGCGAATCTGTTTGCAAGTGAAGAAGGAAGAACATCATACGAGGCGAAAACAACCCTGTATACAGTATATGTTTTCTAATGTGCAGGTTATTTTATTCAGAATGTAACCTATTAGTCTCGTTGTCTAATGTTCAGTTTTGAAATCTTGCATATATTAAAAGGGACCAGAACAGAATCTAACTATGTCACATAATTTAAACATAGTTTCATGGTAATTGAGAATACTGTATACAGGGTTATTTTCGCCCCATGTTATATTCGCCCTTCACTTGCAAACAGTTTCGCCTGCTTAAATTCGCCCTGATGAAGTTGTAATTAAAAAGAAATAATATGATACATTGGAATTCGCGCAGTCATAAATTCGCCAACTGACAACGAGGGACGAAAAAAATGGGTGCGAATATTTCCCTGTATACAGTAACTAGATGTGAGTGATCAAATCGAAAGGTTTTCTAATAATTTATGTGTCGCCTAGAGATGGAAAGAGAAAAGAAAAAAAGAATGTTCAATGAATTTAATGATTTTTTTAATATTCCATATTTAAAAGGGAGTGGAGGGGGCCTTTTCCCAATCATAATTATTTTACCTTGACGTGTATCTACCTTATTCGAACGCGCTCGCATATACCGTACTACTAGCCGCGCCGCTATAGAGATAATAACTTTCAGACAATGCTAGAATCTCTACTTCATTTTCCACTCCAAAGAAAACAATATTGATAAATACACGTTCAGTAACGACTCTTTTTTATAATCAAAGTAAGCGAGTACATTTCATCCAGAATTTTAATTTACGCTATAAAACATTTCCAATATACCCGCACGCAAAGAACTGTAGATGTAAACAGGCGTACAGGTGAGTGAAATCTTACAAAAAAAGAATTGGCAAACAATGTCACTGTGGGCGTCTCGTAAATAAACAGCAGACTGAATATACATGTTCTCAACTACAAGGGCAATACCTCCCAATACAAGGGCAATACATCCAAATACAAGGGCAGTACCTCCCAATCACAAAAGAAGCAGCTCAACATATTATGTCGTTAAAGATTCGATTCAAAGCTGAGGGAGATACAAGGAATGCGGTGAAATAATTACAATGCAGATATAAAACGATAGGATGGACATTTTACTGTATTTTTATTAAATCATTGTTCTCTCCCATAAGAATATATCTTATGATATAAATCACTTCAAACTTGGTTAAAGCATGTTTCATTGATCATATCAAACGATTTGAGCAACAAGTAAAAAAAGTATTATACTGTTAAGATAGATATTTTCGCCTGTTGTTAATAATAATGGTATATATATTTAAGTCAAATCGCGGATGAATCAATATTAATGCGAATATTTTCTTCCAGCGAATTTGGTGTATATTATCCCCTACGTTTACAGTCAATCTTGCAAAATAGCTCGTAATATATTTTTCTTAATCATACGACTGGGTAAAAAAACATAATTTTTTTTAAGATTTGGCAACTTATATATTACGCATTATATTATTATACATTTGATATAAAAAAGCAATGCACGAGTTATCTGCATTATTATCTTAATTAGAATGTTTCTCCTGTCATACATTTCAAATGCAGTTTGATCCAAAATAACTTTACATGTACTTTTAATTCTCAGCTCTGTGTACATAAAACTGATAAATCAAAAACTGATCGATTTTTTAAACCTATTTTGTGACTCCCTTGAAATGAATACTTTTATCTTTCCTAGAAAATTGTATAGATGTTTGAGATCAAAGCAAAGCAAGCTCAAATTAGAATTCGAGATAAACGATGGCATAAATAACAATTAGTCGTTCGACAATGAATACATAAGACTCAGGTTATCATTTCTATAACGAAACTAACTGACTTTTTTATTTTCCTTTTTAACTTTCAAATCAGCAATAAATCGCTAATATTTCAATAACACGGGAAATGGGGTCCTTGGAACACCAAACGGCCATTACCCGAGTGTTCGTATTAATCAATATCAACACAAAATATTAGGTTTTTTGTATTATTTCGGAGAGTGGGTGGTATGTTTAATTAGTTCTGAACCGTAAGCATGAAATTTCAAACAAACAAAAAAAAAAACCGCTCGCAAAATTAAAGCTGACAGGGTAGCGCGGTTTTTAATAAATAATACATTGGCAAATTTCCAAAAAATCAAATTAAATTGAGAAAAGCGATTAATTAAAGATAATGGAGAAAGAGAAAAAATGTAAAATGTATAGAACTGTTAAATTTCGATGTAATGTACAGTATATCTGCATGAAAAGATCCACTGTAAGAGAACATTCTTGTATTGAAAAAATTCATTTGAAAACAAATTCAGGAGATCATTTGATTAAAACGTTCGTTTTCTTGCCAATGGTTGGATGGATTCAGCATAGGGAACAAACTATGATCCGTGCAACAGAACTTCTAAAGAAACGTGTTCGTGTTAGAAGACCCTCTTCCGATGCCAATAAACTTGAGAAGAAAATGGGCTCGTGACTGAAAACGAGAATACTAGTAATCTATGGCGGCGCGATGACATGCCTGTGTGCGATTAAGTGAAATGGCGGTTTGCAAAATCAGCGGATTATTGTACGAAGAGACAACAACCTGTGATAACCACTGTGAATCTCAAACCAAACTTACTGCATTAGACAAAGCCAATAGCATGCTTGCTTATTTGCTCTTTGATGACAGAGTAACACGACTTCGATTTTCTTAATATCCAAATCTTCGATAACAAGGCGGTTAAGGTTTTTATTTATGCTCGCTTCTCTGGCAAAACATTGATAAATCGATTTTTAACGAATAAAAAAGTTTTAATTATGTAATTTGTATAGGCATCTGTGTATTGCAGGTTGGTGTTCCAAATTTCCCTAATCTTCAATAATACCTTAACGGTTTTAATATAAAAGAAAAAAAATTTGTAACATTAACCAGAAATGCCGATGCTGTATGAATCACTTGTTCGCGTACTTGGTTATATGTGTATTCCGTCAGGGACAAAACATGCAAATAAAACACACAGTGCTGTTCGGTAAACTTTCTCAATTTCCGCGGTCCCTGGAGTCGTTAAAGAACTGACTAAATGATACTGATTGAAATTGTGTTGGCACCAATCCTGGCGTCTAAAAAAGGCATCATGCAGGTATTGCATGATATGATTGTTTTACTAAGATTACAGTTTCTGTTTACGAAGCGGCTGAGCTCAAGTAATATTTTTAGAGTGATTTATCAAACAACTCCATTCAGAAGACACGATCCGCACCGTAATTCTCAAATTAATGATTAGGAAAGGCATTTATAGTATTGGAGAACCTATTTCTGAACGGCTTGAATGCGTACTGTATCACCTATACAAATCATACATGTTTGTCGGTTATCAAAAAGGTATGTTGTATGCTCGTCTGATGCTGATCAGTTGAAAGTTTTTGAAAGTATTACAATAGTTATTCATTTTTAACGTATCAAAATAAGTGTTTTGAAAATGTTCTACCATTAATTCAACGAGCAACTGATTTGTAGGTTTTTTTTTTAAATTTTGTTTGCTTGTTTTGTTTCTTTTAGGGGGAGGGGGATATTTTATATAAAATTTGTGCATAAATGAACGTTCAGACGGTTCCTTTTGGTTAAGAGAATCTAAACTAGAAGTGGTTGCTCTTACTGGTCCCGGTTTGTGCTAGAATTCAAACCGTTCTATTAACTGCCAACAATATTCCTTTTTTGGGACATGCTTCAAATTCCTGCATTAGAATTCTCACCATTAATTACTAGAACTGCTTAGTATCCGTCAAACATATTATGGAACGAAAGAGATACATGAAAGTCTCATCAATGCTTCGAACACACGGCCTCAGGCATAGAGCATAGCCTAACCACTAGACCAATCTATATCGGAGTATTGAGGAATTTGCGCACTCCAAAAATAGAATAGCCGATGTACATCATGCTACATATATATCAACGATCATGTGCCCTCATAATTTTCGATCTCTGTAGAAAAAGTACAATGTATTCAAACTGAAAAAAGTACATATAATCCTGAGGTATTGCCATTTTACCCAAATTAAGCACAAAGATAAACACATAAGTTTGCTTTCAAGTTCTTCGCGTTCCGGGTTCTGCGCAAAGGACATTTATGATATTGTGTGCGTACCTTTCATTTGCGACATTCAGTAACGATTCCAAAACACGATTGGTAATGTATATAAGCCTTCCTTGGGGATAAGTGACATTATATGATTATATTTAATGGGGCATGCACACCCTATTTAATGCCTGGGGGAGTATCAATAATTATCCCGGATCTGACCTCGATACACAGCCAATCAATAGGATTCTTAGAACCACACTGATGTCATGTACTGAAGAATGGGAATTTTTTGCCTCTTTTTTAACTGTCTTGTTTATTTGATTACTGTAGTCGACATCAATCAAATGATAAAGCAGCACTATGCACAATGTGGCAGTTCGTGTGATACAGAGACCTATTAGATGAGCACAGTCCACAGATAAAATGGTGATTTGTGATTGTGGTTTCACAAAGCGCCTCGTCCTTTCCGTCAAAACCATTATGTCGGTAAACCAAAACGAATCATAATTAAATATACTCATTGTGTAGAATACATTACCTTTAGTAGTTTTGCTATTTGTAGGATTCACCAACGGCTATTGCATTATTTCAGTAGAAAAACATGTCAATCAAATTGAACTTTTACAACGCCTATTTTGCAAATGGATCACGGAAGTTCATTCGTGAATTACTACAAATTACTCATTTGCAGCAATTTGCTGACTGTATATATAGTTTGTTTTTTTTTTTCAACTCTATTTATTTTTAGTTGAAACTATTACCACAACGCTTTGTGTCTGGTCTAAGCTAGTCCCTTTTTGTGAATGTTTGTGTGTTATAAGTCGGAAGGGACAGTTTCTTTAGCAAAAAACTCATATCGTTATCCAAGTACCTTTTGTACGCATATAAGTCATAAGGAATCCATATTTAGATTGCGATTTGCAAGTGCGATCTCCATCAGTGAGTTCGGTTTTACAGTGTCCGCTATGTTCTGTGTATACTGTACCGTAACGTCTCGATACCTCGCCCAGACAGACTACATTATCCCAGCCTGTCGATCGCCAACAAACCGTAAATAGTCATGATATATATAGTTATTATATTTATAGTTTTATTTCTAACATTAAACGTAGGTTGTTTAGTCTACGTTTGGGTTTAGGTTCCTCTGACTGTGTCCGTAATTATAGTGCAACACTGTTACACAATAGCTCTTAATTGAAATGTTTTAATATTCCACCTACACAGCAATTAGGTGTTCGTTAATTATTATTGCTTATTACACTAGTACACTACAACTTTTTAAGAGTAATGTTACATGACAAAATCCCACCTGCACAAAAGAAAACCACAGAAAAGTATCTGGTGACCTCGCCCAGTTTAAGGATAAGTCGCCTTCTTGGGAATGGTAGGCTGAAATATACGGTAGGATTAATCCGAACATAGCAACACTGCTGCACTTCTTTAATTCATATGCATACATTTTTTTCTAATTCATCTGTCCCCTACTTATGGGAAATCAAGGATTGCGCTAGAGACCAAAATACTTATGTAAAGAGTATTGGCAGTCTGTTACTGAAAGTATTAATAGATAGATACTCGACAAAGTGGTTAGCAATAATTATTTCACGTGGGACAGTATCTAAGCCGTCAATTTCATTAGTAAAATATATAGGATACGGAAGTAGCAGAAGTTTGGTCTACTAGCATCAATTATAATTAGTTTTGAAAACAAATTTTGGATATAGTATGTTAAATGGAATAAACAAGATTTTATTTCGACTGGCAGTAAATTTTCATGTCAAAAGTCTCATGGCTATTATCTCTATCTTTGAATCAGAAAGATATACAAAATGACAAAGAGGACAGATACGGTAAATCATGGATTGGGAAATCCAAAGCTATTCCTGAAGGGAAAGCTTTTCATAACTTTTTTTTAAAATTAGAATTCTGAAAAATATTTGATTGGTAAAAATCCAGGATGTTTTTATGGGGCTTTGAATAAATGGTTTGATTTTCGATTCAATCGGTTTGTCTAAGCTATCTGTCGATTTTGAGAAATAAATTCCCTTGACTTCAAAGTCGGTCCAAAGACAGATAGTAGAGGTGAAAATGACATTAACCTAGGCACTGACAATCATGTCTCATCATCATTATCAAGGGGACTTACTGTCAGACTAGACCCGTAGTCATCAACTCTGAGGCATTGTTGGGATTTTTGCCGCAATTAGCTTCGATTCACCCTGCCCAATCAACACAAAGTATGCAATGATCAAGCAAAGAGATTTTAGATCAGGAAAGAGTGGCCGTTGATTCTTCTCTCTTTTTTTTCTAGTTGTCACACCAATTTATTGACAACAGACATGAGAATTATCATCCTCTCGCTTCCATAAATATCCCGGTATAAAAGGATAATCAATTTCAATTGCAATGGGAGTGAGAGACTTTGAGAAAATGGGTATTTGAATTCGCAATTTATGTTTCCACATCCGCTACAGAGTTTTATATTCTGAAATGTACACACCAAACCGTCTTTGCAATGACCTTGAAGATCCTCGAACACAATCATTTGCTACAATCAAACGACTAATGAATAAAGCATAAGATGACCGTTTTTAGAGAGGGTAGCAATTCCGTAGTAAACATTTGAGACTTCTGGTACACCTCAATGCAAAAAAATCTTTTTCTTATTTGTTGCCTACAAAATAGATTACATTTCCCTTATGTTTAAGACTAACAGGGCGTAAGGAATAGGATTCCAACCCCCCCCCCCCCCCCCCTTCCATACGCAATCGTAACATCCCATGCCTGTAGGAGGGGAGATAAGGCACTTCGAATGTATTTTCACCACTATTGGTTGAAAGTTTCTACATGGATAAAAAGTTGCTTTCCAGGGATATGTTTTTAAAAGAGAGAACTTGCGACTTCCGACCAAATATATGCATGCTAATATTTATCAGCATCCTTATAGTCTGTCCCAAGTTCTTGCTTTCATCACTTTTTGATGATTTTTAATAAAAATACATATACCTGTGAAAGAAATACAGTTGAGATCGATTAAAGGGAAAATATCAAAAATATCTTCATTGACACATAATCATTTTTCACTCATAAAAAATGTTTCACTATTCGGAACCCCGTCGGAATACCCCGCACAATTCTTTTACGTTATCATCCGGGCTATTTCATGGCTGATGCAATGCAAAATCCCCTTAGACTTTCTATTTTGGGTTGTGTATTGAAGCCTGAAGCGGTATAGGGGGGCGTTTCAAAACAGATAATATGGACATTTTTAATATATGGATGAATGTAGTTTTAGCACAAAGGTATACTTTAAGATTATAGAAATATCAAGCGAAAAGTGGTGGAAGCAAAAACTCGGGACAAAGTATAGTTAATATTTCACACTTAAAACCAATAATTATTTTCTTAGAAATTGAAAAACATGACTATATGGTTTGGATCCTATACATGTGTATAGTATTGTTTAAATTTTACAAATTGAAAGTTATTCAACAGGACTTAAAAGATTTACGACTTCTTCTGTGTAACACAGCCAAGAGTTTTGAAATACTGGCTAGACAGAGTTGAACGTTTCTTTTGTAGAATATTTTTAGTTTAGTTACATAATTTGATCAAATGAAATTCAGCTAACGACAAAGGAGTGGGGAAAAGGTAGAGATTATCGATTAACACGGAATCTTACTTCAGTTCTTCAAAATAGGACATCGGAAAGTGTCTGTTGACCAGATTTTTATTTCAATAAATGAGCAAGCAAATAAAATGAAAAAACCAACAACATCGATTTCAAGAGTCAACCAACATAAAATTAGCCAAAGAATGCTTAGCTAAACTATTTTTTCTATGAGTAATATATGTGTTTTGGAATTTATATTCATAAAATAATGATGACAAAGAAACATAAAAGATTTTAAGGATACTGCCATTACTGATTTAAGAACACTGATATAACCTTATCCTTGAATTAAAAGAGCCGAGTTCCCTGCTATAATTTGTATCAGCTTAATGAATAGAGTCCCAAATCCTAATTCAGATAATTCAGAGAGAAATTGATTTTTCAAACGTCTTTAATGATAGCGCTAGACTGAGAACGCACCTTGAATGCAAATTCGTTTCAATAAGATCTGTACAAAATGAGCAATAATCATTTGCATATACAAGGGATATCACGGCTGCAGGGATATATGGTGGAGCCTCATAATTCATACAAACTTTTGTCAAAAAAATCCAGTTGTAAAGCATGAGTATGGTGGCATAGTTCTGCCACCACTTGTCAGATAAATTTGACTTGTTGGATTTTTAAGTCGACTTGTCAGATCTTTATCATGATGTTACTCTGTCAACTTGTCAGATCTTTATGTCGACATGTAAGAAACTTATCAATATCACTAGGAACTCCATTTTGTTGCTATTCAACGTGTTTTTGCCAGTGACAGTCAATTTACTCGTCATCAAAATATTTGGCAAGTCGACAGATCTGACAAATCGGCAAGTCGAATTCAGTTTTTATCATTATTCTTTTGCCTATATCATAATATGTGACAAGTCGACACTAGTGTCCAACAAGTACAGCAAG
This sequence comes from Magallana nippona, assembly GCA_033439105.1. NCBI lineage: Eukaryota > Metazoa > Mollusca > Bivalvia > Ostreida > Ostreidae > Magallana > Magallana nippona. The sequence continues at coordinate 13,907,886 of CM065923.1, forward strand.
TCAACAAAATTATCTGACAAGTCGACACTAATGTCCATCAAGTACTAGTAAACAAAATTATCTGATAAGTCGACTTAACGATTGTTCTAACGATTTTCAAGAAAGTACTGCTTATTTTGTCAGATATTTATATTGTATTTTGTCTTGTCAGATCCTTATGTCGACATGTCATAAAAATATGACGATAACTGGATGGCACAAATTGGGCATGAGTAGATAAGTACAATCTATTAACAGATTTCATTTTGATTTTTTTATTGCCATTTTGAGATACATGTATAATACAACACCACAAGGCGGTTATACGTTTCCATACGTTTTTGTTACATGCATTTTGGCTGTTTTTAAACATTGTTGAACAAGTGACAAGTCGACGATAGATCTGACAAAAAAGGAAAAAGCATTACACTTTACAGAAAGTGTCACTGGTATTGCCATAAAATGATTCCAAAACAAATACACGCGTTCCATTCACAAAAGTTAATGTCGTTCAAAATCTAACACTTATTCTATGGATACTAGTTGCTTGATGATTCTAATGTTAAGATGTAAGATACTAGCAGCAGCATTATCGGGATGTTTTACGAAACATGTTCATTCCTTGCTTAAATTTCATTCTGCACTAATTTTTCACTAACACTAACAGTAAAATACACTACATCTTTAACTAACAGTAAAATTATACACTGTGTTTTTGTCCCCTGAAATCAATCATCAGACAGTGTCAACGTGTGGAACACTCGGATAAGTGAGCATAGTGCTCTGGTCGTCAATTCTCTACGAAATTGAAAAAAATTTATATCGTAAGCTCTTCCACAAAGCATCAACTTTCACGATAAGCAGTCGAGCAAATTTCCGCTATCTTGGGATAATTTTGTTGATCGTTCTGTGAGATCTGGTTTCATCAAACAGTGTATCAATCAAACTTTGTTCACATAGATGTTAAGCATATTGCACATAGATTTCCCTTGAAACAGATTCATTGGGGGAAAAAGACTGTATATATACTGCATTCATTCTCCGAAATGCTGCTGTTGAGTGGAAACATTTATGGAATAAATGCAAATCAATGCTTAAATGACTGAGTTTCAATGCATCCATAAGCGAGCTGATTATCAAGACTTCATTTTAACAAAAATTGAATTACAAAAAAAATGCATTTATACACGTACAAATGTATCTGTAGCTACTCAAATAATATGTTTAAAACTATTTTTCTGAGATTTTAATGTTTTAATAAATAAACTTCGAAATGCTGGTGTAGAAAAACTAAAAATTACTCAAAGTTCGATGTTTTATGAAAAAAACAGCGATGTTTCACGTGATTCTTCTGAAGAAATCTACGTTAGCTATCATTATATTGCAGATTTTTTTTTCAAGTGTTTAATTAAAAAGTCTCCCCGTCTAAGTCTATCAGACCCATTATTGTTGAGACATCAAATTTGAATTGACGCTTCGAGATCACATCAAACTCATTCAGGATTAACTCTAGTTTGGATTGAGAAAAAATCCCCAGACTTAGTATATTCTACAGCACCTAATGAAACAATCTGAGATAAATCTTTAATTATATAAATATTGAATCACATAAATATTCAGTCATTGTTCTGTACGTACATGTATAATAACGACTTTATAATTACTATATATAGTAATTGAAACGCCCAATGTCTAAATAGTAAATACCATCAATACTTTTTAAAAACTGAATACAGTTGTTCCTTTTAAATTATGATTTTTATAATTATATTGATTGGTAAAATTCATTAAATGCATTGCGCTTGTCTAAAATTAAATCGATTGAAGACTAAAAAAAAGAAGAGAAAAAAAAAATTGGTAAAAAGTGTGAAACATTTTTTTTTTTTACTTTAACCAACTTTGTTTTTGTAACAGACTTATATAATATCTTACCTCAGGTCTTATGAAGAATGAAGAAAATAAAAATTCCACATTGAATGCAAAAGCCTTGAACAGAATATTGCTGTTAACCCCACATGCTTCGCGTTTCTCATAGAAAGTCTCCACAACGATAGACGAACTGATGACAAAGTCGGGCTCGGCCGCCTCCTACACGTTTAACCGTTATCGGAAAATAATTGCCATCAGCGGGTAGCAACCGCTGTCATTTCGAGATGCCGCCTGTCTTTCTCTGACATCAAGGTATTATGTCCCGTCATTAAGCGTTTTGACTCTAGTTAATTAACGTTAATCAGCCCCGCGCTGTCATATTTTTCGACTCAGATAAAAGGGATTAAATGGTATACCTCGCAGCCCAAGGCTGACAATGCTTAACTCGAATTTAGAAAAGTTTGACGTAGAATCCTGGCCGAAGGGGTCATTGGACTGTAGGGATAAACTAAATGTACATCTAGCTTGTTCCCTGCCACTTTGCCTGTTCTACAAAAAGTTTAACTGACGAAGATATTGTCAAAGATTGGCTTTGCAGAGCTTCGACTTGTTTTGTCAATCACGCTGGGTTAACATCAATGATGTCTTTACACTGCGATCTCATACAAGTGTCGCGTTTCTCAAGGAGCGTAAGCTATTGTTTTCACCGACAAACACTGATTTCTTCGATTTCCGTAAAGAGACTTGACATGGAAGGATGTTAGAAGTCTGTAGTTTATTGTTTGTCGTAAGGCTGTCAGCAACCGTGGAACAACGGAGAACGCAACGTTTGCAGAAAATGTATTGGAAAAGGCGCATTTCTCTCCAAAATAAGCGATAAACAATGACGGTCTTTGTAACATAATTTTAAATATCTGATTTCCTCTGAGTAATCGATGTTGTCGAAATATGACAGATATTAGCAGTGCCCTTTGCTTCTTTGGAACACTCCTGGAAAAAATAGAATTGTTTGTGATTCTAGTAAGTTCTTCCGGTCGCCGGAAGTCAAGAACTGCCCTCTGTTGGGGCTGTTTGTTCAGAAGAATGCGATAACGATGACTGAGCGATCACCTACGGGAAAAATAGGGCTTGCCTTGTCATATGTGTCTTGAATTATTGAAAGTCGTGTTATTTTAAATGATGTTTTATTTAGCAAGATAGTGTCCGATTCTCGATCATTCTAATCCACAACAGTATTCAAACTGGTTCAAAAGGCAAGCTCTGAAAATTCCGCGATCATTTGTCGAATATTTTAAGATATAAAATATGCATGTGTGCATCGATATCAATATTGGATTTATAAACGTTAGAACTATTTAAACAAATATGTAGCTAATGAAATTCATCCCTATACTGTTAAACCAAGTTTTAGTCAGGACGACTTAATTTCACGATAACCTTAAATACATGTAAACTGGTTCGCGCGATTTACTTTCGCGACCAAGCCTTATCCACACCTATGTTGTCATAACAGCTATACGACAAAGACTTGTTCGTAGCGAGAATTATTCGCGACGACGAGGCTTTCGCGAACCTCGTGAAAATTTCTCACACGGGAATAAAAGTTGGTTAACAGTATTTGATTCTCATTCAAACTGTAGTATATTCGGAGGGTTGTTTTCGGTTCTCGGATTTTTACAATTTAAGATCTGAATTGTGGCAAAGTTTTAAAACGCAAAGTAACTTACAGACCATTGTAAATAAATTGCCATCCACTTATACACTAAGTCCCAACAAAGAAATATTGCCCATACACGATCAAATGCCTCTGAAACGTCCAACACTTGCATTATCACTTGTATCAATAGATAATTTTTTTGAAGATGATCAGCTACGTGTAATCAGAATAAGCTAGACATGGTAAAGAAAAACTTCTTTATTTCGACAAACAGAAAATTACTTTCAATGTAGGTATCCATATCGTTCCCCTTTTTATGATAATTGAGATAGATATAAGTAATAATTTGTATGTGTAAACATATGTCGTAATTTTGTTTTTATTACATCATAGCTCATCGTTATAAATGAAAAAACAAGATTTCTTAAGTTTACTTTGTTTGTGATTTTTTCAATTAAATATGTTCAAAGTAAGATAAATATGAATAGTCAGTGTTCCCCATTATAAAGCATTTTAATGATAATTCAATTTGAGGTTTATTTTAATAAAGGACTATATAATTATGGTTTGAACCTAAAATGACCCCCTTAAATGAACATCGTCATTTTACTGTTATTCTTTGGGGTTTTTTTTTGGTTTTTTTTTTTTTGGGGGGGGGGGGGGTGTACAGATATACATTTGAAGTTTTTTCATAACTCTCACTTTAATTAAAGTGCCCACAATTTAAAGATATGAAATTATACAGCATGCCATTTTCGCATTTTTAGCATAAAACGGCTTGTTTTGAAGCAGTTTTTCTTCAAGAAAACATTGAGCGATTGCTTGAACAAAGAAAATATTTTCACCAAAGATGTATCTATTTAGAACGTATATATGACAAAAAGTTCGTTCTTATTGAAATCGTCGCTCTATATTTCCCATTCGAAAAAAGATTAGAAAAATGTAAAAATTTTGACTGATTTTGATTGAATTGTAAAAAAATAACGTCACTTCTGACGTCATATACTGCCAGTGAGTGCAAATGAATCAAATAAATAGGCCAAAAATATAATTTATATCAACTCTCTGAAAAAAACCACAACATTTCCATCATAAAGAGGCAAACATTATGTTTTTGGGAGAAAATCACAACTATGCTTCCAAAAATGATTTATTATATATATATATATATATATATATATATATACATACATACATACATACATACATACATACATACATACATACATACATACATACATACATACATATATATATATATATATATATATATATATATATATATATATATATATATATATATATATATATATATGGAGATATTAGCTTTAATAATAAAACAATTTGGTATTTAATAATATTCTTTATTCAATCTCATAGTATGCTTCGGCAGAGAGTGACATTAAGTGCCTCAGAAAAAAAAATAAAGATAGTTTTTGTAAACATTATTGTGCACGAACTATATAACATGTCCAGAAATAGCTGACAAATGTTGAAAACACAGTGTAACATTTGCAAGTGGTCATATATCACCCAAAGCGGTATTAAGAATAATCCCATAAATACAAATGGTGGACAATTCGTTACTTTGTCTAGATTTTACATTTGAATAACGTAATATTAAAAAAAAGTCGGTAACACTCAAAGGAAACATTTAACTTTGTTATATTCAGTAGTATATTCTCACTATATAACTCTATAGAGGCGAATAGTCAATAACTGTAATACCAGCTTGTCCGAAAAATATTGACCGGTCAATATTTTTTTTAATATTGACTGGCTGGGAATAATATTTGGAGAATATTCCCTCTTTTTCAATTAATCGCCGCTGATTCGTATATTTCACGTAACATGATAACATGCAGTTCCTAAGAATACTCAACGTTTGGCTTATTCTACAATATACCTGTTTCTGTAATCGTTGACGTTTTAGCGGAGATTTCTTGCATGTTCAATACTTTTTGGGATTTTCATATAATATCATGTTCGATCGGGACTATCATATTTAAAAAATGATTCGCGTGGTGACACCTTTGTATCGTCAAATTCGCTGGTCCCATGTCGAGCAAACACTTTCACAGTATTCTGTATAGAAGTTCAAAATCGAGAATTTCATATATATTTTTTCTTTTCCGATTCGAAGTTCGTTTCTTTGTTTGTTTTTCTTTTTCTCTTTAAGATAATTTTAGCACATGCTCTTCGTTGTGTGTATTGTGCAGAAAAACACTTCGAAATACATAAACGTGTTGTAAAGTACCAATATCTACCTTGGGGAATTGTGGCACTTTATGGGTTTTTTAGTAGTTAAAAAGCAACAGAAAGAACAGCCAGCGTGCAGAAGACGCATAATAACAATGTCTGCACTTTACGACAACAGAGGACGACATCGACTAGCCCGGATTGTGGTACATTTAAAATCAGATTGGCCTAAAACTTCTAGAGAGCGCTTGTGAAGTAAAAGTACAGGTAATCAAGAGTAAACGTGCACTACATCGCTCTTCTGTACTCTCATTTCAGTAGCTTTTAGTCGTAAGATAAGCCAAATGAATGTGATTTATGATAAAGGTCGTCAGTAATATTACCAGAAGTTCAAAACTGATTGGTTGAATTTGCTCTCCGCATAATTATAATAGATTTTGACTTAAATCGGAGACTTGACATTTGTTGAAATTGATTCTTTTGTGTAAACTGTTTTTTATCATCATCTTATTTTTCGTGTAAATTAAACGATAAGTTTAAAAGTGGAACAGATATCAATGTTCGTATCTGTAATGAATGTCTGGAAAAATAAATAGCCATATAATTTCCGAAAGTGTGTAATAATGCAAACACAAAACCCTCTTTGTTTAGAATATGAATACGATCAAGTTTATGAATAAATTTAATTTAATTTTTCAATGATTGAAGGTAGATCTCTCTCTCTCTCTCTCTCTCTCTCTCTCTCTCTCTCTCTCTCTCTCTCTCTCTCTCTCTCTCTCTCTCTCTCTCTCTCAGATTAGGAATGATCGATGTATTGCACACTAAAATCCTTAATTTGTATGATATCAAAATGATACATTCGGCAGGGGGGTTTTGTTTGCACTGTAGCAGTGCTACCGGTATCCTGCTTGCTGCAACTGGGACCAAAACGAACAAGGGATGGGGAGTGCGTATTTGCATGTCAAACTGATGGTTTAATTTAAATTCTATCAGTGGCATTGGTAGAGTAAATGACAGCCTGTCAGTTGCCATACACATAAAATTTCTGGAATTCCCCATTTTAGCTTCCTTTTGTGTTTCCCTGTTAATAATTATTTGCAATATCTGTGCGACCTTCCTCCAGTTTCTTTTTAATGAATGCATGCAAATAGTTTATATTTTTCTTATTTACTCCCTGTTTTTAAATTGCGTCTTCAATTTCATGTTTTTGCCCCCCCCCCCCCCCCAATAAAAAGATAAAATTCTATGAAGAGAAGAAATACCAATAAAACTGCATATAGCCAAATAAATATAAATAAATAAGATAAACCCGTTAAGAGGGCTGGATGGTCGTGGCCATTTTCAGACTAGATTAATCTCCCTTAGAAGAAGAGTTCTGAATTATGATATAGCAAAATATTCAAATTTCAAAGCTAAAATATATGGGGGTTTTCTTTGCCAAATGATAGTTTATAGGTAAACAAATCATATCTGAAAAGAATGTGGGTGGATAAGGCGTGTAAAATGCTTATATAAGGACGAATATATAACCCTTAAGTATGCTCAATACTTGGGATATGTTGATCTAATAAACTGGCGCATGTTTATCGAAACCTCCAAATAGTTTCATATTTTAGAGCTTCAGTGCGTTTTCTTTTATAGAGTGGGTCTATGCTCCATATTTCTGTCATAGTCTAGTCTCAAGGTCTAATGGAAAACAAACCGATTTCAATCAATAAAACATGGAGAGATGACCCACTATATGTTAAAAATCTCATTTTGTATCCTAACAATTGAGCGTTTTAGAAAAATAATACAACTCCGTAATTTCGTGGCCAAAGTCGCATATAGCATTTAAACAGCGCGCTTTGTTGTGAGTGAAATGGCTTAGTGTTTAGAGCAAATATATAAAAATATATTAAAATATAGTTAGAATTTGTGCTTTTGTAAACATGAATTAAATCATTATCAGATAGACTATTTGGAAAAACTTAATATTGACATTGTATTTTACGACTAAACCAGATAAGCATTTGCACTATCTTATTCCCCCATCTTCTTTAAGGAAGATCTGATGGATAGTTTGTTGACAACCCAACCTCCTTTAGTCCTAATATACACGTGCCATAGTCGGAAAAGTAGCCCAGAAAAGGTTTAGAACTATGTCACATCAAACAAAACATCGTGAGATGAACGGAACGGGCAAAGGCAGAGCTTGATCTATAAATGAAGAACTTTGCCTATACAAGCCAACAATTGGGCGCCACAGTTGGATATACCAACAAAAAAGAATGTGGATTTCTAGCATATTTGATGGAAACTTTTCGAAAGACACGAAGAAGGCAGATATTTAAGAAAAAGAAATGGTAAGAGTGTACATAGAGAAAGCATTGCGATGACTAAGTCATCCAAATGATAAGAAAAAGGAAATTCGACACTCATAGTCGTACATCAAAAGGTCGTTACAATGGGCTAAGCAAGAGATGTAGTAGTTATGTGGTTGAAATTTCCAAGAAGGCTGTAAAGCATATAATTTCCGAAAGTGTGTAATAATGCTCACATAAAACCCTCTTTTTTAGAATATGAATACAATCAAGTTTATGATTAAATTAATAAGATAAGATTAAATTAAATTTTTCAATGATTGAAGGCAGATTTCTCTCTCTCTCTCTCTCTCTCTCTCTCTCTCTCTCTCTCTCTCTCAGATTAGGAATAATCGATATATTGCACACTAAAATCCTTAATTTGTATCGATATTAAAGGGATGCATTCAGCGGGGGGGGGGGGGGGGGGGGGAGGGGGGGGGAGGTGTTTACATTACAGCGTACCAGTGCTACCGGTATCCTGCTTGCTGCAACTGGGACCTGAAGGTGTCGCCTGCCCAGTCTTAGAGCCTTACAAGGGCTTCTAGGTGATGCCAGACGCTAGACCACAATCGTGGAGATCTTATGTATGAATATAACTTTGCACTTTTGTATTATGATAGGAATATATTTTTTTCGAGAGAGATCATGTAACGTTAACGTCGTATTTTTTTTTAACAATACGATCTTTTAATGTTGTGGTTTGAACTAGCTCTTGATTTTGAAACAAAAAAACGGGGGAAAGGTGATGGAACTTTTGATCCAATGATAGCAAAAATATAGATATAAGATAAAGCATCAGTTTGATTTTTCGATGTTGTGTTGATTTTGTATTCAAACTCATTATCATTTTCGCTGTGTTCTACATGAAAACTTTACAGGTCGCCGGGTTTGATTAAACAAATAAAAAAGAGGAAAATTATTTGATAGATTATCCACGATCGATCGCATTCTTTGAAAATGGCTTGTATAAGGGCATTATTTATGCCCATAAAAATGGTTTAATCAAATCGATACAAAAAAAAGCAAATTAAGATTAATCACAAGGATGTCACAACTTAACTCTAGTGGATTGATTTTGTAAGAAGATTAAGTGTGATAAAAAAAATCATGCAATTTCTTTTCGGATTTCAATCTATGAAATTTCATGAAGAGAAAATAAGAAAGGTGTATTCAATGATAAGATCATAACCTCTGATAAGAAACTCCCATCATATACCTTATCAAACTAATTACATGTTTGCTAGTATATGTTCGACATTTACGTTAAAAGTATACTAATATTTGCATTTTTTTTACTTGAATTAAGAGTATCGGCAAAGGTCGGTGTAGTTGTCACGTGGTATAATTACTAATGAACTTTATGAACTGCTTAAAATCTCGGAATCGGGGGTACTCTCTTTTCAAGATAATTTATAACCTAAAAATGCGAAAAGACCTTGTAGAATTTGTCTTGGAGATTATTGACCACGAGAAAACGGAAGAAAACCCTATTTGAAATTAAACATCACCCCTGAAGACATACACCTCGTCGTTATTACGGACAAGACGCAGTACAAACAGCACTCGCTGCCATTAACTAAGGCGTCAGCCTATTTGTCTGGCGTCATTTGGTGCAAACCACTTTAACATAGTTTTTTTTTCTTCTAAAATGTACTCACGTTGTATTAGAGTCGTAGTTATGGTCGTAAAGATGTATTTTTTTAAAATTAATTTTAAAAAATTATTAAAAAGCTACGTCGATTTCAAAATGTTTTATTACATCATATTGCAATCACAGGACAAAGGGTAGCACGTGTTTTTACAGAGCTAAACATATAATGATGCTTTTAGTTTATATCATAGAGATCTTGCGGTAAATGAAAGCACTGAAATCCGACAATACATCGATGATTTTAGTTGCAATACAGCCAGAGGGAAACATTGATATTTCTTTAATCACAGTCGACGAAATTATTCTGTATAATGAAACGTTGTCGGGTATCATTTATTTATATTAATTAATGGGTTATACGGTAAACGCTAGCTCGTTGACGCTGATATATACTTGCAACTTATTGCTTTTTCCATGGTAATTGCATATCAGTTGCAATTAATTGGGCTAATTTGTAGAATTTTTGCGCAATTGGTCTATTTTTGTTTTATGTCATACTTTTTATTTATCGGATAAAACTTGGGCTTGCAAAGTATGACGTCATTCTTTGAAGAGATTATCTTATATTAATAGAATGTTATAATATCTCCAGTCCCAGTAGCAAATGTTTACCATAATGGAGTAGCAGTTTATTTGATAACCTCTGACAAATAAGTAGGACAAAAACAAACAAAAGCTTTCAACAATATAATTTTTTTAATATTCCGAACATGCTTTCTATGATGAATATATGCAAATTTTATTTTGATCACATTTGCCCTGTTTCAGATAAACATTTAATTCCTATAGGGGTTTTTTTCCGTTTAGGTTTTTTCATGAAAAGGAAAGTTTCGGGGAATTAAAGGATCTTATTGTTGGATCTTGGTCTCGTGTGGTGTCTTACTTTGAAATCTGGTCTTGTTGTCAAGACACGACAAGGACACTCTTGGAATATATAGTCTATTTTAGTTGCTTACAAGTCGTAAAATAAGTTTGAGCGATGAATAGAACTGTCCTTGAAATATAAAGTATTCCGCCTCGACGCAGAAAAAGACATTTTCATCACTCCTCTCTTGCTGCATCTTTTTTGTTTTATCGGCAATCCCAATCCTAGATGTCTTTTGCGGTCTATGGTTTTTCTATTCTCACGTTTCCAGTGTAATGTAACTTGCAATATGGTTACGAGTCTTGGAAAGCCCGACATTTATCTAAAGCCTACGTTTTGTTCGGTACGTTTTCTTTAAATAAACGCAAAATAAAAATTACATTGACGACGAGTTGAAATATGATTTAAAAGCATTGATCACTTATGATATATATTTCTAAAGGTAGGGAGATATGTCAGATTTAGGTATAGATTACACAAAAAGATTTGATTAAATGTCAGCCGTAACTTCTTGACTTCAACAAATTTTCTTATTGGAATTTCTTGGAAAACGTTGCTGTGACGTCTGCGTCGGTTGCGAGTTATTATATATATAGCATGACAAAGATTGGCTTTTAGAGCAACAATTCGCTTCACTAATTTTAGTATTGTACTTTGTTACAATGGAAGCAAAACTTTTCTTGCATGTGCGTATTCTAAATTAATCTCTAGAAATTATATTTACATATATAGGTTGATATCAGTCGTGATAACGACACAGAAATATAATCATATCAAAAATAATATTCAATGCACGACTTAAATGAACCAGAAGTATACCATCCGGAATATTAATCAGATAAATAAATACAGGTGAATCTTGATGGCTCGGACTTCGATCTCTCAAAGCTCTTGATCTCTCGCAGGGAAATTTCAGTCCCGATTTTTTTTTCACATAACCAAGCAAATTTATTCTTGATCTCCCGAACCCTGATCTCTCGAAGTTCTTGCTCTCAAGACGTTAAACCTGAGTTCTGTTATGTACACATTTCATTGCTTTTCATTCTTAATAACTTTGTACCTGTGTCGCACTAATCATTATCCATTTATTGGTTTGATTCTTTTGACATGTGTTTATTTTAAAGATTATTCTAGATTGCATCTTAACTTTTCTTCAATTAAACTAGAAAATTAAGGAAAATGTGATGAAGGTAATTGAGCAAATAATATTTGTTTTTTCAACAGTAAATCCCAAATTCAAAGAAGGTTTAACGCACACGAACCCATCTGATAATTGTGTTTTTTGAGAAAAAGAAATTATTGTACATCACCAAATATCCATCTCATTTTTCCATCGGGATATTGTAATTGTTCCTTTTTTATATTCTATAAAACAAAGTAATTTTCAGGCAGACCACTCATAAAACAAATAGTTTAGATAGGACCCCCCCCCCTCTTTTCGAGTTGCACTTTAAAATGTAGGGAAGATTAAATTTTCAAATTGATCTAAAATAATATTCATTAGATGTCACATTAGTGAATTGCGCAACAGCTAACTTCTTTGGACTAAGAAAGAATCAATATAATTTATTGTTCTAATACAGAACAATGTCATCAAAACTAAAAACATGCAATTACGAATTTTGAAGAATGCTGATATCATTTTGATTAAATTACACTATTTCTTAAGAAATATCGATAAACAACCAGAGTTAATATTGCCATTTTCCAGATTTTTGTTTCAATCTTATTTTCGCGAAAGCGAAAGTTTAACTGACATATTTATATATCGTATGTAATTCAATTTCCTATGTTATATTGTTCATTCGTAAAATTTTATCTAACATGGAATACTGTTTAGTTGGGTCTTAGACATCTGATAAAATGAATTAAAAATGGAATTCCACACTCCCCAAATGAAATCTCACCGAATTTCAACAGAAAACCCCGTTTTGTGTTATAGTTTGTCTATTTTGGTAATTTATCACTTGGGATCATTAAATTAATGAAAACACTTTTTATCATTACGCATGAATTTCGTAGCAATCCCATGTGTAAATTAACGATCTCCACACCAAGATATTTAAGCGCTATTGTAGTTGTTAAGCTAACAATTGTATTATATATAGATGTATTCAGATCAAAATGCCCAAAATGAAGAGTGCTTGAATGCGACATATTGCCTTTCACTGAACCAGAGGTTTTGAACCTTTTTCCCAAGACATATTTTTCGTCCTACTTTCTTACTATAATAGCAACGAAAGTTATTTTTAACTCATTTGCCCAATAAATTAACATTGAACAACTCCATGGACATGTATCAATATATGTGTATAGATGACATACATAATTGTACCTGTATTATATAAGCCATGGTTCTGCATCGTCTTTTAAAGAGCAAAGCAAAACTTTGAAGACATTTATTGATGGCATGTAATACCACGTGACAGCCTTTGGAAATTAAGAACCCTCTAAAAAGTAATGAAAAAAAACATGTATTTTTTTTAAACTTTGCATAAACTTAACGATCGAGGCCGAGTACAATTCGAGTGCGCATGCCTGCACCTTAACGATCGAGGCCGAGTACAATTCGAGTGCGCATGCCTGCACATCTTTTTATTTTTATGCGACCGTACCGTAGGTTCAACGTTATAATAAGGTTTGTCAGTCCAGTTTTCGTGTACATTAAATTGCTGCTTTTAACGTGTAAGAAATGTAGCTCCCAGGTCGTCCATCCGAATTTTTCGTACAGGGGGCTACGGACCTGCAGTTATGACTTCCATACCTTCAAAAACTATTAATATTCATGAAAACGAGATAGACTCGATGATTTAGCCCACGGTCAGTAAGCGGCAATGGCAATATGTTTTGACGATGCGATTATGAACTACATGTATATAGTGAAGTGACAAAGATAAAAAAGTGGCTTATTTTTCGAGTTTAATGGACCGGCATACCTCACGGCTGAAAGTTTTTTTTATATCACCCTCTTCAAACATTTGTGCCCGGTCGTTTCCTCAAGTCCCAAAAAATATAAATGGGGAAAAATTGCAGATTTTAGCGTTTTTTAAAATTTTTCCCCAACCATTCCTGTTCTTTATTATAAAAAATCTAAATGAAGATATTTTCTTGAAAAAATAATTATTATTGTCTGAAAGTTCGATGCAAGTATTTATGTTTAATATTTGTCTTGTAAATAAAACAATCATCGATCAACTCAAAGTCTGGTTATTCTAAACCGTTGAACATAAGGTCTATTTATGCGATAGTGTTACACGCCTTGTTAGCAAAAACCATGCTTTATTGTAGATATCGCATCCACAGATACTGAGGCAATTACTCTAATGATTCAGATATGTTTAAACAATATATATACCGAAGTGATGACAAAATCTTAAAAAATATGTTAAGTTTCGTAAATCGACATTCTTGGTGATAGGACGTATTTTCCATTAATTGCATGTGCTCTGCTTCGAACAGTTTTGTCCGTTTTAGAGATTCCTCATCAAATCAGATTCATAAGACAATTGAAGTGAAGAAATGAACATAATTCTATTTTAGATTGTTGTCATGAATTTTTAAAATAAATCATATTTACTTATATATTTATGATTATTTAACGAAACAGTTGAAGATTTCTAAGATAACAATTAAATAAATAAATAAATACATAATTCCTGAAATCGGTGTGTCTGATATTTCTTACCACACGCAAAAGAAAAGCGAACAATACTGTACCCTTGGTTTGCTGACTACATTTTATCAATAAACAATGATAAATCTATAATCGGTTTGATACATTGATTCTGATTTGTAACATTATTATGGAGTTCTTCCTAAACATTCAGAATATTTGAATCTCTGCTAGTATTGATCTGTTGCTGTAGATACTGTACTAAGCTAATTGTTCTTAAGTATGATTACCAAATATGAGGACGGAAATCTCGGTTACACAAGTTTTTCTTAAGAAATCATGTTTGTTCCAGTGGAGAAAACTTAGTTATTGTTAAAGTTAAACTGTGTAAGCAACAGACATGCAAGTACATATGTAAATTACAGTTTGGGACCCATTAGCAGGACAATATGCCAATAAGATAATGTTGTTAAAATGGCATACTTAATTGAAATTTTTAATTTTAGTCATATAGATGTTTATGTTGTACAAATTTACATGTGCATATAAATGTTATTTGTATTTTTCCGATTGATAATGATGAAAAAATACATTAAAAACTCGCTTTTACATTTCAATGTTGCAAAAAATTATCAATTTTCTAGCATATTTTAAAACCACTGATTGCAGGCTCTAAATAATACATTACATATTAAAATTATACGTTCATCATTTATGTTTGCATGAAATATCCTGTTTATTTAAAGCTTTGCTCTGTGTCTAATCGGTTAAATGTCAAGAAAACTGAAAATATGTATTATTGTATTGACATTTGAAGTCATATATTTCCAGCGATGTCATACAAAGAGACGAGCAGATGAAAACAATACATTTAATATCACCTCTTCTACCGGATATAAACTTTTCTTATGTACCTGGACCACTTTTAAAAAAATCCCTATTAATTTGAAGTGAACATTAATGCTTACTATATATACATGTAAAATTTAACTTAATTGTTCTCCTGTTAATTTTATTTTTTATTGGGTATATTTCTAATTTGTGTGTGATTGTTTTGAAATATCCATATAAAATTACATTTTAACCTTCAAAGTATAATCCTCTGAAGAAAACGCTTAATCATACAAACAAACAAACAGACAATATAGATCTATAGGGATATATTTTTGTTTCATATCAATATATTTATATCTACCGAGTATGGTTCCCTCTATTTCTTACGGAAACTTATAGTTAATTTATAGCTCTATAGAAACAGCCAGACTGAAATCTACACGCCCCGTTTATCGGTTGGTCGAAACCTACAGCGACTGAAACTGACAGGAAATTGACAGGACTGAAATCTACATGCCCCTTTATCACTTGGTCGAAACCTTTCGGACTGCATGAAATAATCATGATGATGTCAGACTCAAATTCCCATAGGAAACGATGTGGCTGTTTCTTTTAGCTAACGTATATTAACAATAATTTGGTTAATATTTCTTACTTTTTACGATCAGTTTATTGATTTGTTAAAAGAAAAATATAAACAATAAAATGCTTTCTTTGACGATTGATGCGGATTATGAAGGTAGCGATCATTGCAGAAATATTTACATAACCCGCTAACGCGAGTTATGTATTTCTTCTGCAATGTCGCCACCTTCATATTCAGAATGAATCACCAAAGATTAAATATACAACTTACAAAAACAAAAATCTTATAAAAAATGTTTAAAATTGATAAATATTTGCGAATTTTTACACATTATTTCAGTTTATATTTTTTTCAGTTGTGTTGTCATATTTCAGTCATTGATCTTTGACCTTTAATTTTTCTAAATTTTGACCATAGAAATGTCTACGATCGGGTGAAAATTATCACTTGATATTATATCTTCCCTTCATAAACACAAATTAGCCGTGAGGTACTGTGGTACATTAAAATTAAATTTTTGATGGTATTGTCAATCCACTAATGCTGTAGCATATCACGTTCAAAAAGAATATTGTTTGTAACATATAAAAGTACAGGTAACATGCATATGGAACGCCGTAGCTGCCTTACGTGGTCATTTCATGAGATTATGGTGCTTTTTTTATATTTTGCTGTGGTTATCTTAAGTGAAGATAGTGCTAGGTATATTGTATGAAGATGGTGCTTACTATGTGAAGATGGTGCTTTATTATGCAAAGATGCTTTAATATGTAAAGTTGCTTTTTAATGTGAAGGTGCTTTTTTATGTGAAAGTTGTCACTCGGAACTCCTCATATTATTGAAGACTGAGTTTAACAGCTATTATCTCGAACGAGATGAACTTTGTATACGACTTGACCTCAACCAAACCTACTATTGACACCTATAAAATGGCGGAATCGACAAACATGATGAATAGAATAATTATTACAATATTCTGTCAGTATTTCTTGACAGTTTACCTGTTCCTTTACCATCCATAAAAGGACCTCCCTGTGGGCTAACTTAAAAGTTCTAGTATAGAAGTTTTTCCCTCCGACTTTCCCTCACTTTCTTTTCAAGTCGAATCCTACAACTAGGTCATAATCTGATTAAAATCACGCCCTCGATCTGCTCCTTTATTTGAAAAAAGAAAGTATTTTGAGACCACTCAGAATGTGACCTCTTCGTCCAACTCGCCACTTAAGGGAGAGAGGAAAGCTCATCAATGACGTAGGCCGGGCAAGGATATCTGATTTTAATCAGATTGCTAAGGCATTTACGCCTAACCAAATAACTTGCATCTTCTTCGCTTAAACTCAAGTAATTGGTTATTTCGATTTTCTGCATTTCAGGATAACGTTACTAAACTTTACTTCTTGTAATATTCCGTCTTTGTATAGTTGTCTATACATTTGATTGAGATAAGTCGTTCACAGATCATCTCGTTAGCCTATATACTTATTATGCTACAAAAAGAGGAAATACAAATAGTGTATTAAATGGATTTTAATTATTTACATTAATTTTTTTGTTTTACTTCAAAATTTTGAGATAATAGCTGTTAAACATAGTCTCCAAAAATTAGGAGGGATTCCGAGTGACCACCTTCACATAAAAACACCTTCACATAAAAAACACCATCACATAAAAAAGCATCTTCACATAAATAAAGTACCATCATATTAAAAGCACCTTAATACACTTATAAAAGTACCATCACATAAAAAAGCACCTTCGCACAAAAAAGCACCATAAAAAAAGCAACATCTTCTATAATAAAGGACCATCTCCACGTGAAATGGCCACAGCATTGTACAATAATGCACAATATTCTCATGAAATAACCACATAAGGCAGCTATGGCGTTCCATACATGCAAATATACTTGGTTGCAGTTTGGTCCAGGAATTCGTGGTTATCAATTTCTTTTCTATTAGTTTCAATGATATGAAAAGGTCGCATGGATATCATTTCTTTTCCGTTATAATTGCAGTTTTCAAAATTGTTTTTCAATGATAGAAATGTACTGGACAAAATAGTTCAGGATCACCGAATAAAATAATATATTTTACATGTACTTTATCATAAAAAACCCAAATACACATCAGCCTTTATATTCAAGGTTTGAAAATTATTCATTAAATGTGATGAGTTGGTATGAATACTTGCTATAGATACCGGTATCGCTCCTTATGTTTAATTATTCTAAATAAACTGTGTTTGGCAAAGACTAGAAAGTGAGAAACTTTGAGACGGGTCAATTCATGTCAATACAATGGTTGTCAGTATTTACAATGTAGTATGACCTCCCCGCGAGGCAATAACAGCCCTACGGCGCCGTACTATACTTCCTATGAGCCGCGCAAGGCTTGCCTGAAGGATCTGTTGCCATTCCTCCTGCAACGCAGTCCGAAGCTCTGGTCGATTTTTGGAAAGTGTTGGACGAGCTGAAATGCATTGCTGAAGAATGTCCCAAGCATGCTCAATTGGGTTAAGGTCTGGAGAAATACTTGGCCAGTCCATACGCTGAATTGTTTAACTTTCCAAGTACTGACTTACGATTCGGTCGTGCATTATCGTCCATGAGGATAAGATTCTCCCCAACAGCACCTGCAATGGGTCTAAAAATTGGATGAAGAATATCATATCGGTGCTTTAAACCTGTCAGCTAGGGAACCTTCAATAACGCGCAAATCGGTTTTGTAGTCAACAATAATGCCTGCTAAAATCATCACTGAGACTCTACCAAATCTGTCATGCTCCGAAATGCAACAATCGGCATATATTTCCCCCTTTGATATCCAAACAAGTCTTCTGACATCATGGAAGTCAACAAAAAATCGCCACTCGTCTGAGAAAAGAACTGATCGCCAATGACTCTGTTGCCAATTTCTGTGTTCTGTTGCCCAGTGTAGTCGATTTCTGCGATGTTCTAATTTTAATACGGGACGTACGGCTGGTCGGCAAGCTTTAAGATTTGCCTGGTGGAGTCTGTTTCTAACAGTTTGAGTAGTAGAGATCCGTCTACCTGCTGCAATCTGAAATTCAGCATTAAGCTTAACGGCACTTTGGAAACGGTGCCTCTTGACACCATTAGCAACAATAACGGTCCTTGCGGACTGTCGCACATCTTGGATGTCCCTATTTTGGTCTTCTTTGACAAATTCCTGCCGGTAAATATAGGCTAATTGCGCTTTCTGCAACGTGGCGTTGCGTTTTGCCAGCTTCCTGCATCCCTACTGCCATACGTACGTCCATGCTCATATGCCTCCTCAAAGCGTCAAATCACCAGTTCTGAGGTAAAAAGAGTTTAACTCTCTAATGTTCACTAAAGAAAACTTATTTGATACTTCTTTAAGCCCTTTGTTCCACTCAATTTTTTGCCACTTCCTCCTTTCTTGGGTAATTTACCACAAAACTAATCAACCACTTGTAGATCTTTTACCAAATATATTTATATATACATGTAATTTATCCAATTTAGTTAGATTTCGGCAGGGAGATAGAAGTTAATTTAAATATAAAGAAATAAAAAAAAATGTTAGATAAAATCATAAACACTTGTACATCTTTTACCACGTATATTCTGTATAACAAGTAAGAATCTTCAATACAAGTTATCAACTAAATCATCTAACAGTTTTATCATATAAATGATGATTTGTTTTATAAATGATAAAAAACCTCGTTTTTATTTTAAAATAAGCGTACAAAAAAGTTCGAATGTAATTTTATACCACAAAGTATGAGAGGATTAACTCCTGTTCTAGTCACGTTTTCCCCCTCGAAATGTCGTTCCTGATTCCCTGTACAAACTCTCTTGGGATGCAAGGTCATCATCCTTACTGTGTCATGGCCGCACGATTGAACAAAGGCAATTTGCCTTAATAGTACTTATGAATCACGAGAACACCTGTGCTGTTATAGGGTAATAAAGTATGTCCTTTTGTAAAGGTTTAGTTTACTTATCACTATAAGTCTGTGGAGGTTTTTTCCGGATAATACGTGGATAAGACAAAGAATTAAAGGAGAATTACTGCATGTAATGATCGTTTGAAGGAGAATAATGTTGGCATTTTTTATTCCGAACATCATTACCAAATAAAAGATTTTCCAATGCATGAATTTTACGACACTGCTGTTGATCGACTGCCGTAATCCTACCCCGGCCACATGACAACGATGTATCCATTGATCAGCAATCATGGCATCCGTTGTTTTATAGATTGATTTCATACTTTTTTGCAGCTACGTTCATTGAATTTTAGATGTTTGCTCGCTTTTATTTTCTTCTTTCAAGTTTCCGATACTTTCAGGTACAGGTAACATCGTCTTCTGTGTTGTGATTGATGCACACGGAAACCCATTACATTTCTTTAAGCAAATCCCGGTGTAAATTTGGTTTTGATAAACCGTACATTTATCAGACCTCTCTCTCTCTCTCTCTCTCTCTCTCTCTCTCTCTCTCTCTCTCTCTCAATAAAGCTAAATATCTCTCTCTCTCTCTCTCTCTCTCTCTCTCTCTCTCTCTCTCTCTCTCTTAATAAAGCTAAATTTCGTTAAAATATTTTTATAATGAAATCGATATGTTTGATTCTACTTTGCAAAAAATTTAACATATGATAATTAAACGAGTAAATAAACATCGGATCATATTAACACTTTTTCATATTTTTTCGTTGTATATGAAGAGTTGTATTTTATTGTCATGTGCCAATCTTGATAAAATGAAGGATGTCGGCCTACGTTTGAAACTCTATGACATACTGAATTACTTGTCATCCGGAAACATCCGAGTTCCTCTTTTTTAATATCATCAGCATTGAAAACCTTCCTAGTTATCAATTAAATGCGAGATACTATCTGGTACCCTTGGTTTTTCCCGCATTTCTTTCAATCCATACAGTTTGTAGTCACGATTTTTTCCTCCATGGGAGAAAAGTACACATTACACCGCCATTTGCTGACTTAAATGCAATTCATCAGCACACACAATAGTGACAGTGCATTATTATTTAGCTTCACGTGAGTCTTGTTAATATAATTATCTCAGTTTAGTCTGACGATTAAGTTTTTATGTTTTATCAACCGGCTCAATCAATAGCATCTAACATCATAACACTATTTTATGGAACTTTTTATTCCAGATTTCAATTATTTTTTGTTCTTTTTTTTTAATTATCCTTCTTTCTCGGTCAGAGAAAAGTAAGATAGCAGATAACTGTAAACTATTTCAGCCCGTGATTCTGATTTTTATAACCGCATTGTGAAGTTTTCAAATTTAATAACGACAACAAATGCGAAATTGTTGCAGAATACTGTAGCGTGGATTGATGATAATAGGGTGTTTTGTACTTCAACAGTTCTTTACTTGAAATCAGCCATCATCTGTTTAAGTGAACCAATTAATTTGTTAAAGTTGCAATCATCATCGATTACCAATAAAATGTATAAGATGTTTTGCGTGTAAGGTTTGTATGAATGCTGATGTACTCTCTTGATAATGGAAATGTCGAAAGACGGTTGGATGCCAAAACATTTAATAATTACCGAAGAAGTTATGAATGAAATCTTTTTTGATTCGCCAGTCAATAGGGATGCTTATTTCGCACGCCAATTGATTAGAATGTCATTTAGAGAACGAATTACGAGCCAATCTTTCCCACAAATTTAGTTTGAAGACCGGAAACGGAAATTGAGGACTTGTTTATATTTTTTTATAACGAAGGCAGGAAATGTGCTCTCTCTCTCTCTCTCTCTCTCTCTCTCTCTCTCTCTCTCTCTCTCTCTCTCTCTCCTTTACAAAAACGATACTTTTCTGTATTCTGATTCACATTTGGGTCAAATTGCACTAGAAACGTTGTTTTCGTTTCCGGTCTACCAACTGCCTGCAAATATCACTAAACATTTACAACACTTTTTTATCTTTAATTTGAATAATCAATATCTCTCTTTCTCATTTTTCCACTCTTTCGATGGAGAGAGAGAGAGAGAGAGAGAGAGAGAGAGAGAGAGAGAGAGAGAGAGAGAGAGAATTTTGTGTTTTAATAGGTCATAATAGATTAACTAAAACAAATAGATTTTAGGTCAAATGTTAATGTTTTACTTTTTATTATCATAATGTTTTATCAAACCAATAAAATTAAATTAATAAAAATGTTGAAAAAACATTTATGTTGTCCATGAAGCGACATTGCGACAAACTGTTAGATGGGATCTACAGGGACAATGCATACGATAGTTATCATCTGTTACAATAGTATTCCACAGTGAAGGAGTCTACTACATATTTTAACTATGATACCTATCATATCCTGAAAGGACTAGCCGTAATTATTTTGTTTTGTCAGCCGCGTAAAGTTCATGCTTGGAGCCTTCCAACCCTAGAATAAACAGAATAATGTGTATCTAAGATTCAGCGCACTGTTATTGATAACAGTTCCACTTAAAGTCGAACCGAAGATAATGCAAGAGATGTTGCTCCAGTTCGTAACGTGACAGGAAACGGTGACATGATTGACTGTGTTGTTTTCCGGAACAAATAATGTCGCACTGTTCGTTTCCATGTCACAGCACGTGACAAGTGACAACTAATTTCATTACAAGCTGAAATCGCTCACATGTATCATTTTGAGCCCTATCTTCGCTAGCCAAGGGTTTATCTGAACAGCTCCTCATGTAAGGGGCGGTGCGGATCAGAAAACCTTGGCTAGCGAAGATGTTTGAGCCCTAGATTTTTTGATGAGACAAGTTGGCGGTTGATCTGTAACAATCGTGTACCACTAATACAACTTTGGCTCTGAGTGCCTTAATGTATAATTTATACATAAGAACATATCATTGTATCATTAAAACATCATATACAAGAACTAATTATTATTTATTTAAGGAATAAGGAATCATTCTTTGAGTATTATGAGGTTATAATTTTAATCGGGGCATGATCAAATCCAATGAAGAATGAAAGGCTTTATGATAGATTTGATCACGCCCCAACCGAAATTATCACCTCATAATATTCAAAGAACGATTCCTTATTACTTATATTTATACAAATTTCAGCAATTGTACGATTTAATATTTGAATATAAATACTTGCGCCCCAATTATACGTCATTTGAATTTATTGGACTGTATAGTATACAAAACCCATGCAAATACAAGTATTTAAGGAATAAGGGATCATTCTCTGAGTATTATGAGGTGATAATTTCGGTCGGGGCGTGATCAAATCCAATAAAGACCGAAGGCTTTATGACAGATAATGTGCTGATCAGATTTTCACTCTCAGACAAATGCTAGAGCAGAGTAATGAATGGGACTGCACACTTTACATCAGTTTCATCGACTTTACCAAAGCTTTTGACAGTGTTCATAGACCAACCTTAGAAAGAATCCTTAGTCATTATTGAATACCAGATAAAATCATCTCTATCATCAAGATGCTGTACACAGACCTAAATGCCAGAGTTATCTGTGGAACAATCCTATAAGATGAGTTAAATTGAAGACAGGTGTGAAACAAGGATGTCTGCTCTCCCCCTTCTCTTCACATTCTGCATTGACTGGATCATGAAAGAAAACATAAAAAACAAACGAACAGGAATCAGTTGGACCATGACAGAATGCTGGAAGATCTAGATTTTGCCGATGATATAGCCCTGCTATCACACAGACACAGGGACATGCAAGAAAAAACCAACCATCTTGCAAACACAGCAGAAAAGGTTGGCCTGAAAATCAACAACGCCAAAACCAAGGTTATGAAGATCAACGCAAAATCGGAAGAACCCATCACGTTAGGAGGTACAAATATTGAAGAGGTCCCAGATTTTGTGTATCTAAGAAGCAAAATCACTGCAGATGGGGACTCGATGGCTGATGTCCTGGCTCGAATTTCTAAGGCCACAGGAGCATACGCTGCACTGCGAAACATATGGAGATCAGCTAAGAACAGCACAAACACCAAAATCAGGATATTCAAGAGTAATGTGCTTGGGTTCCTCTTATATGGTGCTGAATGTTGGAAAATGGCGAAAGCTATCTCAAACAAGATTACTGCGCTTCTTCTGGCCGAACACCATCTCCAATGAACAGTTATATACCAGAACCAACACCATTCCTCTATCCCAGGTTACAAGAACATGTAAAAGAAAGTGGCAGTGGATTCACTGGTATTAAGCCGATATGCGTACCATTTGGTACGCATATCATAAAATGGCGACAAGCTCTGTAGGTTCGGAAGTTTACACAGCTCTATTTATTTATTCAGGTCGTATTTAAGCGGGTAAAACATAAATGTTTGGAGGGCTACTGAGTCTTCACATGTAGCAACTTATAAAATAAACCAAAACCGCATATTAATTGATATTTCCTCCATAGATTAAAATCCCAATGATATGCGTACCTACAAAAACAAATATACGTACCATAAAACAAATAAGAATTTCCATCGGTAAGATGTACGTGGGTGGGTATGCGTGCGTGCATGCGTGTGTGAGTGTGGATACCCAATGCTTTTATTTCTTCATCAATGAAAAAATATTAAAATAGCTTATATTTAAATGTAGCATCAGGTGTGACTTAAATCTGGTCTTGAATTTATTTAAACAACAAAATGCTTGAATTTATTTAAACAATAAAACGTTTTCTTTGATGATTCATGCGGGACATGAAGGTGCATGGCGAAATTGCAGGGAAAAAAAATATAAACTGCGTTAGCGGGTTATTTAAATTTTTTCTGCAATGATCGCTACCTTCATAACCCGCATGGATAATCAAAGAAAGCATTTTATTGTTTATATTTACATCTTTCTTTTAACAAATTAATAAATTGATCGTAAAAAGTAAGTAAAATTATTTATTATTTATTGTTAATACATCAGAAAGTAGCTGGTACCCATATCATCAAATTATGGTACGTATATCCAAAAAATAAAACATGTCGTAGGTACGCATATCATCAGGATTTTCATTATTGGAGGAAATATCAATTAATATGCGGTTTTGGTTTATTTTATAAGTTGCTACATGTGAAGACTCAGTAGCTCTTCAAACATTTATGTTTTACCTGCTAAATACGACCTGAATAAATAAATATAGCAGTGTAAACTTCCGAACCTACAGAGCTTGTCCTCATTTTATGATATGCGTACCAAATGGTACGCATATCGGTTTAATACCAGTGGGATTGGACATGTTTGTAGAATGCATCCAACTTCCATCCCAAGGGTTGCAATGAGGTGGACACCAACTGGAAAGAAAAAGAGAGGGAGACCAAAAGAGACCTGGAGAAGATCAGTGGATAAGGAAATGAAGGAGAATAACTGGACACGGGGACAGGTTCAGAGATGGCCACAGGACAGAACAACATGGAGATCCCTGGTAACGGCCTCATGTGCTAACCAGCACGAAGAGGACTAAGTAAGTAAGTAAGTAAGTAAGTAAGTAATATTCAAAGAATGATTCCTTATTACTTATATTTATATAATTTTCAGCAGTTGTACGGTTTAAATAAAAATATTAAGTATGCAAACCCCACTTGCGCCCCAACAATACGTCATTTGAATTTATTGGACTTTATAGTACAAAATCGATTCGTAGTGTTACCACAGACAAAGACACTGGAAAATGTAAATATATGATGATATTAACATTATTTTGTATTTGTTTTGTATTGATTTTCGAAGATTTTCATTCATACAGTTATTTTTGTTATAATTAAATACGTTTCATAATGTAATACATGTATGTTCAATCAATACGGTGTTACATGTAGTAAAAAGGTTATTGTTTCCATTTCAATTGTTGAAACTTTTTATGGAAGCAATTGGTGGTTGTAAGGAATATTGAGGGTAGATGCAGTACGTATGCTTACATATAGCTTTCTCTTTTTACATTTAATCCATTCTATAAAGTATACATGGAATGCTAGCCAAATAACACAAAAAGTATACGTTTATTAATCGTAAAATAACAGAATAAAATGTGCCTTGTTATTGCGATAAAAAGGACAAAAAAGGACAATAGGAACCATTGACTTCTCTTTAACTTTCTTGATAGTTCCTTAATGAGAGTTACTGAGCACGTTGGACAACTTATCGATGGTTTAGTGTAAAAAAGCTGACTATGGACTCTCGACTTCGTAGATCCAGGAGTGTAGGGGTGCAGCTTGATTTGATATGCCATTTCAATTATCAAAAACAGATTTTAGGCACAACTACTGTCTTTGCTTGTACCGGTATTTGATTCTACAACACAGGCAGCGAACCCCTATGATTAACGATTGCGCCTATATACGTACACATTCTTTATTGGGCTCATTGTTCAATAATCAAAGCTTGCAATCAATATTTTTTCACTAAATCTGGCTTTCCTCAATGGGTTGTTTATTGAAGCAGTTGCCATATATCTTGAGTTGCTTTTAGATATTGAAAAATATAACAGCAACATGCAGAATTGTTGATTTGTTAAATTTGTAAACAGACAATTTTTTTTATTTTTCTGTTACAATTTTACAAAGATTAATATATTTATAAAAAAAATTCTGGTCATTTTGATAGTGACAGTCAACGGGGTAATGTTCTTTAAATTTTTGTTTAAAAATTCATTGATATTTGTGACTCCAATAGAATACATCATTTAGCAGTGAGATATTATATCCTGTTCCTTGAATCGGGTGACTATACTAGCATTTCACAAGTCAGGCCTAAGAAAAAAAAAAATTGTGTTTCGGGTAACACTGAAGAAAAAATTAGGTTAGGTAGGTAGGGCTTTTTTTCCCTTCATTTTATCATATTTTTTCTGCATGAGGGCACAAATACAAATATAAAATCCTAAGAATGTTTGTTTGTTTCATATTTAAAAACGAGTTTTTAATGGAAATAATATGAAAATCACAGTCGGATAAAACCAGACATTCAAAAAAAGGTAGGATTGGGGCACTTTTGTAGGTTAGGTCGGGTTACCCTAAACACAATATTTTTTAGGCCTCAGTGAGTCATCATAAGTCCTTGTTTTACATGTATAAAAACACCAGTTTTATACTTAGCGCTTTGAATCTCTTTATAAGTTAATTGAAATTCAGACCACTTTTTTCGAGAATATTTCCCAACATCGTTTTATATAATTATGTATCAAGTGCATCCGATTCGGTTATGTTACACAAACAACCCAAAATGTTCAGCTATCAAATTACATAACGACAAATCAGGTAGGATGTGTGTTGAAATTGACACCCGCTGCACCATCTGACTTTCAGTGTAGGGTCCAGAGTCTGCATGCTTTTACACCAAGCCCCAGACCTACTCCATGGCACTCAATACAGAGGACGAGCTTTTTCTTAAAGACTTATAGGAGCAACAACCTAGAGACGAAATCCTCTGCCAAGCCCAGCTATATTGTTTATGAATTTATATTACATCAATACTATACCATTGGAACGTTGAAAGATGTTTTGTGCTTGCAGTTCTTCAAAGAGAGATCGGCTAAGCTGATTATATGATTTGTGTAAACATTAAATAGACATCTGTTCCCTTTCAAGCTATCCTATTCTTTTACTCGGTAAATCAATTGATATAATGGCACATACATTGGACTCGTGCTGTTAATGAATCAGATAAGATTTTTTTTCCTTTTGACTTTATAAGTCCTAAATCATATCGGGGTCTTAACTTTTTATGTCATTTGGTCGCCACCTTGTTATCCAGAAAGTCGGACGGACATCGGACATGACTTTCTTGTTTGAAATCGCCAGAGTATAATTTTCATAATGATATATTTGTAAGTTTTCATTATGGTTTATCGCATTATATTTATAGTATTACTGGACCGCGTGATTTCAACACATGGTCAAGTGTGTGAACCTCAAAACTGCATTGTGAATGAATGGAGCGATTGGTCTGATTGTTCAAACACTTGCGGAGACTCGGGAACCAAAACTAGAGATAGATTAATACTGCAACAGGCCTCTTGCGGGGGCAATTGTGACTTCAATATAACTGAAACAACAGAATGCAATAGAAAGTGTTGTCCACAGGACTGCGTGTATAGCGAGTGGACAAACTGGAAATTTCTCTACTTTTCATTTAATTGTTCGGAAGGGGGAGAGAGGTACGTGTTCCACAGAGTTAGGACAGTAGAAACTGAAAGTACGTGTGGGGGCGTGTCATGTTCAGAAAACCTCAACAAAATAAAATGTGGTCACCTTAAATGTTACAGAGAATGTGTGCTGGGCATGTGGTCGTTTTGGAGCTCGTGCGAAGGACCATGTGAGCAAAAGGGTGCTCGGAATCGGACTAAAATAATTAAGCAAGAGCCGAGTTGTGGGGCGGATCCATGCCCGCCACTGGAAGAACAGGAGGAGTGTATTGCGGGCTGTTGCCCCGTGGATTGTCAGCTCGGGGAGTGGAGTGTCTGGTCAGACTGCAACACGACTTGTGGGCGGTCCAATCGAACACACACGCGCTTTGTCCAGCCACTGGAATGTAACGGACATCCATGTTCTGAGGAGCCAGTGTCAGAGGATAGGGAGGAATGTGAGCGCTACGAAAATGTGGATTGTGTGGTATGTCGACCCCGATTCAAATTGTCGTTGAATTGGCTCCAAGTTGCTCCGACATTTACTATGTTGTGAATGAAGCTTAATCACAAAACGCGCTGGGTACTTTACACTTTACATACTAATTATACTATAGCATCCCAATTGATAACCATGGCAAAAGTTTTGCTTGTTATGGTTATATACACGTACTACATCGTGCCATATAGCGTTACACTACTCGGTTAAAAAATCCATACAAAACGACTTTATTTTATTGCAAATTCGGAAAAGATACACCACCTCACCCCCCCCCCACCCCCATCCCCTTCTCCTCTGTATCACAGTTCCTATGAAATCAATTTTGATCATCTGTATTCACTGAAATCCGAATCTTGGTAAAATAAAATACCTCCTTTTTCGGTAGTGGTTATAGAATGAAAAAAAAAACCTTCCTTACTCCATACAAGTCAATTATTTTACATAAATCTTGATCATACGTGGCTTCGATATACGTACAATAACATCCCAATAAACAGATGACAATTTCACAAAAAAATAAATCTTACGATTATAATATATCAAAGGAGAAAACTTTCAAGACTGTGTTTCTTTGCACAAAATATCCTAGCCTACGCGATGTCAAGTTTAAATTTTTGTCCAACCTTTTTTTTGAAAGTATGTTGATAATATGGTCGATATTAATAATAAGTTTAAAAAAAAAAAGTTTTCGAAGAGTGTCAATTTGGTGCCAATTTTAACGCACTTTGAATGTGTTTTTTTTTTCAAAGTGCTTATTTTTTAAAGTGTTTCCTGATCAAAATATGCCCTTTGTCTATACTCGAATTGCGTTTGTTTATAGGCCATTTTAAGATCATTTAACAAAGAAAACATTTAAACCAAATACCAAATGTACTTTATGAAAAGCATACCAAGAATAACGTCAAATTTTAGGGAACAATTTTGCAAAACAGTTTGTATTGTAGCGAGATCAGTTTAGAAGTGCATGTATTCTGGTGTTTGGGTTTTTTTTTAAACCAATGGCCATTCCACATGAGTTTATTAATGTTATAAAATATTGGAAGAGAAATTTAAATATTTTTAAATAGTTGGAAAAGGGAGAGTAGTAGGTCGAAAAAGATAATTAAAGATGATAGATTACTAAAGTCCATAAGAACCCTAGCAATACATGTAAAAGATTAATTTGTCTCGACTATGGGTTAATATGTACATGAACTTTTCTAAGCCTAAACTCGCCTACTCAATGGAATACAAAAAATGAAAAGTGCAATTATATCTACCAATATACATGTAATTTTTTAAATTTTAAAGACATACTATTCTTGTTATAACTTAAACAGAGATAAGTACGTGTATTACATGATTACGAGAATAATTTGAAAAATTGATTGAATAAGCTAAGGATATTACATCAAGAAATGGAAAATTATCCCAAATATCATGCTAAAAGTGTACTGTTTTTGTTATGCATGTACTTTCAGGTAATTAATTATTGTTTATCATTGTTTACGAGGCACAATTATGAAATAATGGCTGTTTTTTTTTTCTTTGTATAGTTTTCAGAGTACTCGGAGCAAACTAAAACATGTTTGATTTTGTTCATCCGCAAGTGTTTTTATTATTTTTTTTAGACAAATTAGCCACAAATAGTCTTTAAATATCTTGTTCTAGTTAAATCAATACAATCAATTAATGTAGCTCACATATTGTAACAAATATACTGAGCATGATTCCGTCTAGTTCTTATGGAAGCTTATAGTTAAACAGCCAGACTGAAATCTACACGCCCCGTATATCGATTGGCGACTGAAAGTGACAGGAAATTGACAGGACTGAAATCTACACGCCTCGTTTATCGGTTGGTCGAAACCTTGCGACCTAAGAAAAATCACGGACTGCACGAAATAATCGTGATGGTGTCAGACTTAAATTCCCATAGGAGATTTGGCTGTTTCTTTTAGCTAACATACTAATGTACATTAATAGTAATTTAGTAAAATTTACTTACCATTTACAATCAATTTATTAATTTGTTAAAAGAAAGATGTACAATGAAATGCTTTCTTTGATGAGTCATGCGGGTTATGAAGATAGCGATCATTGCAGAAAAAATTACATAACCTGCTAACGCGAGTTATGTATTTTTCCTGCAATGTCGCCACCTTCATATTCCGCATGAATCACCAAAGAAAGCATTTTAGAACTATTTTAGAACAATGTGACGTAGGCCTGTCTATTTCATTGCTGGCCACTCAGCCATGGCTCTTTGAAATCAACAAGATTTGTCTGGTTTTGAGCTGAGACTACGCAATCTGTGTATATTTCTCTTCAAACCAGCGTCATTCTTATAACTTGTTCTGATGCAAGAAAAAGATAATTATACATCCTACCGAAAGTCCAAGGTCTTGTTAAAATGGTTCTATTGTTTAAAATTAATAGATCTATAATAAACCCCGAATAGTCAATGAATTATATGAGATTGATATAGGAAAGAATCCAATTCATGACGAACTTAATCACCCTAACCCATTTCCAGCCTTATTTTTAATTTTACTTAATAAAATTTAGGTTTCCTTAGTGCGGAAGATTATTTAAACAACAAAAATCGCGTAGATCTACTTCAGTACTTGACAGTAAAGATCATTCTAAAAAAAACTTTGGAAGAGATTTCCTGACAAATTACAAACAAGTCTGCATTTGCAGGTGACAAATCGCCATTAGGCTAGAGAGCCTACACATCGTTTTGAGATACACGAAATTCCTCACGTGAGCAATCTTTTTGTAGGTCAGCCCGTGGTCTGGTTGGGGTGACTGTAGTTTGACAAACGGCCTCTGTGGCGAGGGATCGAGAAATAGAACAAGGACAGTTGTGGTGGAACCAGAATGTCGGGGAAACATCTGCCCTGATCTAGAGGAAGTCGGGGTCTGCTACGGTCCATGCTGTCGGCAGGATTGTGAAGTCTCAGAGTGGAAATCTTGGACGTACTGCTCGACATCTTGCGGCCATGGAATCAGGTAGAAACACTGCATTCTCCATTGCATATACACAGAGGCTCAAAACGACCTGTGTGTCTTCTTCGTTTTCACCCCACCCCCTTCCCCTCATGCTATAAACACCGTAAAATACTGTAAAGTAGTTACATTGTGAAAAGTAATAATGTTAAGGGTGGGAAAAAGCAAGTTATCTGACATTTTAGTGAATTTCTGGATCAAGATGCATTATAGGCGGAGGACGGTGTGACACGAGTGGCTGATTGCTACGGTACTTGAAATTTAATTATTGACCAGGTCAGTGGGATTTGGGCAACATAATTTGTTGGGCCTTCAGACAGAAGTTTTGCCCCTATAGCCATTGGCCTTCAGCGTCATTAATGTCTAATCTGCTAATAAGGTCTAAGAAACCATGTGTTGCCCTCATACCCAGAAAATAACTGTATAAAATAGATTTCCTAGTTTAGCTAAGATTTATGTAGGGTTTCGTTCAAATTACTGCAAATTAAAAATAAATAGCTGTCTTCTGTAATGCTGTGTCCAAATTTGATATTTACAATATAACTGGGGTATGAACAGAATTTTATCTTATTTTAATGTGCATTTGCCTTTACTCAAACTCCTTTGATAATGTGTAGAGACTGCAGTAATTTTGTTAATTATGTTTTATGAAATATGGCTTCAAGTGGAATAGAAACGATAAAGTACTGAATTTACATGGAGAAATTGCATTTTGTCAGATTCTGGTGGCTTAGAGGGAAAAACTTGTACAGATTTGTGAAATTTGATTTTAAATAGGAAGCCAAAGTGTTTATGTCCTAGCTTAAGCTATAGAAGGCTTCTTTGTTCCTGCTATAATTATGCTTTTTGAATGAAGGGAAAAAGCATACTCTGCTTAATTATACCATTTTGGTTTTTATATTTAGAATTAAAATTGCCAATGACAGCTGGGCTTATTTAATGCATGTAAATATATGATATATGAATATTTACATTTTTCAGTGTCTTTGCCTGTGATAACACTTTTTCAATTTTGTACTATACTGAGTCCAATAAATTCAAATGACGTACAATTTGGGTTCAAGCGGGGTTTGCTTATTTATATATTCAAATATTTAATTGTACAATTCCTGAAAATTATACAAATATAAGTAATAAGGAATCATTCTTTGAATATAATGAGGTGATAATTTCGGTCGGAGCATGATCAAATCTATCATAAAGCCCTTCCTTATTCCTTAAATAAATTCAATAGCTACAGAATTTATTAAGTTATTGTGATGTACGTAATTCTTGACATTATGTAACTATAGCTAATTACAAGTTTACTATCAAGGGGTGTTAATTTAACTAGCTATGCAATACATTCCACAACACCTTTTTATATAAACTATGAAGCGGTTTGTAAAAAATCGTAAATTGTTCGTACTAGGCCATTTATAAATTCTGTAGCCACCAACAACAGAAATTGAGAAGATTTTGCTTCATTAATAACAATAAGTTGTGCAAAATTTAAACGTAACACACACCATGCAGATTGTTGGTTTTTTTAGCATTAGCGATTGTGAAGTCATCAAAAAAGTTTATACAAGTGTAAAGTTTCTGATCTAGCCAATGAAATACTGTGTTACAAACAAATATTGAGTTATGAAATCATAAGTATAAACAAATACATATGTACTCTTACAAAAGGTTGTAAATACAAGAAGATTAAAGTGGCGCACTGTTCAAGATATCTGGAAAGTTGACAATGTTGGTGAAATTTATTTTTTATAGCTATTTCTTAACAATGGTGGTTCAAACTACTGAACTAGTCTATTAAATTTAATTATGATTACTTGGGGTATATTAATAAAAAGAACTATTATGTTTTTATGAATTCAACCTTAAACTTGTTCAAAATCAAATGATTTAACGTTTTTCATAATAAATAAATAATGAGTTATTCTGGGTTACAATGAAAATTTTATTAAGGTCAGACGACACATTCCTTGAAAAATGATGATTGTTTTTCAAATTTTTGATGGCCTAATGATACATCAAATAAAAGTATTATTATTTATTATCATTTTTAAAATGATTAAAATTTTGAATATATATACTGTTGAACTTTGATATCTCGAACACTGATATCTCGAATACAATGGATATGTCGAAGTGATTTGTAAAGTTCGATCCAACCACTTATTTTTAAGTATTTTACCCTCAATATCTTGAATACTTGGATATCTCAAAGTTTTTAAACAGTCCCATCTAGTTCAAGATAACGAAATTTGACTGTATATGCCAAAATTTTTTATATCAGCAATTCAAGTGTATTTTCAAGAAGATTATAAAGGAAATTGTATACTCTAGTATCTTGCACAAATGCCTAGTAAGATACTACTCAAGTTTTTTGCAAGAAAGCTTGTCAAAGTAGTAGTAAATCAATAACGAATATCTTGAAAAAGTTATATAAAAATGAGGAATGTGTCGTCTGACCTTAAGTATGAAGCAACAAGAGAGAGAAAGAAAGAGAGAGAGAAATTTTCTGTTGTTGACTTGACATCTACTATTAAATGATTTACTTAATTCCAAGTTGAAGAAGTACCATTTAGAACCATTTTAACAAGACCTTGGACTTTCAGTAGGATGTAACTCTCTTTTTCTTGTCAAAACAAGTTAAAAATGACGCTGTTTTCAAGTGAAATATACACAGATTTCGTAGTCTTAGCTCAAAAGCCAGACAAATCTTGTTGAATTCATAGAGCAATGGCTGAGTGGCCAACAATGAAATAGACAGGCCTGCGTCACAATGCTGTTTGACACAACTACCCAAAGTCCAAGCTCCTGTTAAAATGGTTCTAACAGATAACTATGATTGAAAGGCAATAAACATAGTAATTCAGTGAAGTGGATGAATTTGGATATTAAGAAAGTTTTCAGACTATAATCAGAAGTGATGTTTTATAATGTATAATCTTATTGCAATTATTTTGAAAAATATAAAATTTTACGTGTGAATGAAGTCATGTAATGCATTAATTTAATGAGATTATCATTTCACAGATGTCTTACTAGTGTGATGATGAGCTATATCTTTATATCTTTCTTGGGTGTCAAAGGTGTGGGGGGTTGGGGGAAGGAGGAGAAAATGGTATCAAAGATCGATTGGAGAGAGCTATATGTTCATGGCCCTCAACCTACACATTCAATTGGGATTCTAGCGAATTATCTAGATTGAAATAACTTTTATTAATATTCATTTCATATTTGTATGTTTACAGAACCCGGGAGATGGAAATCTTGGTGCCAGCAAGTTGTAATGGCACAGAATGTCCTTCTGCTTCAGCTCTGTTTGAGTCGCAGACCTGTCAAGTGTCGGAGACTGTTGATTGTCAGCTCTCAGAATGGACGACATGGTCCGCCTGCAGTGAGAATTGTGGCCAGGGGACCATGG
This sequence comes from Magallana nippona, assembly GCA_033439105.1. NCBI lineage: Eukaryota > Metazoa > Mollusca > Bivalvia > Ostreida > Ostreidae > Magallana > Magallana nippona. The sequence continues at coordinate 13,942,494 of CM065923.1, forward strand.
AGCGGTCCAGGCGGCTACTCACACCAGCCTATTGTGGTGGCGCCCATTGCGTTAATAAGACTCTTGAGGAAACTACGACGTGTGAATCATTTTCAGCCTCCAGGGACTGCATTGTAAGAAAAATATTTCTTGCCTATAAAATTTTGGAAAACTGATTGGAATTCCTTTATTATACTAAGAAATGAGAGTTCACAAGGACAGGTCTTGCTTTTATTTTGTTTTTATGGAAAGCATCACTTCCCTTGAGCAGTTTCTTTTAAATTGTGATATTTGTGGCAATTTTTTTGGTTTCATTTGATTCCTTTGTGTAGAGTGAGAGAGTACAGACATACATAACAAAACAGTGCACCCTTTACTAGCCCAAAGCTCCAATTTGGCAGAGACAGCCATGGCTGCTAATTGATGTATAAATGTTTTGGGGTTATCTTTCCCTTAATTGGCTGTTGATGCTGTGTACCTTGATAAAATACAAAAGTTATCAAAATAGCTCCCAGCATTCTGTCATTACTGATGTTTGTTCAGCAAGGTCGGAATTCTACAGCCTTACTTAATTTTACATCATTAAAGATTAATGAAATATTACGCGACGGCAAGGTTCTTCAAATGTTGATTTTTTTTCCTTTATTAATTGTCATTAAATGTAAATAAAGTCAGCTAAAACTGGTTTTTTTTATATTTATTATGTTAGATGTAGAATGCATCTATCTAAATAGGCCATTTTCACTTGAATGTGTATATATATTTATATGCTCAATTTTTAGATTAAATACCATGATCAAAAAAATATAATATATAAACCTCAGAGCACAAAAAATTACCAACAGACATTTTTATTATGATTATAAATGATTTGTGGCCATTGGCTTTGTCCTTTGTTTGTCTGAAAATCATAAAGTTTCTCTTCAACATAATGAACATTAAGCACTCATTTTTATGAGATAACAGCTACCTGTTCATTTATTTAAGAAGGTATTAGACATTTTTGCGATATCTCATGTTTCTGAGCTTCATATTTTCTATCTTCTATTTATACAGCAAAACTCGGTTATAGCGAACTCCTAGGGACCATTGGATTTAATATAGCAGTGAATGATTTATTTTTGACGTTGTCGTGTCAATAACTGCTGTCAGGTGAGCAGATAAATTGAATAACGCGCATTAGCGCGTTATGATAATTTCTCTGCTCAACTATAACCGAGTTTGTTATAATCATAAAATTTTACAAGGATTTGTAAAATATTTTGCCGGGGACTCCACAAAATTTCACTATACATGAGATTTCGCTATATCTTTCTTTGTACTAAATAAAAGAATTTTACTGTACTTGTAAATAGCACATCTTTTAGTGAGCTCACACACAGCAATGATGTCCTGAAGCTTAAACATTATTAGCAAACGGTAATGTTTTAATCAACAAAAAAATTCCTTTGACCGGTAGAATTTTAAAAAATCTTCATTGTACAATTGACAGGGATATTTAACGCTATATTTGAACATTTTTTGTGACATCTGTTCTTGTTAATCATGTGACATGTCTAACAATGATCTACTGTAGAAGCAAAAATATTCGTTGAGGATTTACTTTTGTTATTTTTGTTGGCAATATTAATCAATGAAATTAAATCCATAACGAATTTTAACCCAAGTATTAATAAATACAGAGTTGATCCGTGATACATTTTAGAGATTACGATATGACGAAATTAAATCCCAACAAAAGTTTATTTGGTTATAAAACAACGAAATTTTAACCCAACCAATATATGTGCTTCTACAGTATTTAAATTGCATCAGCAAGCAGATTATAACTAACAATATCATTTTTGTTTCTGAATTCCCTGTGAACTATCAAATGAGGAAATGGAATTCAGATCATGATGTCAAAGTTTACTATGATGTACATCATATCGTATGAAGTACAGACAAGTGACTTAATTCTAGACATCACTGAAACCAGTGGGGAAGCCTTTGTTAACATACCCACGTTTGTAAATTAAATCACCATGTTATGAGGACAAGTCTAAAAAAATTTTTGTTTTTTTTTTTAAATTTTTACTTCAGCTAATTTTTGAGAAGTAATTTAAAGACTATCAAAAATTAAGGTTGTAAATTTTGCAGTTTTTATTTCAATGTAAAAGATAAGACTATCTGTAATTATAGTTATGTATTTGAACTTGAAACAAGAAAAAAGAAAAGATTGAAATAAAAAGAAAATATATATGCATGATCACAAAAATAATGAATGAGTCTGTGGTTTTGATGACAGTAAATTACTTCTGTTTCTAAGAAACTGGGTTAGGATGCATTTATCCATGACTTGAAGTGAAATGGGTCAATAGTTAAATCAATTTCTCTGACACAGAGACCTCTTTTTTCAAGACAGGTGGGGGTTAATTTTAGTCTCTGCTGAGATTTAAGCTTCAAATGTCATCACATCAGGCAAATAGGAAACGTGTTGAGAACGAAAGTTAATCATACTCAAATTGCCCCCAGAAATTGATGTTCAGGGATATGTATCTTATCCATTGATTGTTAGCCATAAACTTGGGAAATTAGCTGTGGAGTTTTAAAAAAAATTCAAATGGTTGCAAACCAATTGAAGCTTTTTTATTTGCTGAATCAGCAGCAGTATTGCACTTGTTTTTCTACTTGGGAGATATAAGATAAAAAAAAAAATACAGACAGCTTAACCCAATTGGTTTATATGGTTCATTACATACAAATACATCAATCAAAATTAATTTGAATTTTTGCATATTTTTACAATGTAAAACAAGGAAATATAAGGCAATAACTGATATTTTTTAATGAAAATATCTGTAGAATTTTTACTTTTAACGTGCACAGATTAATTTTGCTATGTTGAAAAAAAAATTCAAACGTCCCTGTTTTTTTTTCTTCAGATGACTGAATGGGGGGAGTGGTCTAACTGTGAAAGGAACTGTAATGGAGGAAAACAGGCCCGATTCAGGGAGGTTCTACAGGCCCAGCAGTGCAGAGGGGCAGGGTGCCCCAGTTCTGAGGTTTGGCATAGGATATACTGTATATCCATTTTTTTGGGCGTGTCACAAAATTTCCGAAAATGGGAAAAATGTGTAGCATTTTCAATTTGCGTCAGTGATTTTTTGTGATTTAAAAAGTTTTTTTTATAAAAAATGATACAGGATATAATTTCTGCGTATTCAATTATTTGCGATTAAAAAGAGATCGCAATAAAAGCGAAAATTAGATCATCGCAAAAATTACCAGATAAACTGTAATGGCTTCATGTGCTAGAACATGTCAATATATTTATTTTGCCAAAAACTCTGTTGCATCATCTTTTTGCTATGAATTAATTTTGAATTTTCTTGAATGCCAGTCTTTATGGTTATGATGGCGTATTGAATACATGATCCAAATTATCTTCATTGAATAGGAGGTTCAAACATGTCATCCCCTCTGTGCCCACCCTGAGATGTGTAACCAGGGAGTGTGTGGGTGTCGCCCAGGGTACCATCTGGTGGAGGATGGCTTCAGTTGTCTCCCCATCAAGTGTGTGGCTCCCTCCATCAAATACTGCCCTCCCTCCAGGAGGGAGTTCTTCAGCTGTCGACATCCCAACAGCATAGAGTGCAAAGGAGTAGGTTAAACATTAGTGATGACAATGCATGGTTGGGAGAGTATACAACCTCTTAGAATTTTAATGAAATTTTTATTTTTGAATAAGTCGTTTCTTTTCAAATCCCCTAAAAAAAAAATAGGAAAGTCAAGTCGTACACTTTGAGTTATTGAAATTGTAACACAATTATGTATGATGAACATAAATTCAATCAATAATGAGAAACAGGACCTGTCTAAAGTTGCTACTGTTACCTTTCAAAACTGAAAATTATTGGAAAATTTAATACAAAGAGAGAAAAGGGAGGGTTAAAGAGAGAGAGAGAGAGAGAGAGAGAGAGAGAGAGAGAGAGAGAGAGAGAGAGAGAGAGAGAGTACACGTAAATGTAGACATACAGTATTTTGTTTTGTGCTATTGTAGTATGACTTCAATGACACATGCACTGTTTCGTGCATCACAGAGTGGTTCCTGAAAGGCCCCACCAATGTCATCACCTGCCAGGCTAACAGAACCTGGAGCCACCCAGACCTGTTCTGTGCCCCACCCAATAACCCTCCCCACTCTGTAAGTTTTTTCTCAGGTTGAAAGCACTGCTGTAATCTATAAGAGCATGTTTTTTATAACATTGTGTTGTTATAAAAAATGGATAATCAAGGCTGAAGAAAGTTCGACTTTATCAAGTGTTGAAATCTTTGCCATTATATTCCATTTATAAGCAGTTTGTAGGAAACAAATTTTATCTACCCCTCATTGGCCCTGTCTTTCCAAGGTATCTTTGTATGATGTTCATAATTTTTCATACTTGGTAGATGAAAGTTGACATGACAGAAATAAAAGAGAACTCGGACAGTAGATTCTGCGTATATCTCAGCACCACAGATGACTCCTATGATGCCCAGTTCTATTCCATTCTCCATGATCCCAAAAAAATCTTCAGAGTTGATGGATCCAAACTTTGTCTGACAAGAAAGGCAGACTTTGAAGAAAAACCAACCAAGTAATGTTGAAAGCGTTAATTTGTAAGTTAAGGAGCTGTAGTCAGATCTACCTTGTAAACATTTAAGATATGGGAGACACTTTGTTCAGTTGTTAAATAACATCTTCTTTCATAAGGTAATAGGACACCTCCCTATTGGGAAGTATTTTCTTCTGAAATAAGCAAAAAAAACTATTTTAACATTGCTTTTTTCGTTCACTATCTTGGTATCAGATAGCATGGTAAAATGGGTTAAAGTAAAAATGTTGTCCCAAATATACCACCCCATGATAAATTTTTTCAGATTTTAGTTGACATTTGTGTTATTGTAAACCTTATATATACTGTAGGTGGAATGTGACAGTCAGGTGTACAGATATCGAGGGAGCATATGTTGACAGCTCGTTCCAGTTTGAAATTCTAAATGAAAATGATGCTCCAAAATCAGCAAAGGTTGGTAATAATATGGATTACACTACCTGCAGGCTTGAAATAGTATTCAATATTTCATGATATGGAAAAAAAAATCATTCAGTAAAAAAAATTGTTTTCTAGCTTAAATTCTTATTGTAAATTGTTAGAATGAGATGAACAATTTACCACAGGCTCTAAGTAAAGGAATCCTTGAACTTTTAGCCGATAAGTCAGTACAGATAAACAAGCTAATAACTAGGCGCCAGGAGTAAGGGATGTTGATAAGTTATAAATGTATATCGTTATAACCAATGACTTAATATTATGAAATTAAGATTCAATTTTGGAAATAAATAAACTGACTTTTCTGTGAATGTAAAGTCATGATGAGCATGTTCGCTGTAATCGTGTTTTGCTGTACTTTGATATACTTGCATGATGTTGCGAATTTATGTATATACCTCAAATTGTGTAGCTGACTCCTAACACTATCCCCGAGAACAGCATGGCCGGAGTCCATGTCGGATGCTTCAGTGCGCAGGATGATGATCCGAACCAAAATGTGTCATTGCTGTTGGTGGACTCGGAGCACAGAATGTTCTCCTCATACTATAATGACTCCCAGCTCTGTCTTAAAGTAGGAGATTTAATGAAAAATCAATCTTTTACATTCCCTAAGAGAGCCGTTTATAGCCATCATGAAAATTTCATTGTTCTTTTTTATTCAGATATTAAGATATTAATGGAATTTAACTTTAATGCTTTGTTCTTTCTTTCGGATTAAAGTTATAGACATCACGATCCTAGCCTTATAACATAATAACTTTTGAGAACTAAGATTTTCTTCGAGTTTAATGATAAATTGTTGTAGGTCTTAAAAGACTCCAATCAATTGTGCACTTCTGAAGGGGGAAAATATTGTGTGTTAAATATGGAGGAACAGCAGGTCCACTTTGTCACCCTAATGGCCCAAGATGACTACAGCCCCCCGGGAATCTCTTATTTCAATCTTCCTGTGACCTTGACAGATGTCAATGACAAACCAGTATCGGTGATAATGGAACCCGATAGCATTCCTGAAGAAGTTGAACCAGGTAAGTATGTAGCCCCCCAAGAAATAAAGGTGAATGGTTTTGATGTATTTCTAGTATTAATTTCCTGGGTGAGTTTCAGTAGACAAATTGTGCCTACTGAATAGAGCTTCCATTACCATTATTCCAGTTGTGTCATTTCTGTTAAAAGAAGAAATGATAATCTTATTTTATCATATCATATATTTACCCTAATATCCTTAGTCGATATCACCCATGTAATAAATTATTGGTATATTATACAGTGATGGTTTGCCACAGCAGATATCATGAGAATAGGGAACAAAAATTGTTTGGATTGCATCTCCCATTGCTAAATTAGGAACGCTTTTATACAACTATTTGTATCTTTCTGTGGCATTATCTCAGAATCACGGGGTTACCTAATTTGATGAACCAAAACTCATGGGCAATTCTCTTTTTAGAATATTTTATTCATATCAATTTAGGAAGCCCATTAACAGCCTTGAAAACCATAGATGAGGACAGAGATCAAGAGTTTCAATATAGACTGATAGAGGATGACTCGGGCCTGTTTTCTGTTATGAATGGGAGTCTGGTTTCATCTGTGAAGTTTAACTTTGAGGAGGAAGCTGGAAAGGAGTTCCAGATCAAGATTCTGTCAGATGATAATGGCTTGCCTAGTTACAGCGTAAGTGCAGAAAGATCGTATAAATCAGTAAGCTATATAGTCAACAGTGTCTGATTAAGGTCAGACAACACGTTCCTCAATTTTATATAACTTTTTCCAGGAATTTGCTATTGATTTACTACTACTTTGACAAGCTTTCTTGCAAAAAATTAGGGTACCTTACCGGGCATTTGTGCAAGATACTAGAGTATGCAATTTCCTATATATAGTCTTATTAAAAATACACTTGCTGATATGAACAATTTTGGCATATATATATATATATATATATATATATATATATATATATATATATATATATATATATGTATATATATATTTAGAGGGGCATAATCAAATATAATTTTTTTAACCAATTTTGGTGAAAATATTTGAACTCTTTATTATGAGGTGATACAAAAAAAACAGATGCTCGAGGAACGTGTCACTGACCTTAATAGGAAGATAAAGATGTAAAGGAAAAATGGTGCACAAGCTGATTTTATGAGAAGTTTAATCAATATTTTGGGAGGTCGAATTTCAATATTATTTGGCTTGAAGCAATGCTTTCGTAATGCTTGATAAAGGATACAATCATAAATAAAACCCATATTAACTGCCACCTCAATTATATTAATTTGAATAGTAAAATCAATTAAGCCTTACATTAGTGAATTGCAGTGTAATTTCCGGTATTACATTACATTCACTGATATATCATGTGGTATTGTCTGAGATTTGCTTTTGCATGATATTCATCTGCAAATATGAGAAGATGAGAACCTTGTATTTTATGGAAATACAAAACTAAGCAAAAAAACATCATCAAATAGTTAGAGGCCCACTTGGGAAAAGATACATATTAATTTTTAATTTAAGTGAGTCGTTCTTGTGACTTATGGAACATTCATTGACATCTGTTTTTTGTCGATCATTGTTCTTAATGCAGCCTGCATTGTCCGTTAAAATTTGAACATTAATATTCGGCATTATCTCTGAAACCACCTTGACCAAATTTGGTGCTCAACATTTACAGAAGAAGGGGAACATAAGATTGTAAAATTCATGACCCCAAACCCTAAGGAGCCATAAATTTTGGTAAATTGTGTAAAAATTAAAGCAATTTTTAAAACTATATTCTCTTCTACTGGACATTCAGCAGACAAACTAAGCATGTGGTTATAATGAGCATGGAGTCTTCTACCAGAATTGTGAAAATTATGGCTCCAGGGCCAGGAGTTCTGGTTTTAGGGTGGGGCTCTGTTGCATGGTCATATAGTGAACATGGAGATATTAACTTCTTCTCTTCTACTGGACATTTCTGGGCTAACTTGCAAACTCAGTTTATATAATATGCCTATGATGAATTAAAGAGACAGTCCTCTAGATTGGTAAAATTTGTATCTGGCATACACTAAAGACTCCATTTCCTTCCCTTATTTGTTAATTTATGAGACAGTTCAATTTTAAAGGTTATTAGTGCTAAAACAGTCTGATATTAAGTATCTTAGTTCAACAGTATTGGACTTCCAAAAGTAAATCTAGCTGAGACTTTCAAATTGTTAATCTTCTGACTAATGTTCCAATCTGTGGCATCCAAATGATTGTCAATGTAAATGTCTGCAATTAATGAAAACTTATATATAAGTACAAATTTATAAAAAAAAAAATTCATGAATGAACATGTTATGACCCTTAAAGGTTTCTTGAAGTTTATACTGCTTGATATCTACTTACCAGTACTGCCCTGGCCATCATCAAAAGGATGAACCATCAAAAAATTAAGCTGTTCAAAGATGTTGATTCAGAAAGACTTTCATGAAATCTTTTGATTTCTGTGCATTGATCAATGCTCTCTAGTAAACTTTGTGATTTCAAGAGACATATTAAAGTCCACACACATTGATCATTGTTGTATAGCTGTATAGCCCTCGACAATTGTATAAATATAAAGTAGGGATGTCAAATTTACTCGGAGAGTCTAGTCGATTAATCGGGTGCTTTATTTGGGCGATAGTCGAGTACTCGTTGATTTAATTGAAACTGTGCATCATTTTTAAATAAAGTAAATAAAACAATGCTACTGTCACATGCATCGTATCTTTGAATCATAAACTTCTAATTATATCTAATGAATGAATTCGATTTAAAATGAATTGAAAATAATTTAATCTTAATATCCGTTTGCAAATGTCCTGGCTTTTTTTTGTTTGTTCCAGTTTTGCACACATATGAAAATTAGGTATCACAAAAATGTGTGTGAAACGGGAATTTGACCAGGTGAGATAATTGCTATAGTCTGTATCACAGTTCCTAGCTGTGAAGGGAATTGACAATAATATGAATAAGGCATATCTCACATAGCCCATTTAAATAATAATTGACATCCATGTTCTTGAATTTAATTTCAAACATCAAATTGGTCATGATCAATATTCATTTATTTTTTTAAACAATGAAGATTATTGCGATGTACATGTAGTGGTTTTATACTACAAAATATAGTCAATTTAATACATGATGCAAAAATAAATCATAATGATAATTTTCATTTGGATGAATACTGTACAGAATAATATGTCAAGCTTGGATGTAGAGTAATCTTCATTGAGACATAGTCATTTGGTAATATTGTGAATCGCAATGTGTTTCGTGTTTTCAGACGTTTGAAGTGTTGCTATGCAATGTACAAAACATTAACAGATGAAACTTACCCTACAGTCATAAGCTATAGATCTGTTACAAGTTTGAAGAGAAAATATCATAATTTTATTTAGATATTGAATTATTGTTTTTGCTGACATTAATGGAGGAAATTTGTCTAGTGAAATTGCTGGTTAATGTTTTACATTTATGCCGTGTTTTGAATAATCAAAGAAAAAATGACAAACTGTATTATGATAAATCTGCAATTTTGTATGCTTCAAGAACTGTAAAGTTTTTTCACAAAACCTATCAAATGTAAACCTAATTCATGCATTTTCAAAACATTAACAGATGAAACTACCATACAGTCATCAGTTATCTGTTTCAAGTTTTAAGAGAAAATATCATACGTTAATATTTAATTAATGTTTTTGCTGACATTAATGGAGGAAATTTGTCTATAGAAAAGGCTGTTAAATATTTTTCTTTTATGCTGTGTCTTGAATAATCAAAGAAAATTGACAAACTGTATATGATAAATCGGAAATTTTATATGCTTCAAGAAATGTAAAGATTTTTATACGAAACCATTTAAATGTAGTCCGAATTCGTGCATTTTCAACCCTCTTCAGTTTGGGGTATATCAAATCAATATTAAAAATATTAATTTTGTCGGAATGTTTTGTGCGCTGCTAAAACAGCTATCACAACAAATCATCTATTGTTCAGCATATACCCATGCAAATATCAAATGTGTGCAAAACAGGAACACATGCACCCTTTTTTATCTTGTGACGCTTACACATACCGGTAATTGAGCTATATACATATCAAATAATGCAGCGCAAACATGTCTTGTTCAGTTTCCCGTCCCAAGTCAACAATTAAAGGTAATAATGATTATAAAATTCAAACGATTTTGAAAAAAATATTGATAAAATGATTTTCTTAATTATATAAACAAACATCTAATCCAATAATTAACTGAATTGGTATATAGTAAACATTAAAAGAAACATCAAATTGGTCTCTACGATGACATTATTTTATGCATATTAAGTACTTTATTCAAAACTATAAATCAAAAGAGATCTGTAATACCAACATAAAACCTGCTTAAAATATGAATTTAGGGCACCGATGGAAAGACTATAACCTTAAACCCCACCCCACCCCTCCCCTGGCAAACTTAAATATCCCTCGGACCTTCCCCCCACCCACCCCCATATCGTTTCTCCCTGGATCCCTGGAAAAAAATTCTGGATCTGGATCTTGAACTTTTATTCAAGGGTACGTTTTCTCCGGGTTACGTTTTCTCCAGGGTATGTTTTCTCCTGATACCTCTATTTGCATGCCATCTAGCGTAAATTCAGTGCATGGCTATTGGTATTGCTTTGGTGATCGTTTGTTTAGCATTGGTGTCTGTTGATTTTGCAAAAGAGGCTGTTGATTTTGTTTTAAGCTTGTCTGTTTTGTATTTTAGCATGTTTTAAAAAATCAGATGTTCGTTTTGCTTTAACATCTTTTTTAACCTTTTCCGCCACCAATATAAGCTGATTCAAATTATTTGCGTCTTTGAACTGCACAGAATACAAGAGGAGTTTTAGCCTTTGATCTGAAAACTGCTAAGGTGTTTCATATTCAGTGTATTGTTCAATAAAATCTATATCAGAGATAGAATCAGTATTACTTTGATATGAAGCTAAAGCACATAGGAATAAGGGAAGGATTGAATTTGTTCATTTTGACAAATTTCATGTGGTTCTATTATAGTAGACAGGTTGCAACAGGATATTTCAGCTATTAATTTGTTATTCTCAAAGGTTAGGAGTGGACTTGTAATTCAAGTGTGCTTTGTGTTGGCTGATCCTGTAATGCTCATAAAATGTTTCAATGAGAGATATACACTAATTCCAAAATACAACATTTAAAGGAAATTTGTTATGATATTTAAGTTCAGCTATTGCTATTAACTAAATTAATTAGGTATGGTTAATGAAACTGTAATACCCATACCCCAGTACTAAATTTTATAATAATTATCTTGGAATTATGTACATAAGGATTAATACATTTGATGCCAACCAAATCGTCTGGATCTAATAATCTAAATGAATTAACGGTAATCGCTTTTGTGCAAATTTTTTACATCCGCATTTTAAAAATTTATTTTTTCTGGAAATCTCACCTTAAAGGAAAAAATCTTTCTAAAAATTGCAGTCAAGATTAACTAGACACCAATGTAGATTATTTTCTTTCATCTTTATGAGAAGTGTGTTGTCAGCACATTGAATTGTCGATTGTTGTATTGCAAGCTGAAGCTATGTACCTTTGGCATAGGGCATCTAATTGTTGATTTTGATTATTTCTATCAAGAAACTGAATCAGGGGAAAATACTTTCCCACTGTTGGCATATAGAACATTGATTTGGGATTAATAGTGGCTTAGAACATGATCCTGGTAATAGCTAGAGATGCAGACACATAAAAAGCAATCAGTAAATTGATAAAAAAAACCTCACTAGAGGTTATTTAATCATAATCATGGCTGCTGATTCTTATTTTGATTGGTATTAGCTTAACAGAAGGACATATTTTTTCCATTGAAACTTATATTTGGCTGAATGCATGTATAAATTACCAGTACTTAATTATGATTTAAAATTTTAGCTAACCATTTAATTAGAAAATAGTAATCTGTATAACTGAACTGTACTCAAAGATGTGTTGTTTTTTATCTCTACCACTTCAACTTAAAGAATGAAAATTTTTAAGGAAATATTTCAATTTTGAAGTTTACCTATAAGTCATGACGTGTTTCATTTATTCCAGTTTCCCTTGATTGTCATTCATTAATCTTTTCTGTGCCAGATTTGAGCTTGTTGTTAAAATTTTCTTGGTTTTTCTCTGAAACGTAGGATTAATTCTAATAAATTTTGGTATGTATAGCCATGGGCCCGTCAACAGTAGTGATCAAACTTGAATTGTAAAACTCCCTCTTGGAACCGTGACGGGTTTCAGGCCATCAAACAGAATGAGTAGCAAGAAGACCGGCCTTTAACAAATCTGTACTAAGATTCATAGTCCTTTCCACTGTCACCTTCACCCCTCAACTAATTTTGCCATCAGTATCTTGTTTTGATCCCAATCTCACATTGATAATTATATTATTCATCCATGTCTCCTGGTCAATAAAATGATGAAGCCCATGAGGTTATCTTAAAAACATGCAAGGTCATATATATCCTAAAAAAACTTACTCAGGTGTTTTTATGACCAATGGCCTAGAGTATTCTTCTTTTAAGAGTAATTTATTTTGTTTTATTACTATCTCTTAAAGTATATTGTAAACAGTTATTCTCTCGATTTTAGAATTTTCAGGATTTACTCTCAGGTGACCATTACTACCCATGGGCCTGTAGATCCCATTACATGAATTGGGTGTGGATGAATAAGGAAGCGTTGGAACTTTTTCGAAAGAAGATGATTTATCGGCAATCTGTAAATTTGATATATTACTTGTGGTTTCAGGTGGTTTCCACTTTAGTGTTTACTATAGGAGACGTGAATGAGGCCCCCTATGACCTTCATCTGACCTCCTCTAATGCGCCAATTCAGTTCCCTGAGGATAAACCTAAAGTAAAGGAAAATGCAAAAGGTAGGTATGTGTAGTATCAATCTAGGGCAAGTCTCATCTAGCTGTCATTACTGATAGAAAATGGTCCCTGAGATGTAAATTCCACAATAAGAAGGAATATTCCAATATTACTGGTAATTGTATTTTGTCCCAAATTCAATCACAAAGCAGTCTTAATTTGTCGTTAAGTTTGTGGATTAATGTCTTCTTTTACTGAAAATGTTTTACTGAAGCTGTACCAAAATTTTTCATCAAAAATTAATGTCGTTTTTTTTAAAGTGCATGATTTTCAAAAAAGATAAATGAATCTCCATCTGGCATTGAAGTAGAAGCTAGCGTATAGAGTTATACTTTTCTGTTACAGCTGCAATAGTTGGAACCATTGTTGTGAAGGACCAGGATAAGGGAGATAATCTGGAGATAAATTTAGTGGACGATCTAGGTGGCAGGCTGGCTCTCACGAACCAAATATGTTCTCAAGTCCAGGTGAGTTATTCAGGGACATTGTACATGTATTTGCGTTTTGTCATTTAAGATTTATTTGACAATTCAAAACAAATTGAAATATATTTTATTGATCATAATGTAATGTTTTGATACTTTTTATTTCTTCCACTTCTAAAACCATAAAGACGGGCCATTTACGCTTTTCTGTTTTTCATTTATGGAACATATGTCGATAACAGGGGATAAATACGTACTGCCTAGGAACGTTGGTGACCTTCGGCTCGTTTGACCATGAGACAGAGGGTGAGGTAAACATCTCGGTGTCTGTGTCTGACAATGATGGTCTGCTGACGACAGCAGTGTGGACTATGGAGATACTCAATGTCAATGATGCTCCCAGTGTAAGTGGCTAATGATTAAAACGTTTTAAGGATGGATTACAGCAGACGTAATTAGTCTTGATGTATGAAAAATTCTTCCAATACAGACTCTCCCAACATTTTGGGAGTGGATTCAGAGATGCTCTTTCTCATTATTTGCTTTTGAATCATATTTGCCAAAAATATATATGATCATATCTGTAAATAAACGTTCAAGGTCAAAACTTTACTGGATTGCTGTCAGATTCATCTTTTATGGGTGAATTCAATATTTGCCAAACATATATATGATCATAGGTCACCACATATCACCACATTGAAAATGATTTCATGCATGTATTCAATTTTCTTTTGCAATGAACGTCATATTGCATTGTACAATTTTTGATTGATGTTACTTCATACATATATTATAACTAAATGAATTGACTCTGATATAAAAACAATTACTAACTGGAAAGAGATTATGTTACTGTTAACAGAAATAAGCCTTTTGATCAGTGATCAGCATTTTGTTTCATTTCACCACAATTTCCTTAAACTTCGGTTCCAGTACTAGTGAGTTGCGGGGAAAAAACTGGCACGGGGATTGATCTTTAATTGCTTCCTTGTAACCCAGATTTTCTATTATCTTAGTTTTTTTTCAAATGAATTGAACTATATAATGGAAAACCAAAGTGTATTGCATATTCTCCTTTCTACATATTTTTTTCTACAATTTATTTATAAATGATAGTTTGATCACATTTCCTCCATTTTTGTTCTCTTAGAAATTGTCTCGATAATATTCTGAGAGCTAGCATCTAGTTCTATTCATTAAAATGGTACATGTATTGAAAAAATGGATCTGTTAAACAAAATTATGCATCATCATGATGCATACAAATCTTTATAGAATATGAAGCTTTATTCAAAATCATTATATATTATTGCATACACATGTTATTTAAAATCAAAATGTTAAAAAAACCAGACTTCAACAAAGGGACAATCGTTTGTTTTGTTCATGTAAAAAAAAATATTATAAACAATATGCAGTTAAAGTAAAACAGTTAAAGTTGCAATGTCATAAACAATTTACGGTGAGCCAATACAATCCCTGTAATATAATGATATTGGACAGTCAAACATCATCATTTTCACATCAGGAAGTATAATCCTTGCCTGTATTTTGTGCCGTTAATCAAATTCCCAGTCAGTCATTGGTTCCGTTGCTTGATCATCCCGTTGATGAAGGGAACTAGCAGGAACTGCATAATTACAGCATTATTGCGGATCCCCTATTGTTGTTTTTTTTTTTTTTTTTAAATAACATATTAAAATAACTCTTATTATGATGGCTACAGCTTTTATTTCTATCAGAACTAGACACAGAGTTCTGGAATGTGTACACCACAAAGCAATTTCTTTTATGCAAGAGATCATTTTTAAATAAAGTCAGACAGAAATATGAAGTAAAATAAAAACGTTTGGTATTAAAATGAATCATTCTCATGATCTATATATTATACATCTAGGTATACAAGCCAGGCCTACATGTTTTCTATTTCAGGATATCTTGCTGAATAAGGCATTGGTCAGGGAAGAAACTGTCATAGAGAACCACAATAATGCTTTGATCGCCATCCTGACAGCAGCAGACGACGACGCAGATGACACCCACAGCTTCCATCTGCTCGACTCGGCCAACGGCAAATTTAGGATCGAAGGGGAACAACTTGTGGTGAAATATTATACTGCAGACTTTCAAACAAATTACACTCAAATATTAGTTGTCTCATAGACACCGACTGACCTTAATTTAGTTCATACAGATAAACACTAGGGATGTCAATTTTACTCGGTTGGCTTAGTCGATTAATCGTGGGCTTTTGTCGAGCGATTATAGTGGAGTACTTGTTCATTTATTTGAAACTGTGTGTCCTTTTCAAATCAGACAATGCTACTATCATACATTTTATCTTAAACTAAAAAAACACATTTAAAAACTTATGATAATATGTACTTAATGTGTTTGATTCAAAATAAATTGAAAAGTATTTTATCTAAATATCCGTTTGCAATGCCAAATGTCCTGGCTTTTCCTTTTTTCTTGTAACGCTTACACATGATTGAGCCTCAAATCATCGTACTCAAATGTGACTTGTTCCATGTTAAATAATTTTCCATGCCTATTCAACAATCAAATATTAATGCTTATAAAACAAACGCCTTTTGATAATTATCGATATAATTAAATTTTTGATTATACAAACAGCTAATCAAATGAATAATTGATTAGAAGAAAAACAAATTGTTCTTCTCGATACCTGTGTTCCGAAGTAAATCAAAAGAGATCAAGTTATAACCGCTTAAAAAAATACACTAGGGACACCAATGGAAAATAGAGTAACTTAAATATGGATCAAACATGCTGAGGAAAGAAAACCTATTTTCATTCGAAGCCAAAAAAAAAACCTGCCACACTTAGAGAAAACAAATAAATGAAAGTTTTGAATTTTGTTCACATTATTACGAGTAATCGACTAAGAAAATTTTAGTCGATGATCGGTGTTACCGAGCAATAGTCAAGTACTCATTGACATCCCTAATAAACACAGAAAAAATTGTTTGTATTATGATAAGTAATTAACTACCTTGACGCAAAGACTGACTAATATATTTTGATTGGCCCATATATTCAATATTAGATTTTTCTGAATCAGCCTTATGATCCGATATGTGATATAATGACGAAATTGGGATCGAGAAAATAATTGGAACCTAAATCTTTACCAGCGAATGTTGATTTTAATAATATTTTGTACTTGATTCTGTCTCAGGCTCTGTCATATTAATCTCATGTTATATGCATAGCCTTCAATCTGTAAAAGCTTTTGGTTTGATAGGTAAAGCTAGATGTAATCATGAATTGCCATTAATATTTAAAATACATGTACATTAAAGTACATTTGCATCCCTATGCTTCATAGATCAAATTACTATGTCCATTGGGTCATTGTCAGTTATTTCTTTGACCTTGAATGTCTGTACTCTTTGGTTGATCTACCTGCCTCCATATGGATTTTTTTATTTAAATTTTTACTGAATCTGCATTTATATAGACAACAGATGCACATTTCAGTGAATGGAACCTCAACCCAGTGCAAATAGCTGTAAAGTATCAAAGTTAGGATATCCCATTCTAATTTACTAGGCAAGAGATATACTCACTCTATGGTAAATAAGGATTTATGCAGCAGATTTATTTTGTTATAGGGTTTTTCATATTTACTTGGATGCTTATAGTTAGGAACTTCATATTAATTAATTAAACACTATAGTCTGTCCCAAGATATTTATGCAGCACATTTGGATGATTTTTAATGATAAATACACATACCAGAGTAAGAAGTGCAATTGAAAGAGATGAAAGGGAAAATTTCCAAGATAACTTCATTCGCACATTATCATTTTTCACTCGGAAAAATTCACAGGAACGAAAACTGATTTCTTACGGATATTTATAATGGGGAATGTTGACATCTTTTCTCCATTTGGAAGTTACTCGGAATATCTAGTGCAAATTTTCAACGTTATTATCCGGGTCTGTTGCAATACAAAATCCCGGTAGACATCACATTTTTTAGTCGTGTATTAAAACCTAATAAGCTAGAGGGGGCGTTTCGAAGAAGAAATCTTGGAAATTTTTCATACTTTTGAATGAACATCATTTGAACCTTAAAGTATTTATAAATATTTAGTAATTAAGCAAAATGTGAGTCAAGGATATCTTTGGACAGAGTACATGTATAGCAAAGATATGCCCATTGTGTGGCTACTTGATATACACACAATTGATACTTGTTACCCTGCACACCTGGCAAAATGCATTATCAAAAATAGAATGCATGTACCAGAGTTCATGTTGTTATAGTGACTGTCAAAAACTTGTGGTTGTTCTGTGAAAAGAATGAGACTGGCTGTGGGTTTTTAATTTTATTTCATGGAGCACCTATTATGACCCTAATATTAATGAACTGGTATTTTCAATTGTTTCCAATGGTAATTGCCTTATTACAAGCCCCTTGAGTAAGATTTGTGTATTAAGTAGAAAGTTTACAGCAGATTGAATATTAAAAGAAATGTTGTCAAGTTCCTTTCAGGGCTACCTCCAAAATTTAGATTTAATCATTTGTCACAACCGATTTAAGATTTTAGTGGTGTAAGAATATACAAGGTTTTCAATTTCTAACAGTATGAAAGTATATCCTCAAGTGCTTTTTAGCTCACCTGATCTGAAGTTTCTGGTAAGCCTCTGTACTTGATAAGTATTGTCTTAGTCATTGTTTTTCACAGCATTATTAAATTTATCATGTTTCTTCTTCTCTGGAACCTGAATGCAAAGTTTAAAGAATGAATATGTATGGAAAATCAATTCTTTTCAAGAACTAAAGTTAATTGTTTGCAATACCGTATATCCAGTAATTTTCGCGACGATGTAATTTTCCCTTTTTTGCGATATCTTTTTAATAGAAAAATATGGAATACACAGAAATTATATCCTGTATCATTTTGTATAAGAAACTTTTAAAATCGCAAAAAATGACTGACGCAAATTAAACTGCTACACATTTTTCCCATTTTCGCAAATTTTGTGACATGCGAAAAAAAACCCCGGATATACAGTATTACCTATAAAAGCAACAATCCTGGTACTAGTATAGTGTAGATTCCAGTTTATTTAAACCATTTCTTCAGGATCAGTAATTGGTTCAAAGGAGAATTAAGAGCAAAGTTTATCATGAGAAGATTAAAGGGGAATCTAAAAAAATCTACCACTCTGTTGCTACAATTTGCCTGATGTAATTTGCAAGCATCGATACTAAATGATATAGTGTATAATCCAAGTTTCATATCTCTGATATCTGGACCAAATATTGGCCATTTGACTCAGCTGAAATTGGTAAAAATAATCAATTAATGAGCCGTGGGATTGAAGTATAAAAACATAGGAATGATTTCTTAAAACCCACTTTTTATTGTCAGTAGACAATATAAAGGTTGATTAACCCCTGTTTTAAAAATACTACAGAATAGGCAAAAAGCATTATTGCAAAAAAAAAGTATGCGTGACAATATCCAATATCTAAGGTTCTTATGAAGTATTGCTGTACGTACTGATCTTTCCTTTTAAATATATGATTGTAGGAGTGATAATAAATTTTTGTACAGCTTTTATTTTTCTATATAAATATATCTCTGCAGACATCAGAATCGGCAAATTTAGACTTTGAGAATATGGACACCTACACCATTCGCATTGTGGCAAAAGACAGTGGAAAGCCAGCCATGTCTTGTGAAAAATCTCTCACTGTCAGAGTGCAAGATGAAAATGAGGCTCCTCGGAACATTCGTTTGTCTGCCAACAAGGTAACAAGTTCACCTACATCAGTGACCAGGCTTGACCTATTTAGATCCATTTCTTTGGGGTTAATAGGTTTTGTAATCTCCACAGAGATTTGTTTTCACAAACTGAAAAGAAATTGCAAAACCACAACCTCTGGGAAGCTTTGTGTTTTTAAGTCGCTGTAATTAGATAAAGCCGCAAGAGAGAAGAATGAATTTTTGCTTGATAAATGTCTTAAATTTTTTTAAAAAGAGTCTGTCTTCAGTGTAAAATTACCAGTCTGAGACATGAATTTTGCAAGAAGGCTATTTTTTGATCTTTGATAAAATTGTATATCGAAGGGACGTATCTCCATAACTTGTTTCCCTCTTGATTACTTGGGGGGAAATATTTTTTAAAAATTCTTTCAGTTGTACAATGTGTAAAGAGGGAAACTTTGGTTAAAAGATATAAAGAGAACTGCATGCAATTAATGTACATTAATCATAAGGGTAAAATATTGAATTAATTAGTATTATATAACTACAGTGGAAATATTGGCTCTCTTTACATAAAGACTTGTTTCTTGCAACTAAATTTATAAGTGTTACTTTAATGTACATCAGTTTACCTGATGTGTTAATTACTTTACTATATAACAGTTTACCTGATGTGTCAACTTTCAACAAGTAATATAGAAAATGAGATATTGAATAGCTTGGATTCTGTAGCAGTGTTTGACTTTTCCTTAATTATAGAATCATTCTATAAGACAGTAAATATTACTTGGTGATAAAATTGACATGTACAAAAGATGTGTTGGCTATTATTATTAATTGATATGAAAGGTAGTCATGATTGATCATTTTTAAGTTTTATTTCCAAGAAAGTAGGGGAAATGAGACATTATTGGAATCCAGGTTTTGATATAGTGATGTAAGAAAAAAATTCTGCAGAATATGAAGGCTATATTTTGTCAAGTTTATAATAAAGCAAGCTGATGCACAGGTTAGTGATATTGGCCATGGGCCTAGCTAGCGCGCCTCCTTTTCATATTATTGGTTCTGGTTGTTGTGCATTTTAATTGGGTTTATTGTGTTCCATTAACAATTTAACATTTTAACTCCCTGAAACCATATACTACTGAGCTAAACTCGACAAGATTTGTAGTGTAACATATGAAGGGAAAGTGAAACGTTAATTGTGACCCCAAACCCTTATGTTCCATTGATTATGGCCCATAGGTGAAAAAGGTGCAATTTTTGAAGAATCTTTTTCTCTGTCCATGGGCATCTAGCAGACAAATTAACTACATGGTTATGATGAACAATTTAAGGATGCCTATTCGAAACATCGTGACTTGCATGATGAGGATCCTGGTGTTATGGTGAGAACTCTATCTATCATATTATATAATGAAAATACATTTATTTCAAAATATTCTCTTCTACTACTGGGCATCTTGCATGGTTTTAATCAGCAATGGAGCCTCTAGAAAAATGCTAAGTTTTTGGCCCTCAGGGTCAAGGATAATAATGTAAGGAAGGGCTCTATTTTAATTTGTCATATAGAGATTTTCTATGAATTTAAATAAAGAATTTTCATCTAGCTCTGATACTTGGCAGACAAACTTAAAAGAATTATTACTATGAGAAGGAATGTCAGACTAGATCAAAATTTTGAAATTCTTGGCCTCATGCAGGGTTATGGTTTCTTATGTAAGGGCAGACTTTATTGGTCATATATTGAAACTGCATCAATTCTTATCAAATCTTTATCTCTGCTTCCTGACATCTATCTAACAGGAAGATGAAGGTTGGCAACGAAAAATTGTGAAATTCATGACGCCTGGGTCAGAGAATTAGAATTTTCAGGCAAAAGACCTTTTGTATTCTTTATGTTTTTTATTATTTTTTTCTTCTCTTTTTTTCCAGGGACAGCTTTTTATTTCTAGAGATATTGAAACAATTTTGTAGCTCACCTGAGCTGAAAGCTCAAGTGAGCTTTTCTGATCAATTTTGTCTGTCGTCCGTCTGTCCGTCCGTCTGTAAACTTTCACATTTTGAACTTCTTCTCTAAAACCACCAGACCAATTTCAACCAAATTTGGCACAAAGCTTCCTTATGGTAAGATGAATATAAATTGCAGAAATGAAAGACCCATCTTTATTTAAAGCGGAGAAAACCTCGAAACTGTAGAAAAAGGGGGGTTGATTTTTAAAAATCTTCTTCTCAAGAGCTACTGAGTCAAATTCAACGTAATTTAGCATAATTAATCCTTATGTAAAGGAAAATATAAATTGCAAAAATTATGGGCTAATTCTGTTTCAAATTTGAGTAATTTACGAAAATAACAATAAGACAGAGAGAATGGGGGGTCAATCAGTTTAACTTCGGGCTCGATATTTCATATATCGAAAACCAGGTTCATTGTTAGAAGCCATGTTTGACGCATGATAAACGGGTCAAACTGACAAAGATGAATTTGCTTGTTGTGCAACAGTTTACGTGCAAAGGGAATATTTGAAACATCCAAAATATATTTGTGCCGTTTTTGTGAAGTAAATTGAGGTTAAATATTTCAATGTGTTGACATTTTCACTTCTGACGGTGGTTTTAGCTTGTTTCGATTTTCATTTCGTTTCTTTTTAACTTGAGGGGAACTATCGCCTGTATTTTGGAATTTTTACGCATCGAATTAAATATAGACTTCGGTAAATCAGACAGCTAATTGTTTACTAAAATGAGCAAAATCTGATGCACTACTATTGGTACATTTAATTCGGTATGATCTCTACATAATGGTTGATTAATGCTACATGATTTGTTAAAATGCTCATCATTTTCAGTCTAAACAGAGATTATTTTCGCTGCTAGAAATATATAAGTATATATATGATGAAAAATAAATTGTGTTCTTTCTTTGTTTTAGTGCATTTTTCTTTTAATTGTTTACAATTTTATATTTACTAACCGTATCTGAGAGTCAAGCTTCGAGTTATAAGCAAAATACAGAGCTTTGCGCACAATGCTATGTTTGTACACAGAGCTGAGGTCATGCTTTAGTTTGTTTATATTTTATATATTTTAAATGCAGCTATGCTGAATAGGAAATACCAAAATCTTAAGTTGTATGTAATAAACTCGTGTGAACAAAAACATGACTCAAACCAAGCTATGTATCTTGTTTATAATTCTACGATTGACACTGAAATTTTAGTTGATCATTAGAAATGTCTTGCTAAAAGGCATCTTCACAACGTCAAGGCTTAAGTTTGTAATCACAAAGCCTTGACGTTGTGAAGATGGCAAAAAGGATGATATGCTGTAGCTACTTTCTGGGGCCCCTCCTTATTCGATAAATTATATGGAATCTACACCAATTTTGATAGTTTTTCAGACACAAGTAAATAAAAACGACATCTTTAAAACAGTTTCCATAGTTCTGACAAATTACTGTTATGGGGATAAATGCACTATCGCTATTCTTGAGAAAATATTACAGCGGAAAATCATCTTGGTTTGTAACCATTTGTTGTTTTTTTTAATAAAGATGAAAATAATGGGTGGGCCTTAGTAAAATAGAGTGATATGCCTGTCAATACATTGATTATAATAGCTCTTAACATATCATGTGACAACATTTTTCATTCGAGTGTATTCATCAATCGAGTAAGGTTATGTCACATGAGTTCACACCAGGTAAACAACAATTAATTATTAATGAGGAAGACCAATTAAATTTTTAATATTTTTAATTTGAGCGCATTGAGGTACAATTTCTTCTTTCACATATAGGAATTTTTTAAATAAAATACAATAACTAGTAAGTAGTTGATGAAGAAAATGTACCTAAATGCTCATATATTTTGATCACTTTATGAAGTGGGGGGGGGGGGGGGGGGGAACTAAAATAAAGGGAATTGGAAGGCAACAGTGTACCCCTACCAAAAATTTAGCTTAATATCTTGCATAGGATCTTCTTGTGGTAAAAATGGTATTTCATAAAGGTACAATGTCAAAGATTAAGTGTATGCAAAAATAAGTGTAAAATTCAGATACTTTACGGTATTTATTTTTTGTTATTCTACCGAGAATATCCTTTGAACGCCCATACATGAATAAAGCTATTGTTGCTCAGGTGAGCGATGTGGCCCCATGGGCCTCTTGTTCTTTATGTAATTGACCATTAAAAGTTATGGTACCAAATGACCCTTAATAACTCCCAGAACTTACAAACTCTTAAACCGTTAGAGGTAGAGACTTTTACTAATGTGTTAAGTTCACTTAGAGGCTCCTTCAATCTATTCATACTGAAAGGGCCCGAGGCCCCCTTCTAGAAGTTATTGCCCCTGGAAGTTTTCAACAGTCAATAAAAACACTTACAACTTTTTTACCATACCTCGTAGAGACATCAGACCAATTGGAATTGAAGCGTCTACCATGTCCATTCAAAATGACATAAAGGTCAAAGGTCACTTGAAAATCTGTGTATTAATGAGTTTTCGTTTTTTCTTTTGTTTATGAAGGTAGTGAGAAACCTTTTCATGGATAATAGGAGTTCTTAAGACATTTCAAAATATAACCCTTCAGTCCTTAACTTGAAGGAATTATAGAGTTATTGCCCCTATTGTACAAAATGCTTGTTATCGCTACTTCTCTCAAACCGTTAGAGGTAGAGACCTGAAACTTTTACCAATGTCTTCAGTAAACTTAGAGGCTCCTTTAACCTATACATACCGAAAGGGCCCGAGGCCCTTTTCTAGCAGTTATTGCCCTTGAAAGTTTCAAGCATTCATTAAAGACACTAACAACTTTTGAACCAATAATCATAGATACATCGGGCCACCTGGGATGGAAGCATCTGCCTTGCCTGATCAAAATTCATAAAGGTCAAAGGTCAAGGTCATTTGGCAGTCTTTGTATTAATGAATTAAATATCTCTTATGTTTAAGGTGGTATATAGAAACTTTTTTCATGGATAAGTAGAACTTCATAAGACATTTTCAATTATTGCCCTTCAGCCCCACACCTTGATAAATTTGTAGAGTTATTGCCCCTTTTGTGCAAATGCTTGTTATCACCACTCCTCTTAAACCATTAGAGATAGACACTTGAAACTATTATTAATGTTTTCAGTTGACTTTAAGGATGTTTCAATCTATTTATACCAAAAGAATTTGATGTCACCTTAAAGCATTTATCGCCCCTGAAAGTTTCTTAATTTAGTTTAAAACACTTACAACTTTTGAAGCTTACAACGTAGGGTCATCGGACAACTTCAAATTGAAAAGTTGACCTTGACCAGTCAAAATGACATTAAGGTTAAAGGTCAAGGTCAAACGAAAAATTTGCATACTTAATCTTTTGAAACTTTTTTATGAAGAAATGCAGAGAAAATATTTCATTAATTCTATTGAAACAAAACTATTTTAAACATAAAAAATAATGAGGTGGAAAGACCTCTAATTGTTCGAGAACAATTAGTCTACTAGTTGGTTTTTAAAACTGTTATAGCTAATTGTTGCATTATCAACCTTTTAAAAATTGAATTGCCATTCTGTGGATTCTTTTCATGTTTATTTTATACTCAGGTGACCGTTAAGGCCCTTGGACCTCTCATTTTTTCTTTTTTTAAAAGTCTTTTATTATGCTAGGGTTACTTTGGGATTAAGAATTAATTAAGACATGGTAGTAAGTTAAGAAATGTTTGGCTTTCTTCTATTTGACTGCCTTTTAAAATGATTTGATGAAATAAGTACTTGTGTACCAAAGAAGCAAAATTCTTTATCTTTTTTTTATTTCGTTATTTTGTGATTGTATAACAGTCTGAATGCCTGTTATAAGTTGTCAGTCTTTGTTTCATAACTTGTCTGTGGTTCTTGAAACTTATAATGATTCCATGAGACTGAAGGACAATTTAATAGACCCCAGAACATGAAATGTCTGAAATTGAAGTTTTGGAGACATTTCATTTCTAAGCATTAATTGGTTTTAGGTTTTGCACAAAGGTTTTCTCATCAGGATCTTTTCTGGCTGTTATATATAATTATATACCTCTCTTATAAATGAAAGCATATAAAAGTGCTGCCCAAGGAAGACAATAAATATATACATTAACTACATACTTATTAATTATCTTCATTACCTGAATTGAATTTTAAAGGAGTGCAGATCATTTAAACAATAAAATGCTTTCTTTGGTGATTCATGTGGTATGAAGGTAGCTAGCATTGCAGAAAAATACAAAACCCACTTATATAAACATGGGTTAAGTATACTTTTTCTGTAATGATCCCTACCTTCATAGATTGAATAAATCATCAAAGATAGCATTTTATTGAATTAATCGTAAAAACTAGGTAGAAGTAACTAAACTATTGTTTAAGTACATCAGTACATATTTTTGATAAAAGAAATAAGCCAAATTTTATATGGGAATTTGAGTCTGACATCATCATGATTATTTCGTGCAGTCCATGATTATTTTTTTAAGGTTATATACTGAAGATTTCGATTGATCAATAAACTGGTAAGAACTGTATCATGAAGATTTCAACCCTGTCAGTATCTATATATAGCACTATGAATTACAGTCGGTTAATTGCTTAAGAAATGGAAGAGAAAATTCTCATTGGATGTATTTACATGCATTATAATGCATTACAAAAAATGCGTTGTAATTGCCAAAATACAATAATGCAAAAATTATTATATTTGCATGTAGTTGCAAGCATTAATAAATACACTCTTATACAAGAGTACAGTAATTACCAGTTTAAGAAAATTTGGTTATAATTAATAGGCAAGGAATTTTCTATTAAAGAGACCTGTTAAAAAATAGTTTTACCATAATCTCTCATTTATAAGTATGTTTGATGAACAAAACATAATTATATATTTTTTGGTTATGCCATATAAACAAAAGGTAATGTCTAATACTTGGATCAGATACATGTACTGGAATATCCATGCAGGTCTGACATTTTGTAAATTTTGTAAAATAAATATTTAGTGATTAATGCATAGCAATTTTCAGGACATAGATTTCTAGATGTATTATTTACTGTGTTTGCAGTTTTGATAAATATTTTTTGAAGGTACCATTGCAGCTTTCAGAACTTTGATTTCTAGTAGTGTCATATACAGGCGTTATGTTTATAGCTTTGATATGTACCAGTGCAGCTTTCAGTTCTTTGATTTCTATTTGTGCTGGTTACTGTATTAACAGCACTGATGTTTATCTTTGGTAGGTCCCAGAGTTGAGTGAGCCAGGCTTTGTGATTGGGACCCTCAGTACAGAGGACCCAGACAACAGTGTGGGGGAGGTACAGCAGTTTGTGTACTCCCTAAAGGATGATGTCAGAGGTCAAGTGGAGGTCAAGGACAACCAGCTTTTGGCAAGTGCCTCTGTCTAAATATTGCTGTATATACTGAAAACCAATTTAATTTGTAACAACTTTATTTTGCAATTATTGAGAATGATGGAATTTTTTTTTGCAATATCAAGGTTATGCTTAATACAGTCAAGATATAGAATTTGTATCAAGAAATGTTTATGCAAATCTCTTAAATTTTCCTAGCATGCCAATAATAGGTTTACAGTAGTTACATTTCTTGTGACTTACAAATCTATACTAAGATCTTTGCAATTTTGAGAATGTATAAAAATTTTATTTACGACAAAAGACTGATTCTTTTTTCTAAACAAAAGTTATTATTCTTCTATGTAAAATTTCAAAATATGAGTTAAATTAAACACAGTTTGGTGCAGTGATATTAATAATGCATGAGTAATCAACCTGAACAGAAATATGTATTACAAATTTGTAGCATATTAGGGTTTGACCTTAAATGACCCTTTTTAGCTCACCTGAACTGAAGGTTCAAGTGAGTTTTTATGATCATCTGTTGTCCGTCATCCGTCTGTCTCTCTGTAAACTTTTCACATCTTTTACCTCTTCTCTAGAACACTGGGACAAATTTAACCAAACTTGGTACAAAGCATCATTATGGAAAGGAAATTCCAAATTTGTTAAAATAAAGGGCCAAACCTTTTTTAAAAGGGAGATAATTGCAAAACAGTGAAAATAGAGTGTGTGTCTTAAAAGATATTCTTCTCAAGAACCACTGCACCAGAAATGCCAATATTTACACCAAAGCTTGAATATATATATAGCAGATTCTAAATTGTAAAAAATGTGGCTGTACTAATACTGGGGCCCCTAGAGGGGTTCAAAGTTTAACATAGAAATATGGAGAGAAAATGTTTAAAAATCTTACTCTCCAGAACTATAATGCTACAATATGTGATATTACTATGCAAGCATCCTTAGATAGTGTAGATTGTAAATTGTTAAAATTGTGACCCCTGGACTAATATTGGGGCCCCAGGAGGGGTTCAAAGTTTAACATAAAAAATTATAGGGAAAATGTTTAGAAATCTTCTTCTCAAGAACTATAAAGCTACAATTTGTGATATTACAATACAAGCATCCTTAGAAAGTGTAGATTATAAATTCTTAAAATTGTAACCCCCGTGCCTATACTGATGCCCCGAGAAGGGTTCAAAGTATCAGATTCAGTGTCAAACTGTTTTTGTTTATTTTTTAATCTTTTTTTTTCATTAATATTTTAAGGTAAAGAAATCCATGCTGCAGTGTGATGACCAGCCATGCAAGTTTGACTATGAGAAAGAGTCAGTGGTCAGCGTTACGGTGAAGGTCACAGACAATGGCTCTCCAACCTTGACCTTCATGGAGACCTTAACCCTGGAGGTCATTGATGAAAATGACCCTCCACAAGATCTGAGACTGGTGGGGGAATCCATTGTGGAGAACAGTCCTCCAGGAACCATAATAGGTGCACATGTACTTAATCAGTCATAACACCAATTTAACATATCAATTGGTATATTTCATCTATTTTTGTATATCTGATGATGATGAAAATAATGATGATGATGTTCATGATCATGATGATCATGGGATTTTTCTTATAAAACTTTATTTTTTTCTTGAAAAAAAAAATGATAGAGCACTTATAGATGATTTTGTGAATCACAAGAAAAGGCCCTTTGCTAAGAATCAAATTCTCCTAAATCTGTTGACAGGTAAACTTGCAGCTTTTGATCAAGATGTTGGGCAGACCCTGAGTTTTGCCTTACAGAACTACACTGATGTATTTATGCTGAAGAGTGATAATTCTTTTGCTGCAATTACAAGCTTGGATTATGAAGTCAACACGGTCTATGCAATCTCTGTGAAGTGTACAGATGATGGAGAAGACCCAAAGTTTGTAAGTCAGGTTTTGTATTTATCTTGAATCATAAGAGTTGCATTTTAAAAAAATGAATACATTTACACTTATGCATGCTTACATGTAAATACAAAGAAATATTATTGAATTGTCTATTGATGTTGATATTGTATACTGTTTATCAAGCTATTAAGACACGATTAGCTATAAGATGTGGCACTGCATTGTCTGCAATCTCTATAAGAAGCTGCATTTGACCATTTCAAAACATCAACAAGAGAAGGATTTTTGAAATGTCGATTCAAACTCATACAAAAACTTTAGGTGGAGTCCACAGTAACAGTGAAGGTGTTGGATGTAAATGAGCCTCCCAGCTTCTCAGAAGTGACAGACATTCATGTACCAGAGGACAGGAAGGTGGGGGAGGTGATTGGAACAGTCACAGTAAAGGATGCTGATTTGAAGGAACAGCTGTCATTTTCTGTTACAAGGGGGTACACTGACTTCTTGATCACAAAGACTTCCTGTTTTCCAGAGGTAAGACTCACCTGGGATAATAAAATCATTCCATTCCATTCACAGCTTTATTTTTTGTTCACATATCTTTCAAATTACTGGATATGTTTTTAAAGTGCAATGGCTTTCTAACACACAAGTCTCATCTAAATGCCATGCTTCCTTATTCTTTTCATCAGTTGGGACAAGGTACTCGGTGCATGGGAAGCCTCGCCCTGAAGCACCCCCTAGACTACGAGGCTGTGTCTACCCTCCCACTGACTGTGTCTGTACAGGACTCGAGGGGCCTGACAGCCACCTACAGTCAGATGATCAGTGTGGACGATGTCAATGAACCCCCAACGGTATTAGCATTTGATAAAAAAAATTCTCCTTACAGAGGCCAATAATCATTGTTAAATAAATCAGTTGTGATGAAAGTAGTTTTTGCTAAACTATTTCAAACTGGCAGTTTTTTATATAAAAAACTTGGGCCACAACAATTTGATTTCTTGCTTGTTGGACCTACATGCTTTTATTTATACAAATAATTTTTTTTTTAATTTTCTGCATCCAGGAAATTCTGTTCTATTTTCTGTTTTATTTCCATTTTATTTTTCATATTTTGAATTGTTTTAATTCATAAATCAGAAAAAGTATAAAAAATATAATCATCAGCTTAAATTTATTTATATGTACCACCTAAAAATTTTGCCTACAAAAATTAATAATTCTATTTTTTAATCGCCCCTTGTACTTCTTTCTTCAGATGTATGTAGAACAAGAGATTAAATTGGTATCACCTTTTTTCCCCATTTTTTCAGGACATCATGTTGAATGGTAAATCTCTGACATCATTGTCTGTGTATGAAATGACACAAAATGACACTCTTGCAGAGTTGTCTGCCCATGATACAGATCATAACCAGAGTCACAAATTTTCCCTACAATCTGGGGACCCAGTTTATTTTGAAATTGTTGACAACAAACTTATGGTAAGTTATTTATTTTTTTAGTTTTTGCAATTAGAAAAGAAGAACATTTCTTTATGAATAGAAAAATATAAATTATTGAATACTTTGATGTGTGTATACAGGTGACACTCGATGGCTCGAACTTCGATCTCTCGAAGTTCTTGATCTCTCGAAGTGAAATCACGGTCCCGATTTTTTTCTCTATATAACTAAGCAAATATACTCTTGATCTCTCGAACTCCGATCTCTTGAAGTTCTTGATCTCTCGAAGTAAAACCTGGGTCCCGTTATACATATTTCATTGTTTTTCACTCTTGATAACTCGAAGTGGTGGCTGTGTATACACACGACCGATCAAGCGTATAATTAGCTCCGCGTGGACCTTACCTGGATGATCGAGTGAACACCTGAGGCTAGCGTGGTAGTGTTAATTGGTTGATTACGTAAGTGACACTACCCATTGCTTCCTTCAAAGGGTAGATAGTTAATTTGTAACTGATCTATTAATTTCAACACTTGTGAAATTTACGATAAATTAAACCGCTCTTTATTTAAAATATTATGTGATTAAGAAAACATATAATACTTAAAATTGTTTAAGTTAAAAAAAAATAACACTTAAAAACACACAACTAAGTTCTGTTTTGTTGAAATTGAAGTAGAATAGCAGAAAATACGAATGAAACCATGTTAGACTATCCTTCCATGTTATGAATATAAACTTCCGGCTACTATAATTTTAGAACCAAAATGACCGGAACAAAAATTTCCGGATTTTTTTAAATTTTCGATCTCTCGAACTCTTGATCTCTCGAAGTTTAATCATGGTCCCCTGAAGTTCGAGTTATCGAGATTCACCTGTACTAGATATATGCTTGGTTTGCAAAAAAGTATATTCTAGGATTTTGAGATTAAGGGTATTTTAAGATTGGGAGGAAGAGAAAATAAGTTCAATTCATAAAGTTGATGATTTGATTTTTTTATGCAGGTGAAGTCCTCAGCAGTGCTTAATTTTGAGACACAAAATATATACAGACTTGCCATAAATGTGACTGACAATGGATTACCTTCCTTGTCAAAGGTCAAAGCTATCTCTGTTCAGATCATTGATGTAAATGAGCCTCCAGAGACTTTGAGTCTAGACAATAGTAAGGTAGGCAGAAAATATACATGAAAAGATGAAGGTTGAAGAAATGAGAAAAGTTAATTTCATAAATACCGGTAACTAAAGGATTTCTTAATCTGAATTTATGATTTCATGAGACACATCATTAGAAACAATATATTTAGTTCACCATAATGCACCATTCCCTCTCTCTCTCTCTCTCTCTCTCTCTCTCTCTCTCTCTCTCTCTCTCTCTCTCTCTCTCTCTCTCTCTCAGTGGTATATTCTCCCTCTCCTCCCTCTCTCTGTTCCCATTAGACTGAATAGTAAACTCTCTCATGATTTCTCCTGCTAGGTTCCAGAGAACAGCCCTGTTGGTGAAGTTATTGGAAGTTTTCTTACTACTGATCCTGACAATGTTGTGAAAAAGGTTCAGACATTTACCTACAAACTGGTATCAAACCAAGATGGCAGGTTTCAAATCCTGGAAAATCAACTTCAGGTACATTCATTTCATTTTTAGCTCACCTGAGCTGAAAGCAAGTTTATCAAAATTGTGATCTTTTGGGGTTGGGTGGGACCACATTGGGGTGGGGGATTCCATTTTAACATAGGAAAAAAATTAAATTTTTTTCAAAAACTCAAATGTTATAATACATGGTATGTCTACTTATATGCAAGCATCCTGTCATATTGTTGATTCTCAGTTGCTTAGACTGTGGCCCTTGGACAATTTTTGGGCCACCAGGGGCTCAAAATTTGATGTAGGTTTATAGATATATGAAAAATTGTTTTAGATCTTCTTGAGAACTGCAATACTCCTATATGGTATGACTATGAAATCATCCTGTTACAAAAGGGGCTCATTGTTAAACATTAGAATATCTGGGGTAAATTTTTAAAATCTTTTTATACAGGAACTATTCTACTACATTGTCCAGATATTTTGTATGTGACTCCTTAGATCAGATTTCGTTATGGCTATTATTGCTCAGGTGAGCATTACGGCCCATGGGCCTCTTGTTTATACATATTTCTGAAATTTTTTGTTAAAATTTAAAATACAGGTGATTTGCACAGTAATGATTCATTGTTAGTTCACCAAGACAAAGTCCAGATGAGCTTACATGTATGCTATACTCTTGGTGTTTCGATCATCCAGACCTGGTTAAAGTTTTTGAAGCAGGTCCTGTATCTAAATTATTACTTGTCCTATCTTCACCAAACTTGCATGGATGGTACATCTTACCATATTTATGGACTTAACAGACTTTGATGCTGAATCAGGGCCATAAATTTCAGATGCTGGAGGAGTTTTAAGGTTTTTGGAGCAGGTTAAAGTTTTGGGAGCAGGTGGATTTTGATGGCTATATCTAAGTTACTACTGGTCCTAACTTCACCAATGGTGCATCTTATGATAATGAAACACCTGACAGGCATGAATGCTGAATCTGAGCCATGGGTTTTGGATGCTGGAGGAGGTAAAGGTTTTTGGAGCATGTGCCCTTTGATGACCATATCTAGGTTATTACTGGTCCTAACTTCACCAAACTTGAATGGATGGTACACCTTATGATAATTAAACACCCAACAGGCATCAATGCTGAATCTGAGCCATAGGTTTTGGATGCTAGAGGAGGTTAAAGTTTTTTGAGCAGGTGCCCTTTGATGGCCATTTTTAAGTTATAGGTTCTGTCTTTACCAAACTTGAACGGATGATACATCTTGTGATACTGATGTACTCGACAAGAATTGATGTCTGATCTGAGCTGTAAATTTCTGATGCTGAATAAGGTTAAGGTATTAGGAGAAGGTGTACTTTGATGGGCAAATCCAAGTTATTATTGATTCCATCTATACCAGACTTGAATGGACATCTTTACCAAACTTGAATGGATGATGCATCTTGTGATACTGATGCACGTGACTGGCTTGGATGCTGAATCTGAGCCAAATGTTTTGGATGCCAGAGGAGGTTAAGGGTTTTAGAGCACCTCGCATAATTATTTAGGTAAATAATGATCCTTACTTATTTAAACTTGCATGGTTAATTTAACAATGTGAACAAATAACAGAGCTAGCTTTATATTATCCAGGATCTTAGGCAGGTTTAAGAACAACTTAAATTGGGTTAGGGTCATGGAGCTGGTTACATGAAGTAAATCCTGTTCATACCCAGGCTTACACAGTTAGTATAACTATTGATGTATATATAGAGGTAGCTTCAGATACAGAACACAATCTTGATTACCCAGATGCTGGGGCAGGTGAAAATTTTTTGTGGAAGTTAAAAGCAGGTTTGAATGTTAGAAGAAAATGCTGTCCTGACCTACTTTCATGGTTCATGTAACTTTGGATTTGAAACCAAACGCTAGCTTCAGATACAGAGCCTGATATCCGTTATCAAGGAAGCTTAGAAAACCTGGTCCTACCTTACTCAAACTTGCTTGATGGACATGATTGTTGATATATGATATATCGTATGATTCCTATTCCGAAGACATTTCATCATCAGAACAGTATCAAATTGTTTGACGTATTGATATGATATTATAACATGATATGATGTATCATAAGATACAAAGCAATATAGTATAATATCTAAATATATAATAATGAAGTATACATTATTTATTAAATAATAATTAATACATTATTGTATCACATCATATTGACAATATCATACTATATGATATGATATACGATTGAATCATAAATATAATATGATATTTTAAATATGATAGGGTACAATATTAACAGGGAATTATTTGAACTTGGATTAATTATAAATCGTGGAATTTAAGTAAATTCTGATATCATATATATGATTACCTATGTTTATAGGTTGGTCCAGCAAACTCAAAGTGTGAGCAGACAGGGGGACTAGGGTGTTCATTGAACTATGAACAGTTGTCTGTTTACAATGTGACTGTCCTTGTGTCTGATAGTGGAGTCCCTCCCCAGAGTAGAGTGTTCAACCTGACTGTCCTGTTAACAGATGTCAATGATAGACCTACAAATATGAAATTATCAGGTAAGACTAAATATCAACTCCTAATATAAATACAGACTATCTTTGAAAAATTGTTCATTCATAAAGTCAAATGCTATGGGTCTTAAAATTTTGAGAAAATGAATTTATTTGTTAAGTTTCAAAACACATTAATTATTGTAAGTGCCGAGTGTTGTTGAAAGCACATGCTGGGATAGTAAAATACAAAGATGCCATTTATTATTTGCGAGCCAAGAGCTTTCTACCCACCTTTATTCCAACAAATCTTAAAAATGAAAGTTCTTGGCTTGGAAAGATCACTTGTTTACAGGCCATTGCCTTGATAAATCAACTCTTGATTTTTCAATGCACTTAGCATTAACTCTTACATTGTGTTATTGTGACAAATATTTTGAAACATTAAAACAAATATTCCATCTTTTTGCAGTACATGTACAGTAACTATAAATACTTTGGTTTAAAACAGGTCACAAGATTCAGAGTGATGCAGTTAAAGGCACTGTGATTGGTCAGATTTCTGTTATGGATGAAGATGCTGACCAATCACATACCTTTTCACTAGTATCTGGTGGAGATGGGCAATTTCTAGTCAGCAATGAGGGCCAAGTTACCAAGTCCACAGATCAGCCCCTTGAAAGTGGGAATATCTACGATATTGTTGTACAGGCTATTGATAATGGCCAACCACAATTGAAGGTTTTTACTTAATAAACTGTTCTTTTAATATGATTAAAGCATGATATAGATACAAATTAATAAAACAGATGATTGAACATTTTAAAAATAGTTAATAAAATGATTACATCTTAAAATTTTCAAATTTAAGAGACTTTTATGTATCTATATGCCCTTAAAGCTTTTAAAAATCAAGAATGCGAATATATTGATGAGTTTAGGTACCGTAACTTTCATTGATTAATGAAAAATGTTGAATAAAGATGTTTATGTCAAAGTTAAGATGGATTTTAAATGTGTTTTT
Source organism: Magallana nippona (assembly GCA_033439105.1). NCBI lineage: Eukaryota > Metazoa > Mollusca > Bivalvia > Ostreida > Ostreidae > Magallana > Magallana nippona. Next base: position 13,977,508 of record CM065923.1, read on the forward strand.
GACAGATTACATCTACTTTTCAAATAACTGTCCTTGGCATGAAGGTGCCAGTTAGTGTAAACTTCACCTCAGAGAGAGGAGTCCAATCTTTTCCTGTCAATCATCCTGTTGTCGTGGAGAACTTAGCTACTGGCTCAGTGATTGGATCTTTAGTTGGTGTGAATAATGGGATGAATCAAAACTTGGTCTTCTCCCTGGAGACCAAAGAAGGAGAGAACCCCTTCAGGCTAGGGGATGCCAGCTGCAGTTCTGCTGTGAGTTTAAATTTATTTGGCCAATGATAAACTGTAAGACAATATAACGTATATACTCACAAATAAGTATGTCATGCCTGTAAGTTGGAAGTACTTTTTTTTTTTTTTTTTTTTTTATATAGATATAACAGATATAACATGTAAGTTTTAAGGGATTTACTGATGTCAGACCTATAAGTTGGTACATGTACCAGTTTTTTTCAGACCAAACTGTATATACAAAACTTCATTTACAGTATTCCTTGAAGCCCATCATGAGTCTTGGGGGGGGGGGGATTTATATGGTGAAAGACACACAACAAATTCAGTGTATTAAATTAATCAGTTTCTAAAAGTATTTCTATTTTGACCTTAGACTTGTCTCCTAGCATTCCAGAAGACAATCAATTATCTATTAAAACATTTTTGTGGAAAAGCATCAATGCCATGTGTTCCTTTGAAAATTTAAAAAAAATCAATGAACTAACCACAGAAGTTTTTATATGCATTTAATAAACATACAAAAATTAGCATGGCAATGGAATCCCAGATCCCTTTACATGTGGTCTGAATTGATTGAAATGGTTAATTAATATTTTAGGATGATTTGACAATATGCACAGTGCCAGTGAAGATGCAAAACATTCTGGATTTTGAAAAACAGACATCAGTCTCTGTAACTGCCACAGTGGAGAATAAAGATGGAGGAAAATTGTTGGAGGTGTTTGAAATTATTATTGAAAATGAAAATGAGGCTCCAAAGGTAAGGTCACGATATATTTCAAATACAGCCACAAGATAAAAGGTTTTGCAAGGGTGCTGTCAAATTTATTTGTAGAACAAAAAAATTCTGCATAAGTGTGCATACGTTTTGGGGGTTACCGTAAACCAAGTTTCATTCGCATGCAAGAAAATTACGGTATATGGGGTTTGCGAGAAAAATAGATTTATGTGTTAAATTGTTAAAAGATTTTAAACATACATGTAGTCTTGGTTTTTGTAAAAAATTGTTTTCACAAACTATTTTATCACTTTTCAATCTCAAGATAAATTTGTCAAGATTACATGTATTTACAGTACAGTCTGCATTCAGAATTTGATACCAATATTTGGTACCTATGTACTTGACAGGATATCCGACCCAGTAGTACAACATTATCTGTCCAGGAGAATTCCAGAGGCCAGATGGTCACCATGTTCATGGTTTTAGACCCAGACGCTGGGGATACTCATTCCTTTACATTGCTGGGAAACCCTGGTCAAAAGTTCAGTCTGAGCATGCAAGGACAACTATCTACAGCCAAAGGTATCCTGAAATGTCCCTATTCTCGTAGTCCTATTCCCAGAAAATTGTATGGATCTGTTTCCTCAGTGTATAATTAACAAAGAGGGTTCTTTGGCAATATTTTTGTTGTTGGCTTTCATAAATACTAAAGAATTTATAGTTATAGTCAGTAATATCTCAATATAGACTATTTATTTTACAGTTCACTGTAAATTTCATTTATTTGTTCTAGATGTGGTGATAGACTTTGAGGAGAGTCTAACTATTGACATCTTGGTCCAGGTTAATGACAGAGGAGGCTTGTCACTGAAGAAAAACTTCACTGTTAGGGTGGAGGATGTCAATGAGAAACCTACACGGATCAGTCTCTCACATAATAAGGTGATAATAAAGAATTATAAGATAAATGTTGACTTCTTTTGGGGTCTTTATGTCTCTTTGTTCAACAATTGTTAATCTAGGATTTGTTTTTTGGCCTCCATTGCAAAAATAGTATTCCATGAAACTCTACACCTCATAGCATATGTAATATACTGATACAAAAATATAAATAGCATGTTCTCTGTGTTATGCATTGCTTTGTAAAAAATGTATATCACAGTGAACAAGGGGAGTGGAGGAGATATTGTATGTAGCAGTCAACGGTCTATGCTATAATATTAGACTGATGCATGTCTGTCATCAGTTTGTCTGATTCCCAGGTGAAGGAGATGAGTGAGCCAGGGACAGTAATTGGTCATTTGACAACAGAGGATGAGGACCTAGACCAGACCCACACCTACACACTGATGGACAATGCTGGGGGTAGAGTTATCCTCAATGGAACAACCCTTCAAGTACTATTGCATGCAGAAAATTGCTTACAAATGAATTCATATATGGCTTGTCAATCAAATACATCTTGATACCAGTAATTATTTTTTAAATGCAGTCAAACTTTGTTATCTCGAACTAGATGAGACTGTTTAAATACTTCGAGTTATCCGAGTATTCGAGATATCGAGGGTAAAATACTTAAAAATTAAGTGGTTGGGACTTACAAATTACTTTGACATATCCATTGTATTCGAGATATCAGTGTTCGAGATATCGAAGTTCAACTGTATTTAAAAGGAAATAAAATTAAATTGTTCAGATTCTAGTAAACATAAATCTGATTTTATGGACTGACTTTCTATTTCATTTTTTTTTTATACAAGAACCTGTAAAATATTTTCAAAATTTAAACAAAATTTCTTTCAAATATAAAGGTAGCCATCAGGGGAGATAATTGTGATGAACGTGGTGGTTCCTCCTGTTTGCTGGATTACGAGTCAATGAACAGCTTTGATGTTGTGGTCACTACACAAGATTCGGGGTCCCCCTCTCTGAACCTGACAATGTCCCTGACCATACAGGTGGAGGATGTCAACGATCCCCCACATCACTTGGTGCTGAGTGTGACCACCTTTTCTGAAGATACCAGGGTGGGAGAAGTGCTGGGCACCCTAGAGGTAGCCATACTGTCCCTACTCAATCATTGTCAAAAGCAGATTACTTTAGATGTACACTAGCTCTGACCTCAATGCAAATTGCTGTGCAAAGGAAGATAATTGCATACTTCTCTTTTGATAGTTGAATGCTTTCATTCTTCATAAGTGAAATAATAAAGTAGATGACAATTACCTGTTGTTGAGATTATGGTGAAAGTTAGATACCATGGTAATGTGAAGTCTTTGGGACCAGGGATTTTTCCTTACTATAATCATATACTGGTTTAAGAATTGTTTCTTGCCCAATTTTTTGTATATAGATGAACAACGCTGAGCCAGACCAGGAAGTAACATACAGCATCAGTGAGGACCAGGATGTTTTTGTAGTGGAGGGAAACACACTGGTTTTGAGAAATGCCCTGGACTATGAAACACAGTCAATGTACAACTTAACAATAACAGCACAGGATGATGGAACCCCTCCAGCTCAAGTAATTCAGTCTCAATATTTAATGTTTAGAAATTTGTTGTTTTTAAAAATTCAAAAAACCAGACATGTGTCCATGTTCCCTTATTATACATTTATAATAAGATATTTAAAAAAAAATTAACTCAATATTTGACAGTTTTAAAATTTTGCCAAAGTGATGTTATAGCTAAGTTTAACTATTTCTGCATCAAATGCTCTTTATAGAAAACCACTTATTTTTGCTCTCAATTTTTAAGGCAACTTTGGTAGAATTTATTCTTTAATTCATCAGTTGTTACATACATGTATATGACATTTTCACAAGACAAGAATGTTGGATAAGTTCCTATTTAGTTAGCCTTTGGATTGCAAAGATGCAATATGTTTGACTGCATATGAGGTTTCACTGTATTTTTAATCATGTCAGTATCTGTACTTTCTTGACAGGTTTCAAAAACATTTCAAATTACTGTCATTGATGTTAACGAGGCCCCATTTAGATTGTTGATAACATCAAACAATATGAATTCCAAGTTCCCAGTCAACCAGCCAATCATATTGGAGAATTCTGTTAAGAACATCCTAATTGGTCAAATTGTGGTGCAGGACTATGACACTATGGATGGTGTTACCATGAGAACTACCAATATGCAAATTAGCATTGTAAATCAGCAGTGTGTGCCCACTGTAAAAGTAATGCATGAATATTCAATATAAATCACCACTTTAATGTTTAAAAGTTTAAAACTAATCTTGATTTTATTTGTTTTTTAAATCTTAATACACGTGTATTTTTATCTACATTATCTACATCATCTCTGAAGAGCTTTTTTTTTGGTCATTAAATAATAATTGATGATTCCTCCATTTTTATATACATGTATACCGGTAGGTGGTTCATTGCACGGCTGACCTGAGAGCAGCAGTGGTGTTTGACCATGAGACCACCCCCAGTCTGAGGGCAGAGCTGACCGCAGTGGACCGACAGGGCCTGTCTACCACCATACAGTTCAACCTCACAGTACAGGACACAAACGATCCACCCACGGTGAGATATCTTACCTGTATAAATTCAGTTACATGACACAAACAACCAACATACAGTTAGAGCTTTATCTGTATGAAATCAGTTACAAATCATACTTTTACTTGTCAATAAAACTAGGAATGACATAAATGGGCTTAGGTTTCAAATTTTTGATTTCATATTTTATAATAATGTTTTATTTACAAAACTTGAATTTCATTCTCACAATGATAAAATGACTTAATCTGTTGTCTGTAATCTTAAATTTTCACCTTTATTTTTCTTTTGTTGAAAAATTGTTTCCAAATGTATTTCAGGACATAAATATAGGAGAGGATACATATACAGTGGATGAAGGCAGTCGTAACATGAAAATCACGACCCTCACTGCTTCAGATGTTGACTCGGGTCAGAACCATAGCTTTACCATTGTGTCAGAAACTCAGCTCTTCCATGTTATAGGCAAAGAATTATGGGTAAGTCTTCATGTCACAGACAGTGATTATGGGACGGTAAGTCTTCCATGTCATAAGCAATGAATTATGGGCAAGTCTAAATGACACACCCATATTGATTGACAGAATCAAGTCTCGGATATGCTAAATAAATAAATTATCTTTAATTTTATGCTATACATTTGTATGTGGTTTGAATTAAAGACATAATCAAAGGGAAAGATATAGGTAGGCAATAGTTTGAATATCTCAGAAGCATCTGGCTGAGATAACAGTTTGGTTGGAGGCAAGTAAGAATTGAGTAGTCTCTTTAAGAGTTTGTTTGTTTGTTTGTTCTTGTGTGTTTCTGTAGTGAAATAACATTAGAAATTTCAGAAATTTTTTAAACAGATTACAAAGGCTTCACTGTTGCATACCTTCTGTGATTCTTTTTCTCTTTGCAAATAGGTGTCTCATATAGCCGACTTAGATTTTGAGACTAAATCCCAGCATAGCTTAAAGGTCCGTGCCACAGACAATGGCAGTCCACCCCTATATGTAGACAAGGTGTTCACAGTTAGGATCAGCAATGTCAACGAGGCTCCACGGAATATCAGAATTACAACCAATGAGGTAATTCAACCGCTCGCAAGCTAGCTCGCTTTCTCTCTCTCTCTCCACCCATCTTTGTTTCTCTCTCTCTCTCTCTCTCTCTCTCTCTCTCTCTCTCTCTCTCTCTCTGCTTATGAGTTTCTCAATGACCATAAATACGTTTGCTGTTTTGCAAGATACTAGAGGACAGCCTTCCCTACACAGTGGTAGGGATGTTGACAGCAGAGGACCCAGACAATGTCAACAAACCAACCCAGACCCTCAAGTTCTCCATTGTTAATCCAGAGGAGAAGATGTTTGCTTTGAATCAAACACTGCTAATGGTAAAGACCCACATGTGACAATTTTTGTGTGTAATGAAAGCAAAATGTTTATCTATGCTGTACATGTACTAGATATCAGTATTCCTTCATTTCTTAGTTCATCAGTGGAGCTCTTGACTACGAGAGAGTCCAGCAATACACTGTGGGGGTGATTGTAGTGGACAATGGAGACCCGTCCCTCTCGGCTTCTACAAGTATTGTCGTCCATATCACTGATGCCAACGATCCACCTACAGATCTAAAACTCTCAGGTATTCATATTTTTATGAACTCAATGTTAGAAGATTTTCATGTCGTTGTTGTTCCAGCATATGAAAATCTTTTGGATGACTGTTACATACAGTGTATAGAGTGGATTAATTTTTAAGGCCCTGCTCTGCTGGTGACCTGTAATGATCAGTCTGTCCATCTGTCCTTCCGTCCGAGATCTGGGGCATATCTTCTTTTCCCTTGGCCCAATCTGGCTTACACTTTACCTACAGAGTGCCTTTGGTCAAAGGGTGTGCAGTGACCTTGAATAAATTTTCTAGGTCAAGGTTGTATCAGACATCGCAAAAATAAAATTCCATGGCATATTTACTCTCCCTTTAGCCCTATCTGACTCATACTTCACATAAACGAAGCTTTTTGGTGAAGGGTGTGCAACAACCTTTAACAAAGTTTTAAGGTCAAAAGTTAAGGTCATAGCAGATCTCTTTAAAATCCAGTTTTAGACCATAATTTTTCCCCCCATTTGCTTCAACTTGCTGATATTAAACCTATAAATGCCTGTTGTAAGAGGTAATGAGCTTGACTTAAAGTTCTATGCCAACCTGAAAATTTCTAAGTCATAGGTCAATGTCAAAGAAAAATCCTCTGAAATGCTTTTATTCTATTTTCCATAATTTAAGCGGGGCCCTTTGGGATGGTCACCATGATGTCTAGTTTCATTTGAATTTCAGCCATGGAAATAAATGAGAACTGTGACATTGGTACAGTGGTCGGAAAGTTATCTGCAGATGATGTGGACAGGAGTCAGAATCTGACATTCTCCCTGTCTGACACCAGTAACCTTGTAGTGGAAGGAGACCAGGTCAAGGTCACAGGCAGCATTGACTTTGAACAGATGACCTTCCTGACCTTCAGGGCCACAGCTACAGATGATGGTCACCCACCCAGAGCTGTAAGTGCAAAGATTTGTCAGTACCAAGAGACCTATTCATATTAATCTACATGAATTTAATGATTGATTTAGGGAGATCAAGCAGATATAGAAATCATTTTAAAAAATTTTAAGATTTTAGTGTTGTCATGATCAAATGATACTGAAATTTCTTTTTCTAATTAGCAGTACGTGTGTATTATGTGAGAAGTTATCATGAATTCCATTTGTTAATGAAAATCGTCTTTATTTTTCAAGGTTTCCAAGAGTTTCTCAGTTGCAGTAAGAGATGTGAATGATCCTCCCACAAGCTTGCAGTTCGTTCCTGGTACTCTTGTTAAAGATTTCATGATACCAGAGTCGGTGGCGATTGGGGGATCTATCGGAACACTTGAGGGGTTGGATCCAGATGGGGAGGATAAACTGTTCTTTGTTATGCTAGAGGATGGTGGTGGCGTGTTTATGTTATCTAACAGCAGCAAGTGTGGACCCACCAATGTCCAATATCAGGTGTTTTGCTATTGGCAGTTATTATTTTCAACAATGATTTCAATACATTTTTTTTTTATCAAATCTTAATGATTGTCAAGAAATCTGCTATACTATCTTTTCTTTTAAGAGACACATAATCAGACAAATTTGATGCATGAATTACTATAGATTAAAGTTAGATCTACAAATGCACTTTCAATCTTAGAACCAATATGTGGTGGTCTATATGCAATACATCTTAGACAATTATCTAATTATAGATTTATCATTGATGTTCAAATTCCATTACTTTAAAAACTTGCATGAGGGGTCCCTTAAAGCAAACTCTTAATTATAAATAAACATAAAACAGCCCTTGTGTAATAAAATTTAAATTAAATGCTTTAATCAAACAGAACTAGGAAAATGAATATTAAAATGTTTGCATATAGTTTACTGGCATTGTTAGTGTTATTTGATGACATTTTAGTTTAATTATTAATAACTGACCGACTGTACATTCATTTTGTTGCAGAATGCCAAATCTTTTATTGGTACAAAGTGTACCATTGAAGTTAGGCTGGCTGGTGTACTCAATTTTGAATCTGAGTCACCAGAAATGACCTTGAAGATTCAGATCAAGGACAAAAATGGCACAAGTCTCATTGAAAAGTGGACATTTAATGTCCAGAATACTAATGATGCACCAATAGTAAGAGAATTGCCTTTGTCTCAATGTAAAATCTCTAATATCATGTATTGTAACACCTGCTTGAATAATGCATTTTTAGTCCATTCATTGTCCAATCTGACTGCTGTGTTCAAAGTTTTCAGTGTCATCACATATGATGCTGTCTTATAAAGGGAACCCATTTATTCTATCATGAAACTCCCTACCTATAGCATGTTTCATTGTATATTATAAGTTTAAGATCAAAGTAAAGTTTTCTGATACATGTAATAGAATTCAGCATGAGTAGTAGATTTTATACATTCATCTTTGTGAAACTAGGATATCAGTATTGATGGCGGCCAAACAGAAATTCCTGAAAATGAGCCCTCCTTCATCATTGGAGCTCTGCAAACAACGGATGAAGATGAGGGAGACACTTTTATTTATCATGTTATCTCCCATTGGGAACTCTTCAGGATTAGAGGAAATAAGTTGGAGGTTGGATCTCCTCTGAACTACGAAGAAAAATCCCAGTACAGTGTGATCATCAAGAGCACAGATAATGGAGGGTTGTCTTTCTCCAAGAGCTTTATCTTCAAAATCCTCAATTTGAATGAGAAACCCAATAATATTTCTTTGAACCCTAAAGAAGTAAGATATTTTGCCAAGAATGAATTCTTTGTATTAATTTGGATATTATGAAATAAATTTTGGTTCTGATATATTTAAGGGGATTAATATCACTTTCTCATATGGATATAAAAAAAACTTGTTATAAACAACTGAAAATATGATCATGTGTGGAGGACTTTCTTTTAAATATAAGTTTACTGTAATCATATTCATGCAGGAATCATTCTAAATGAGGAAGTTTTATAATGTTTTTTTTTCTGTTTATGGTATGTAGGTCAGTAATAATGCTGCTGTGGGAGACGTTGTGGGTCTAGTGACTGTAGTGGATCCAGACAATGTGGACCCTGACTCCCCAGTCCAGACCCATAACTGCACAGTGGGAGGGGACGGCTTGGGGGTCTTCACAATAGACCACGGCGCCAATAATGTAAAGGTATGTATGCGGGAATACATGTATGTTTGTGCAGTAAGAGGGCATCCAAATCAAATTGTTTGGCTCAAAGGTACATTTTGTAATAATTAATTGCTAACTGTATGCATACAACTACAATATATTTAACTGTAAACAGTCAAAACATTGTTGGCTACAAAACAGCATCGTTGGACTTTTGGAATGCTTACAAAGGCTTTACAGCTAAAATCATGTGAAAGTAGTTCAAAGTGTTAAAAAGAAAACCATTCTTTTGTAGGTGATGTCTGCTATTCCGGTGGACAGAACAGATATGACAATCATTATAACTTGTAAAGATGATGGATCTCCACCATTAGAATATTCTCAAAACATAAGTCTGGTCATCAAGGAAATTGTGATGATCCCAAAGGAAGTCAAACTGACCAATCAGAGACCAGTACCAGAAAACACTGACAGTTTCACCATAGGGAAATTCCAAGTGTTCAACATGCTGACTAACAAACCTGTAGAGAACGAGGTTTGTGATTGGTTGAAACTACTGCCTTTGATTGGAATGATTTATTTGAAATTATTGATTTCTATTTATTTCCACATCTACATTACATACCGTAAAGTCTTGTGTAATGTACACACTCATGTATATTTACATTCAGTGTATATTTCCATTTTTGTTTGCAATGCGACTTTCAATTTTCTATGAATACACTTTCATAACTCATGCGCCATGTGCACAAATATAAACGTCTTCACATGTTTTGAGTATATTTATTTTTGTAAGATTAAATGAAACGTTCAATCTTACATAACCAATTTGATATCTTCCTTTGAAAAATAATCATTAAATTATATCTACTCCTTCATGAAAAAGATTTTTTTCTACAAAGTTTCTGGCACTATATTTTTAGTCGTGGAAGCGAACTAAATAACATGTTCATTTGGCTGATCCATATATGTTTCATATCCCTGACTGAGAGCTTATATAATGGCTTTATAGTGACAATACACATATATTTCATAAAAGTAGACATTAGTATGAATATAAATATAAGCATTGAATGCTTAAATAATATGCACCCATGTATAATACGCATCCTTAAAGTTGGCAAAAAAATGGTTGATCACCAGAAGGTAGACATGAGCATTACAACATGATATCAGCAATCTAAGTGTGCCTGGAGATCGATCACTAAAAATGCCCTGAAAAAATGAGGTAGAAATTAGTTCTTATATATAATACCACCCCACCCCCCACTTTTCAGTAAATTTCAGGTAAAAAAACTTTATTATAATTACGAGACTTAACGGTATATTTCTGTCTGTCAGCATTGACTTTTGCTTACTTATAGTTTATTAATTCTTTTTGATATGTATTTTTTCAGATGTACCTCTATTTCCTATTAGACTATGGTGCCCCCTTTACTCTTGAGGGAGACCTTCTGAAAACCACTGAAGCCTTGGACTATGAGATGCAACAGTCTGTCAAAGTGGCAGTCAATGCAATGGCATTTGGATCCAACTTAAAGGGAGAGTTTACAGTATGCAATTTACTTTAATTATTAATCAGAGCATAACTTAGTACAAAAAAAACCAAAACAATAAAGAACTAGTTCATCTAATAAATCATAATGAAGTTTATGAAACTGACATTCCATAGATAGCAAAATTACTTTTATCAAAGTTTGTCCTTTGAATGTTTTCTCATTTACTTTCAGATTGAGATAGAAGATGTTAATGAGGCTCCCATGGGGATTGGGATTTATGGAGGGGGGCTTTTGAAGGAGAATAGTGCTGAAGGGACTATAATTGGTGACATTAACACCAGAGACCAAGAGAAGAACCAGATCTACACCTACACACTAGACACCATATACCCAGGGTCTGACAATTGTTTAGTACATGTACAGTCAAACCTTGTTATCTTGGAACATAATGGGACCAAGATTTGAAATATTGATTTTCTTTTCATATTTGGGAGTTAAATTGGCATCTAGAGTATTAACTATTTCACAGTATAATTTCCCACTCATCCATATACTTTAACAGTATTTAAGGTTGGGATAAATGTGATCAAATCAGGCCCTTCCAAGACTTGAGTTTATTTAAAACAGCTATTGTTTTTCTCTTTTCAGATTATCAGACCCAGGGAATGCATCAATATACCGAGATGTATTTAAGCTACAGGATAGAACATTAACTGTGGGCCAGCCTGGGAAGTTTTTAGACTTTGAGAAATTCCCTGTGTTTTCAGTCCTTGTGACATCAACGGATTCAGGGTTGCCTCCCCTGTCTTATACTGGTGTCATCAGGATTGTTCTGCAGGATGTAAACGACCAGCCAGGGAATATTTCTCTCTCAAATAGTCAGGTCTGTGTTCTCAGTTAAGCCAGGTTTATGTTCATCATTAATTTCCTGCATTTGAAAAAGATGTATACTTTTATTTCTTCTTCGTGTTTTTTGAGTCATTTTTAAGATAATCAACTTGCATTATGGAAACATTTAAATTCAGGGGGGGGGGGGGACAATTTTCATGGATTGACAAACTATCAAAGGTTTGTGGCAATGTGTTTTCCTGGATTTATTTGTACTGTGGTTTCATTAACATTCGTGGACATCAATTTTCGAGGATAACGTGAAAGTCAAAGTTTCAAGGATACGTAAATTTGTGGCCCGTGATCCTATCAATACAAAATGTGCACGTTAGTAAAAATTGTACTTCAATGAACATTTAATTTCGTGGATAAACATAAGAACGAAATCCACGAAAATTGGTATCCAAAGAATATTGATGAAACCACAGTATATAAAGTAAAGAAGTAATTAGTCGGTGAGAGGTATACCCACCCTGGAAAGTTGAGCCATCATGAATTCTAAATGTTGATTTCTGAGCAAGTACATGTAATTGAAATTTCAGAATAGTTATCTCTTTTGATTGCACAGGTTTATGAAAACAGTTTAGCAGGTACAGAGGTTGGGAATCTGACTGTTTCAGATGAAGATAAAAAAGACCTTCACTCTTGTTCTATTGCAACAACAGGGGTCCCATTCAAGGTAGCTCAATGTTAAAGATGTCGGAACAATAGAGTTGTTTAGATATTGTCCACTGGAAACAAATTAATGGCCAGCATTTACAAAATGTTTTGTAGATCAAAAACAATTTAACTCTGGTGACAGGAAATGGGCAAATAGATTATGAAAAGGATAAAATATTTGCACTGGAGGTATGTTTTTTGTTGTTACTGATTTGATCAAGTCAATATAATTTAAGTCCTAGATTAAAAAAAGGATTGCTCATATACTGATACAGAATTGTAATGTGTACCCTAGTATAAGCTTTAAGAAAAATACCTATAACTTTTCTTTTTACTTGGAAGGGGCTTTGTTTAGATCCCATCCCTTAATTTACATGTGGGTAATTTATCCTGAGCAGATTGAATGTGTAGACTATGGACATGTTGGACCAGGACTCGGAGTCGCCAAAATGTTTGTCATCAATGTCACCAATATTAATGAGCCTCCTTTTGACATCAGCCTCAGTTCAAACTTTATAAAAGAAAATAGCCCAGTTGGTCAGGTGGTGGGAGAGCTCTCAGCAGAGGATGTAGATAGCACAGAGGTTAGCTATAAACCTTGTCAATACTGCTCTTTTTCACGGCAAGTTGATATATTTGATTTATTGCTATATATATAGTTGGTAAGGTAACTTCATAAGGAACTAAATGACGATTGAAATATTATTTTCTCAATTCAAAATTAAGATTATTAATTAATCATTGTGGAAACAGTTTTCACTATCTACCAGTATTTGATTTTCAATATATGAATTTAAATAGAATGATTGCAAGAATATTTATTTGTTATACTTACTAAGTGAACAAAAATTTCTGTAATAGATAAAATTTGAAGTTGGAGATAACCCCTATGTTGAACTTGATGGAACCAACACAGTGGTGACCAAGACAGAGCTAGACTTTGAGGTGCTGTCACAGTTTGTGATTACAGTCACAGCTGTAGATTCAGACAAGGGAAGCAACTCCACAAAGATCCAAATCAAGGTAAGAACAGGACTATGGTTAAACTTGTAAAACTACCAGTACAATTTTATTGACCTATTTTCATATATTTTTGTGCCTGTTCAGGAAATGTGCAGTGGTTGCAAATCTAAATATTTTATGTAATTGACTTGTATGGTTTAAATTAAAAATACATTTAGTTCTGTTTTTAGGTACTGGGTGTGAATGAACCCCCAAGAGACATCCTTATCAGTAATCTGTTGGTGAAGGAAAATGTGGAACCAGGGACAGAATTAGCAAAGCTTTCTACCTTGGATCCAGACAATAACCAGGAGTTTATATATTCTATCCCTAATACAGGTACAGTACATAAACTAAGGGTACTCCCAGTCACACAATGTATCTCTAATCATTTAGTTCTTTTATTCAATCAATATTGTTGTGTGAAGATAATGATTTAAAAAGTGAAATTAATGTTACTGATGACGGTTGATTGCAGAATATTTTGAAGTGCAAGGAGACAAGCTATTAGTGGGGACTAGAATGATGGACTATGAGGAGAGACCCAGTCTGGAGCTGGTGATCAGCAGCACTGATAGTGGGGTCCCTCCACAGACCATTCAGGTACTGTGTGAATCTATCATTTTTGTGAACCAAAAAAAGAGGGGAAAGAGGAAACTTTTAATAATGACCATAATAATTTCTGATCTTTACAATACTGATTTTGCTTTAGGAGGCTGGATGGTCATCAAATCACCAGATCTTCCTTAACACTTTGATTCAGAATATGTTATTTTTGGCCATAAACTATTTATTTGTAAAGAAAAATTCCAAATATTTTAGATTCAAAATTTGACTTTTTCCCTATATCTTTATACAGAGCTCTTTGCATGATCAAAGGAGAATGATATACTCTAAAAATGAACACAACATCTAGCCCTCTTAAGTGTACATTTAAGATTGCACAATGTCTCATTGCATTGATTTCACTTTCAGAAAACTTTTGTAATTGATGTAGAGGATGTGAATGAACCTTTGATTGACATTGTACTGGAGGCTATAGCACCGGTCCCTGAGGATCTACCTCTGGGGTCTGTCCTGTCCAAGATCCTGGTCAACGACCCGGATGAGACCCAGAAACATGTTTGTCAGGTCCTCCCTAGCCTGGGTCCCTTCTCTGTGATCATCACTGGAAATGGCACAAAAGAGTTAACACTGTCAGGAGTACTTGACTATGAAACAAACTCAGAATACCTGCTCAGAATCAAGTGTTCAGATGGAGAGTTTGATCTGACAAAAGTAATTCCCAAAAAATGCATATAACCACTTTTGGTAAAAATAAGTTTTCTCAAAGATATTTTTATCATTTCAAGTGCATCAATCTTTAATTTTTCAAACATAGATTATTAATTTGATTAATATAATCAAATTTTAAGAATATTCAGTTTTTCAAAAAAAAAATTTATATATAAGTATAAGATGTATTAATTTTTTTCAGGAACTCTCAATAAAGATAAAGAACATTAATGAGAGACCTTACGGGATGACTCTGAGTGGATCACACACAGTGCTGGCCAATGGTACAACCGGATACAATATAGGAGCGGTCACCATCTTAGATCCAGATGTAGAGCAGACACATGTCATCTCTGTCAAGGGACCTAACTCTGATTTCATCAAGGCAATTTAAATACCTATTCATGTCTTTATCGAATAAGTTATTCCACATCAAAAGTTGATCATAAATTACAGAGAAAACACATATTTTTCTCTCTAAGTTACAGATATTAGTGATAAAAAGGCCAGCATTTTTTGAAATTTCGGTTTACAAACCCGCTGACCCCAAGTTTTTGAAAATTGAAATAAAAATAAAATGTCCTGAACTAGCTATTAATTTTATTTTTTCCTCTGACCCGAAATTTTCTTTTTGGTAAAAATAAAAATAAATGTTGATGCAATCATGTGTAGTCAAAATTAATGCTGTTCATGTATTGATTAAAAAGACCGAGTTCTTTCCGATCAAGTCACGGGCACTAGAAGTTACCAAAAAAAAAATATATAGGGCTTACTCCTGTTTGCTGCCGCCCAACCCTACAGTTTACGATCGGCAACTTAGCCAGAATTTCCTCAAGAAAGAGAATTTGAAGTCTTTCTGAGTTCACAATTCCGTAAATTAACCTCATTGGCAAGAAAATGATAAGTAACTAATTTTAAAGACATTTTCACTGCAAAATAAATACTAAAATAATCATAATTTAACCATTTGGAAATAGATCCTCTACATAATGGTTGTAAGTGGGTCATAGGGTTGGACTAATAACCCTAAATACACTGAAGCACAGGAGTCCTATGACTGAAGTAAAGAGACTGATTTTATCTGTCATTTAGCTAACAAGCTAACATAATAATGAAACATTTCCTTTATTAAAGATATGATTACATTAAATAAATAAACTTTAACAAATTAGATCAGCTTTTTTAAATTTCTTAAAAAATTGTTTGATTTTTTACTGACATCAGTTATGGACATGCTTCTAATCCAATTTATTTTCAGTAACAATATTATAAAATTAAGTTTTGAATTTGTGAATAGCTTTGCTAACTTAGTCAAATAAATGATTTCTCAAATTTCTCCCTATTTTTCTGTAAGGGAGAAGTGAAAACTCCCCTAAATATTTTGGCCTTAATGTATTATACAATATGTTCTTTTATAAAAAAGAAAACTCTTCTTTTTTATTCATGCATATAAGGGACAGCCAAATAAAAAGGTACTGAGACCATAGTACCTTTTACGGGTTTTAGTTTAGATTTTTGCCGTGTAATTCATCACAGACATTATTATCAAACAAAAATAACAGAACAACGTTAATATTATCAAAGATTTATTCACAATTAAACGAAGTACATGCAAAACGGCAATATAAAGCAGACAAAAAATGACTCGGAGTAATGTTACTCCGGTTGTTTGAATAATCCTATAGCAATAAGTTTTTCATGATGTTCTGTAGAAAGACTGTTCTCAGTTTCCTTGAAGGACAGATGCTAAAGTTCGGAGTAACATTCCTCCGAACGACATTTAATAATTTTTGTGGAAAAATCCTGATAGGGATTAATACAAAGACAAGATATAATGTCCATGAACAGTGCTCGTAAAGATGAAAACTAAGCTGGGAGTAACATTCCTCCGAAAAATCTTGGATCACTTCTATAGAAAATGTTAAGTCTCAATTCGATGTAAAGTCTGTGTACACACAAAACAAAACAATCATGTAGAAAGATTGTTTTCAATTTCCTTGAAAGACGGTTGCTTAGGTTCGCAGTAACATTCCTCCGAACGACATTTAAAGTTCTTTTGTGGAAAATTCCTGATAAAGGTTAATAAAAAGACAAAATATAATGTCAACAAACAGTATTCGTAAAGATGAAAACTAAGCTGGGAGTAAAATTCCTCCGAAAAATCTTCATTTCTATAGAAAATTGTAAGTCTCACTTCGATGTAAAGTCTTTGTACACAAACATGTAGAAAGATTGTTTTCAGTTTCCTTGAAGGACGGATGCTAAAGTTCGGAGTAACATTCCTCCGAACGACATTTAAAGTTCTTCTGTGGATAAAACCTGATAGGGGTTAATAAAAAGACAAGATATAATGCCCATGGACAGTGCTCGTAAAGATGAAAACTAAGCTGGGAGTAACATTCCTTCGAAAAATATTGGATCACTTCTAAAATTCGTTGTACACAAAAACCAAAACAATCATGTAATAGATTGTTTTCAGTCTCCTTGAAGGATGGATGCTAATGTTCGGAGTAACATTCCTCCGAACGACATTTAAAGTTCTTCTGGGACAAAGCTAAGCGACGGGGTAAAGGCTTTGTTAGTTCTCTTGGTACAAAACTAAGCAACGGAGTAACATTAACAAAAGCGTTGTAATTAATTTACATGTATGAACATATTCCAAATTAAAAACTGCTTTTTCATTATTTAAATCTTAATATTACAATGATTTAACACCTTGTCAAATAATATCATGTGACCGAAAATTAAAATTAATGGATGATCCTGAGATTTGGTAAGTCTTCAATCGCGAAAACACATTTTGATTTTTTTAAAGAAAACCATGGCCATTTCACTTTCTTTTTCTTTTGACTGGTGATCCGTTTTCCTCTAAGATCTTCTTGCAACATCCTCAGCTCAGCCATATCCCATTGGCTCCATTCGTATTACATTGTTATATCACCCATTATATCATTGTTATATCAATCATTTTATCTTTTTTTTTCTCCGAGTAATCAATCACCATTCACCTGTCAATGAAATAATCACCACATAGGTGGATCAAGAGATACGTGTATGCATACTTACATGTATTATAAGATTTTATTACCATTAACGCCGTTGTCAACAGAATATACTGGCTGTGAAAGAAAGTATCTCCCACGGGTCACTGATTAACATTGATCAGAAGATGAACTTACGAAAACATGTTTATATGATATATTTTAAACAAAAGCAAATCAGAGTTCAAAGTCCCATCACATACGAAAAAAGAAATTCTACATTGGTAAATGCACATGATTAGAAAAAAATCTAAAATGTATCAAAATCTTCATCGTACACTTTATTTGTTCTTTACCAGCTATCAACTAGATTAGTGTACAGTTTGAAAGTAGATAAATCATGAAATATAAAAAAATACTTTCTGGTGAATAGAGGCATGAATGCCTAGCTAGTAATAAGATTATTTGTAAAAATTTAAAACAGATACTTACACTGATGCACTTGATGAATTGAACTGATGTCACTTTTTCTAACACTATATTTCCAATATGCTGAAAGAAGGTAAATGAAAAATATCCCCCAAACAGTCTACATTCTGTTTGTAGTTTGTATTATCTGCCAGTAATTAAGAACGAGATTCGATAACATCATGACAAAAGTAACACCCGAGCCAAAGCCGAGGCGCGATTGAGGCAAAAAGACAGATATATTCTGGATACCACAGTCATTTCTTCTTGTCAAGTTTGTCCAGATAGGCGAACGCATTTCATCAACTGAAAGCTATTTGTAATCATTGTTTATCAAAATGAGCTTAATTGTTTTCTTTGAAAAATAAAAAAAAAATTAGGAATTTAATCAAAATGAAGTTTTAATAAACTCTCTATATGTTTTAAAGACATAAACATGCATTGACAAAAATAATAGGTCATTTCGAATTATTGTTGGGAATTAGTTTTTTTAATCTTCTGTTTTTAAATTAAGATAAAATAGTTATAGTAAAGTATATTGGATATAGAATTTTAACAGAATGTAAGGTTTGGTTTTATAATTAACGAACATTTCACAGTTATAATGAATTATAATCATTCTAAAACGGTGTTTCTATGTATTTCCGCCAAATTAATTTGTTTTAAATACCAACGAATGGAATTTTATTAACTTTGTCTTTATCTTATAGATTTGACATCAGCAAACAACTTGGTTTTTTTTTTAATGTAAATGTATTTTAAATTTTTTGATATTGTATAAGCCAATTGCAATTGATGCAATTTAGATTTTGTTTTTAGCAAATTATTACATGACGGGGTGACTGGAATGAGCACTTCTTGTTAAATAGCGTAATTGATAGTCTGGTGTTAATTGCTTTATAAGTAGCTGTAGGAAATGAGATTAGCATCGCCTGGTCATCACACGATACTTGACTTCAATAAACAATCCGTAAAGCAGTTCGATTTAGAATATATGACCTTCCTGAACTAAATGATACCGCGGTAACTTTAGGCGCGAAGTAAAATAAAAAATAAATTGCAACTTAAGTCTTTAAAACTTGTATCACACACATTGTATTTGACCTTGCGAAGAACTTTCACAAATTCCATTGTTGATGTGATAGCAGCAGCATATATATACGTCCCTGATGTTAGATAAAATTAAATATTTTGCATATTTATTTTATTTCGTTCTTATGTTTGAAATTCAATGCAAATGATTTGTTGTGGTGATACTAGTAGTCGTAACTAATTTGGAACATAACATTAAAAAAAACTTAAAACAAACATCTCCCCAAAGCTAATATCCTAACGATATGACAAACCATCATTATACCAGGGGTATTTTTTTTACTCGGGTTCTATCCTGGCTTATAATACCACAATATTTCAAGTTTTAAGATTATTTTTCGCCGTTTTGTTTAAAGGTCAAAGTGATTTTCTTTGTATATCCATAATCTAGGAATTTAAAAAGGCCATGAATAATATGTATCTGTATATTTGACATTAGCTTCTTTTGTGCCAGATTTTTTTATTCTCACTCTTTGATTGGTTTTAATTAAAATCAACATCTTTAGAAATGCCTTCAGAGAGTTGCGTTCTCGTAATTAGCCAGGAAGGAAATTAACCCGACCTTCCCTGGCCCACCCATTGTGGTCACAAAGAAATGTCTTGGTGATCTTTTGTAATTTAAAACTGTTTTTCCTTGACCACACGCTGCAAGGGACGAACTCCTCTGGCGTGTTCGGAGGCAGAGCAATCAAAGATCTCGTAAACAGAAATAAACCGATTCTGAGATACAGATGTTTTCTGATTAAATCGCCAGACCCTCTATTTAATAGACCTAGCTCCTATCACATTCATTTTCACTTCTGAAATCAAAACCCACTGATACTCCAGAAAATTGCCTGTTATTGCATGATATTTAGTGTACATTGATTGTAAATACATATTTGGTATACAGTCACTGACTTACAATGGTCTCTGTATCTCACAGTACCACACTGTACATTTCTACTGAGCAGCACTGTACCCTACTTTTCGTCACTGTACCAATTATTTTAGAAGATAATTTTTAAAATATTACTTTACATTTTTTCTTTCAGTTTTTTATTGATACCTCTTAATATATCGTAATACAACTTTTGTTTTAATTTGAGCACTTTAATGTGACTACATAATATGCAATATGTCGTCAGGATTTATTCAATTTTATTTGATATTGTATTTTACAATCATATGCTCTTTAAGATTATTTACAGAGATATAAATAAAAATACTGCATTTTACATTTTAAATCTGAATGACCCAAACAATAATTTCATATATTTCTTATACAGGTATGTTTATTTTGTAAACTGCCTTTTATGGCATTGATAAGCAAAGGGAAAAACAATGTAGACCTGCTTGATTAAACGGGTATATATTGTTGATAGCGCACATGTTAAGTTACATGCTCAAAGTGTTATTATTTATATTAAAGTATTGGATTTAAAATGCACATTATAACGCCTACTGCGTTGTGAATTTTAAATATTAAAAACAAACAGTGGCATATTAACCGGTGCATCGTATAACGAGAGAGAGAGAGAGAGAGAGAGAGAGAGAGAGAGAGAGATATTCTAAAGTTACCCATATTGATACATTATGTAATATTTCTTTGAAAAGTGTTTGATTTTTAAATTTAAAGGAATTACATGTCATTTGTGATATTTGAATACAGTGAGTATCATATTATAGAACATTTAGGGAAACTGCATTTAAACGTGCCACGTTTTATATCAAAAATTAATTTGCTGTTGATCGTAAAATGGTTGTTGTCAGTAGATACTAGTAGTATGTCGACTTACATGTTTAACTTGCAAACATAACAGGAAAAACATTTTTTTTAAATTCTGTAATTTGCATGATTTATCGCTTGCACGGATATAGAATGAGATAGGGGTGGGGATGGGGGTTGGTTGCTGGATTCCGTCAAAGTTACTAGTACATGTATTTTATTTACATAGTGAATTCATAATCAAAGATTGATATAGATATAGATATCAGACCCTACATCCTCATACATGTAGTTAGTACTTAAGATTACAGGTATATGTTAGACTTATCAGATGGAATTAACAAGCATAACTCGCTAAGAGGGTAAGGGGATTGGGGGGGGGGGGGGGGGGGGTGTAATGGTTAAGCATAAAGATTTCATAAGTCGTAAACTAATGTTTCATCCTTTATTTTTTTTAATCCTTTTATGAAATAATTTAAACTGTTATCATTAAAACACCCTCTTATCGAACACCAATTTAAATCAAAGGTAATAAAGGTGACATAAGTTATATAGAAAGAAAAGCAAATTTTCCCTAATTGGAAACTAAAACAACTTGTTGAAAGTCTGACGTCAGTCCGTGCATTCCGTACACTCGATTATATTCCCTTTTTGTTTTTGAAGATAGTAAAGATTTAGTGTTTTTAGATAGAGTTGAAAAATTAAAGTTTGTCTCCTGTCCCGTTTTTGGAACTTTCTGGACAAAAAACATACCCTCAAACGCGCTTCTTCGTTTGTTGATCGGTTAAGATCGGTAGATAGTGAATTTTATGGTACGACCACGTTTTCTTTAACGTTAACGGTATGCTTCTTGTACACAAGATACATAACCAAGAAAACCCAGAAGGTTAATTTGACTAACGAGATACAAAGCGACTGCCAATTGTTCTAATTCCGTCGCGTATTTGCTTTTAAATTAATCATAAACTTAATGTATGTATCGACACGAATGGAATTCTTTCACATCGTGTAAGAAACCGTGTTTCCCTTGCAAAATTAAATAGTCTTACTCGCTCTTGGGTTACATGTAATCGTAAATAGCGATTATCGAAGAAAAACCTTGTTTGTATTTTTTTAATTTAATTTTCACCATCATCTGACATTGATAGTCAACCGAACTTTTCAGGTTTGTGACGGCATTTTGGCGAGATGCAAGGATACCAAAAGTATCAATATAATATATTCTATAACAATAAGTTTATGTATATGTGTGTATATGTTTGTCGCTCTATCCTTCTGTCTATTTGTTTAATTGCCTGTTGACTGCATTAACTGTATTATAAATAGGGGTAACTTTAGAATCTCTCTCTTTCTCTCTCTCTCTCTCTCTCTCTCTCTCTCTCTCTACCTTTTACCTCAATCTGTCTTCTCTCTCTCTCTCTCTTTCTCTCTCTCTGAGCTTTTGGCTATATGAATCAGTTTGACTCTTCTTAATTAAACATGCAGAATTGTCTCGAAATTCCATAGACTACAAACAAGTCTGTACCGTGCTATGTATGCAATGTATATTTAACAAACATTTACTTTTAAATTTGATCACAGATACTTCTTCATGCTTTGAATTACACCAATATATACCTACCCTGTAGTCTGAAGACATTTTTTTCCGGGTAGATCACAAGTTTGATTGTAGTATATTAATGCATTTGATACTCAGCACTACAAATCATATAAGAATATCAACATTTCAAACAATATTCTAGGGATAGCAATCGATTGCAGAACTGCTAATCGATTAATCGGAATTCGATCTGACTGATTAACCGGTTACTCGTATTAAAATACACATATTTTTAACATATTATTATTTTTAGAGAAGATGGGTGAATAAGTTGTGTAAACTGCCTATATAAGGATATATAAGATTCTATAAAATTAAAATATCAAAAAATCTCATAATTTCTTTCTAAATTATTAAAAACAATGTATATTTACCATAACATCGATTTATAACCCTTAAATATTTTAAATATTTGGAATAGGTTGATTTAAACTGACGTATGCGTGTCAAAAATAGTGTCATTTTTAGAACTTCAATGTCTTTTCTTTTATAGAGTGGGTCTGAGCTCCATATTTTTGTCATAGTCTATATAAGGTTTAAAGGAAATCAAACCGATTTCAATCAACAAAAACGTGGAAAAATGACCCACTATACTTTAAAAATGTCATTTTGTATAGCAACAATTGAACGTTTTAGAAAAATAATACAAGTCTGTAAATTTGTGGTTGAAGTCGCGTATAGCATTTAACAGTGGGATTTGCTGTGACTGAAATGGCTCAGTGGTTAGAGAAGCAGACATTAGGTTACATTATAGAGCAAGGGATTTTAGGTTGTGGGTTCGATACCACCAAAACTTTAGTATTTATTTTATCTCCTTATCGTTTGTTAAGATATTCAAAACTTAATATTGTTAGAAATTGTGCTTTTGTAAACTTGTATCATAACATAATCATGACACAGAAAGCACAATGGGAATTTTCTGTTTATGTAATATAGAAATTATATCTCATAAAGATTTTTTAAACAGAAATCTTAAACAAAGAACAAACAGTCATGATATAGTTTCATTGATCATAAGTCGCAATGCCTTAGTCACAGTTATTGCTACGATCGATCAATTTCAACAGTACGCCTAGTCTATGACATCTTCATGTAAGATATTGCAATCCAGAGGACTTGTTGTCATATCGTATGTTTCGACATTATTTTTTATTCATTAGAGATCCACTCTTATGTGCATGTGCTGTACCAGTCAGGGGACTGTATACTTTTTTTGGTGCCAGCATATTTCTTCACATGTATGTTAGCAGATGCGCCAAATTACTGGAATCAGGCAATGCCCGAAGCACAGTAAATGCTTCATGAAGCCAAAATTAACAATAATTTTACAACTTCTTTTTTAATTTACACACTTTTTGTGGAAAATACAATTTTACTTCAACAAATATTTAGGACAAAGTAAGTTTAAATGAATAGACCCCTTCACTCTTTTTCAATCAAGGTGAAAATACATAATAACCTATGCATGGAAATTTCATGTGTAGATCAATGGATCAAATATTTTAAGATCCAGGGCCCCCCCCCCCCCCCCCATTTATTATTTTTTATATACTTCTTTGAGATTGAGGGGTAGGTCTGCCCACCCCACCCCTAGAAACGATGATATGTGCGTTTGCTGGGATCCACTGAATGATCGCTCGTGCTCCAATTCCCTTTAATTAAAGGGACAGGGAGTCGCTGTTTAATGACGTTGAAGTGCCAATACCAATAGGGGTAAAATCAGCGCCATTTGAAGGCACCCACCTACAGAATTAAATACATTTATTAACATACGGCATAAAAGGTCCTCATAAAATCGCCAAGGAAGGCGCCTAAACCAGGACTAGTGAAAACCACGGGGCTCGGGAGTGGTTTGGCACAGAAATTTCGGATCAGCACAGTTTCCAACAAATATAATAAAAGTGACCGTGCAACCCCCTCTCCAGAATCCGGTCTCTCCTGAATGGCATCAGCCCTAGTTTTTCAATATAGATTTAAATTATATGTAATTAGTCAATCGGGTTCGAAAATGTTAATTTATATAAATGGCAATAAACGTTAATGAATTGTTGAGTAGCTTGACTCGAGTCATTTCTTCATCGAAATATTCCCGAATTTTAATGCATCATGTACCATTGCTTATAGCTAATTTTGAGGTCACCCAACCGCATACTTAGTTCATTTAATGAATATGAGCATGCAATGATAACGTATCCGCATATAATGATAAAGTATCAGTATATATTTACATTCCACATCTTTTTTGCTTGTAAAGTGAGTTGAAAGTTACGGCACTGTAATACATACAGGGGACTCATAGGTTAAAATGACGAGTTTTATTATGACGTCACAAACGTCGAACGCTGTAAACTGCAACGTCACAAGCGAAAATCAAAGTCCATGCTTGTGGCTGTTACAGTGGCTCTTCTATTAATATGAACATATCTTTAGGATAAGATAGGAATTTTAAGGTATAAATCACATTTGCAGACAAAGCAAGAAGTTAAAAAAATGTAAATATAAGCATTAAATCATGATTTTTTGAAAGATACCGTCTCATAACTGCAGTGATGTGTGCATACAAATTTTCATAACGCGCTAACGCGCGTTACTCAATTTGTATGCACACATCACTGCAGTTATGAGACCGTACCTTCAAAAAAAACATGATTCAATGCTATAATAATGTTAATGTTAATGTTATACGAGTAAACGATTACTGATTTTGTAACCGGTTACCATCGTTCCGACCGATCGAGTATCCGGTTAACCGGTAAGAGAGGGCAATCTTTACTTTATTTACATAAAGAAGACAATACGTAAATGTCAGTTTTCAAGAACATTCTGATAGTTTCGTGGGGGTTTTATAGTTGAGGGGAAATGTGGCTATCCAAAAAAGCTTGACCAGCTTAAGGTGGAATATCACACCTGGAAAAAATCACTCAAATTAACTATAAATTGTTTGATTATGAAAGATATAACGATAAGTTAACTGTACATATGTCAAATAAGCGAACAATTTGCAGTTCGGGGATAAAAAATGAATGTCTAAAAAATTCAATTCAGTAAGTTACAACAAAAGCACCAGCGGGAATCGACCTCGGGAAGTACGGACCACAAGCCCGACACTTTCTCCACTCGGCCATGGAGTAAGTTACATTTTGCTGTCGATAAAATCCTTTTAATAAAACAATATGTCGTTCCGATCAGAGGCCAGCCATTTTATGACGATTTGATATTCCACCTTAAATATCTAGATATATAACATTGTGACAAATATTGCAATCAAAATGTGTATAGTGATAATATTAGATTTGTGATACGTTTCGACATAAAAATATGTTCATTTTGTTTGAAAAAATGTCCTAATTAAAATAATTATGATAGTATGAAAAGTGATATTGTGTTAATGAAGCAGATATTCGTTATCTAAGATTACGTAAGTCGGTGGCCAAGTAGGCAGTGGACAAACCCCTCGCTTTTCACCGCTGCCGAGTTCGATTCCCTTGCTCCACAATGGTTGTATGTGAAATGTGATGGCGGTCACCCGATTAGACACGTGGGTTTTCTCCGGGTACATCGGCTTCCTCCCACACCAATGACCCCCTCGCGCTAACATCCGTTCCAATGAAAGATACTGATATAAATTGTAGGACTTGTTTTTAAATCATTGTAAAATATTAAAGTTCAGTTCAAGATTAAGTACCTAAAATATCTTAAGCCCTCTAAATTCCATTTGAAGTTCTGCATTTTCAAACATACACAAGATTACCCAAATTGATATACATAGTGATCAATCACGTTTGGATTACTACTTTCCATTCTGTTGTAAGCATCAATAAAATACTATAAATACTATGATACATATTTGTTCGTATGTTTCAATCATTCTCTCTTTCTCTCTCTCTCTCTCTCTCTCTCTCTCTCTCTCTCTCTCTTGTACCATGATGAGAGAGAGAGAGAGAGAGAGAGAGAGAGAGCGTTGTTTCTAGTAAGTCCCAGATCGATGTAAAAGGTGGCAATATTTGAGACAGTATCATTGTTTTAGTCTGTTCCTATGGATTAAGATAGTAATCAAAATTATATTAGAAAAATATTTAATATGCAATAAAGTTTACAATTTACATGTAAGTAACTAAACTTGACAATGAATATGAAATTATGAAATGCGGTTCCCTTAATTCCAAAGTGCTATTTGTGGCTCATAATTTGGTGTGTAAACTTTGTTTTAATTTGGAGTGTAAACGCGGTTTAATTTAAGATTAAGTATAGATTTCTTGTTAGAAAATTTATCGCACGGATGAAACTTTACATGTATTAACCGGTTTTGCTGTTTTGTTTTGTTTGTTATATTTGAAAACTCTCTCTCTCTCTCTCTCTCTCTCTCTCTCTCTCTCTCTCTCTCTCTCTCTCTCTTCATTACATGCATACACCATTTACAGGGGACGTATCATGCGTGAATACAAAACTTTAAATATGGTTACTTAGCATTATTTAGAGCTCAATCCAATCAAAGTTATGCTGATAACGTATAACTAATTTATTAAAGTGTAGACTGTATATCCAGTCTTGATGATATAAAGTCCTTGGGCTTTATTACTCCCCTACTGGTGAACCGGGGTGGGAAGGTATTGCGGTTTGTCAGTCATTCTATTTTTTATTCCGTTTTGTGTAACTTCTAAATGATGCACTGCAGAATTTTTAATCAACAGGTATTAACAAAATTTTAATTGTGACTTTTATTTACAATCGGGTTAGATAAGTGTTCCAATTAATCAAGAAAACAGGACTTAATCGCGCATATTCTACATTATCATTCTATTCAACACAACAATTACCACTCATCGAGTTTTAGCCACAGATTTTAAAGTTTTCAATTTTTTATATCTCTCGTATTTATGATCGAGGTTACTAAAGCTACGCCGCTGCGTCTACATGTATTCACCAAAATATACCCATATGAGCCCAAATGGACCCAAAAATGATAACATAAAATTCTAAACGACTTGTTTTTATATTCCTTGTTGGGTTTATCATTTTAAAAAACCTCAAACCAAATTTTCTCTCGATCTATTCAGCACATATATCGGCAATTGTTTTAAACGTTGAGGGTGGCGGAAGGAGACATGTTATACAATTGCGTGGTTCTTAATCTATAAACTCCAAATCATTAGAAAATGATTCATGACCTGAAATATATGGAATCATGAATATCTACTTATCTATACCATATCCATTCCATATTCATTTCTATTCAGTCTAATTATATTCGATTAAGATTAGGCTATCTGCCGATTCCTACATGTAACATGCCCTGTATTTTCAGTGTTTAATGTCCTTCTCTCCGAAATGTGCCATTCAGCATTTTTATTTAAATTCATACCATAGAACTCTCTCTCCATGATCTATTTTTTATATACAAGTATCATGAATATTTTTTGTTCAATTATTGATTATACATGTATATGATTCTAAGCCTTTAAATCAGTACATAAATTGCGTATATGTTTTGAATTTTATTGTTGGCACATGTACATTTACTCGTATTTCTTCCCTTACACCTTTAAGACAAACAAATACATGTGACTGTATTGTTCATATATATCTCAAAGGAAATATTTTCACCTGATGGAAGGTGTAAGCTTTTTTATGAATTGTTTTCTATTTTGAATGTAAATAGGCATCAAATCAGTATTGCATAAGAAATAGTGTGTAATATTATAATGTTGACTGTGTATGTGTACAACATAAGACTGATGGATCTGAGGAAAAACTGTTGCCAAAGACCGAAGTCTTAGGGCTGCATTTCTGTCTGAATGTCAAACAAAACTTATGTCACCCAAATCCCAGTCATCAAATCTTATTTGTATCCTCAACAAATTAAACAAACATGCACGCAATCTGATTAAAATACAGATCTCTATATAAGCGCACAGCGTTGTGCACTTATGTAGAGATATGTATTTTAATCAGATTGACATGCACGTAACATTATTTTTTGAGTGAATTAATAGGCTTGACAAAATGTGGAGCGGCCAATGTGATTGTTTGTTTATATTTAGAATAAAGAAAATGGTTTATTCTTTCAAAAATGTCGACAATACATTATTCATGTTGGACTGGCAGACTGCTAAGATGAAATTGTTAGAATTTGTGAGAAATATGTAGAAAAATAATTATATGAACATATTAATAAGGATATACATGTAATTCTATTTTACCCTTCAATATATTTCTCTCTTAAGTCATGTACAATATTTATAATTTCTGCTCCCCCCCCCCCCCTCTCAAAAAAAATATGCACTTGAACCTATTCAATACTTGCATTTTGTTACTTTATGCATGATATAAAATAACTGAAGAAAATAATGTTGAAATTAAGAGCAAAAATTAACGCAAAACAAAAGATTCATTCCTTTTTTCTTCTTTTGTCTATTTATTTATTTTAGATCTCAGTACACTCAGATGGATTAGCAATATCATAGCAACAACTGCTTCTGTAAAATTTTGTCGCTCGCAAAATTTTATCAGCAGTATCTGCATAATATTTGAACGGCGCTCACATTAGATCTATAGATGATATTCTTGGACAATAACATATGTTCAGAGAAAGTTTAACCGTGGGAACACTAGGGATTAAGAAAGCAACTACTTTCTTGAAAGTAAACATAAATAAACACATATCATTGGTTTCCAACGATAATTACTTCATTTTTTAAGCAGAGGTCCGCTAGATTTTTTCATTAATGTAGATATACAATTCTTTTTATGATCAATCACCGCACAATATTCATTGTTTGTCGTGGATCATAATCCAAAGGTGCATCTTTAACAATAGCAATTATGGTAAAATCAGTTGTTTAACTTCTGACAAATCATTCTGTTTGGTTGGGCACATGGTACACATTTGTATTTAATAAAACAAAACACTTAACAGTAACAACATCTTCTCTAGCCAAGGGTTTTCGGTCTACTCCGCTCCCCAGTATCATCATGATAAACGTGCAGCACGGCTATTATTTAATGTATTAGTAAGAAATTTGTGGTTCGCAGTGGTTCTTGTAAATGCCGTTTTCTTTGGTTTATTATATTTATAAAATGTAAGCATATTTTGTTTCCAATACAACGGAATCTTAAGTAGTTTGTTCATCGAGTAATGTATCGCGTTCTTATATTACTGTTACTCCTGCAGAATCATAAAATGCCGGACACATTTAGTTGATCGGAACTTATTGTAAGTTCGAGATAACATTAAGGTACAGGGACAAAAGGACTACTCGTTTATGCATAAATCCATTTGTTTTCCTTTTTTCACTTCGCGCCTAAATTGCCATCAGTGTGCTCTAGAAAATACTGAACAAGGTCACAAAAGCTAGAACTTCAGATGAAAATAGACAAACATCTGCGAAATTGTTTGAATTGCGTAAGGTTTGTTATTAGAGTTAAGAGTATCGATGCAGAGCATGCCATGGTAATCTCTAATCTGTTACAGCTATTTATTTAGTAATTTACACTCCCACCAGACCACCCATTGTCCCATCTCAGAAGGTGCGCTCACAACAGTCTCCCCGCACCAATCAAAACCTATCTGATATCTCTCCCACGAGTGTGCAAGAAATCATTCCAAAATATATGCTAATAAGTTTTTTAAGGATTGTATTTGTGTGTGTAAGACATGTAGAGGATTTCAAGAAAGATTCTTTAGTTTTAATTATCAATTAACTGTATAGCTCATTCAAATAAAAAAAAATAACTATGCTAAATATATTGAGTTTTTCAAACATGTTTTTTTCTATCTAGAAGTGTCTTCAAAATATTTGACAGAAAGTATTTTCTTTTATATTACATGTGTCTTGTTGCGTTTTATTTCATATTTCACTTCACGTATAAGGTTACCGCCATATCATAATACTAGCTCAGCAAGGTCATAGACGCTAAATATATGTAAAAGTCTGCTAATTGTTCGAACTACGAATTGCTTTCAGGTATTGCGTGTAGAGCAGGCGATGATATATCTACCGTAATTTACTGCAGCTACTTATTAAGCAATCAAGAGATTAACACCAGACTATATGCGCCATTTACCCGATGTGGTTTTTCAGATCTTAAAAAACAAACCGTATAGATACGAAAATCATAAAACAGATATGAACTCCGATGCAGTCCGATGGAATAGAGACATGCTTTATTCTGTCTGGCAAGTCAGATTATTTTGACCAATCATTAACACAGCCAGAAAGGTTAATATAAATACAGCACAATTAAAACGTGGACTTTTTCCGAACTATTTCAACTGTTTAGTTAGATTAATTTTCAGATGAATTTGATGCAATTTTGAGTGTTAAACCTAATAATAAAAACTAATGCATCAAACATAACTGAGTTTAAACTGACAAGAAGAGAAAAAATCGGAAAATTTCAACAGAATAATATCAATGTATAATGTTATTATACGAAAATTTTATATTTGTGAAATACTAATGGGTTGTATATGTAACAGTCACTTTCTGATGTTATATTGTTAACAAAAAATGGGAGGGAAATATTAATGAACTAAATGTTTGACAAATCATACGGTGTAAATACAGCACTGTAGTGATATGTAAATCACATGTGAAGTCAGAGTGTACAAATCACTCTGTGTAAATAGGCCTGAACAAGAAGTGTTCATACCACTCGCCGCGTGCATTGATATAGATTAGCTGCAGAAATGACTATTAGTTGCTGTTATTTAAAACATACACTGTGAACATGTTTAAAATTTATATTGTTTACTGATATTTAATTTATTTTATTTAAAGATGAAGATCAAAGTCCAAATGTCATACAGTGATTATGATATTTAATTACATTTAGTGCAAATTCAAAGTCCGTCTTGCATAGAAAAACGATTTCAGAATTGTTATAACTCGAGTTTAAATGGTATATGTTAATTACAAAAATACATCGATATCCGTTTAAATGTGTTGCTATGAGTCTGTTCAATCTTAAGAAAATAAGATTAAAACAATTAAGTCCCAACAATAACTCGAAAAATATCTGTAAACTTGTTCTTCATCGTCTTGCGTGTTTTTGTCTTTTAAAACCTGTAGAGTATTTTAAGAAATTTAATAATTTTATTTTATTAAAATTTATTCTTTGACTTTTCGAAAAAACAAAACAAAACATTAATCTCATTTGGATAAAGAATGATAAATAATAGTGTTAGGTAAAAGATATGTCCTTTTTATTTAGATTCTCTAGGATTGACAAAATTAACGAAATGAATGTGTTATCCAGAATCATTCCGTCTTTCAGCTTCAAGCGCGCCTCGGCGTTGGCTCGGATTTTACTTTTATCGTTTTGTTATTGAATTTCGACGTAAATTTCTCTCATTCAGCTGGCAAATAACAAAAGCAACAAACAGGATGTAGATTATTTGGAGCATATTTTCCAAAGCCCTTCTTTCAGCATGTTGGACATATTGTACTAAACGTGTTAGAAATAAAATGACGTCAGTGCAATTTATCAACTGCATCAGTGTGAGTACTACTAGCTATTCATTCAAAGCAAGTTTTTTGTTTTTATATTCCATGGATATCTACAGTTTTTATTTATCTGTAGCTGGCCAAGGAATAATAAAGTGCACGGTGCAGATATTAATACATTTATATTATAAGTCTAATCGTATGCATTTATTAATGTAAAATTTCATTTCTTTACACTGTATGTGATGGGACCTTGAATTGATTTGCTTTTGTTACAATTTATCATATAAGATGTTTTCGTAACTTCCTCTTCTTTGTTAATCAGTGGCCTTGATTTATGTATAGATTACCAATAAGTATGTCTTAAGAAAGATACTTTCTCTCACGCCCAATATATTCTGTTGACAACGGTATATATTGGTAATAAAATTTTCTAACAAGTATGCATACACGTATTTCTTGATCCAACTACGTGATTATTTCATTGACAGGTGAATGGTGATTGATTGCTCGGAGAAAAATCCCAGATAAAATGATTGATATAACAATGATAAAATGATTGATATAACAATGTAATACGAATGGAGCCAACTGGATATGACTGAGCTGAGGATGTTACAAGAAGATTGTAGAGGAAAACAGATTACCAGTCAACAGAAAAAGAAAGTGAAATGGCCATGATTTAAAAACAAATCAAAATATGTCTTCGTAATTGAAGACTTACCAAATCTCATAATCATCCATTAATTTTAGCTTATTCTGTCAAATGAAAGTACAGATAGGATTTTATTTGACACGGTGTTAAATCGTTGTATTATTGAGATGTAGGTAATGTAAAAGCATTTTAATTTGGAATATGTTCATATCTGTAGATTAATTACAACACGTTTGTTAATGGACATGGGGAAAGCTGCATTGTCAATTCATGTATGCATTTTTTTCTTTTGCAAACCTGGACAACACATTTTTTGTAATGTGTGTACGATCAAGTATATCATGATTTATCAAAGCAGAGTATTCCAAATCTCTGGTTTTTGCCAACAAAGAACTGTTCAAAGCAGTCTAAGGGAATATTACTCCGTCGATTCGTTTTCGTCACAAAAGAACTGTTCAAAGGCGTTAAGGTAACAATACTACGTCACTTGGTTTTGTACCAAGAGAACTTAATTAACAAAGCCTTCTGGAGGAATGTTACTCCGTTGCTTAGTTTTGTACCAAGAGAACTTAACATAGACGTTACCCCCGTCGCTGAACTTTGTCCCAGAAGAACTTTAAATGTCGTTCGGAGGAATGTTACTCCGAACTTTAGCATTCGTCCTTCAAGGAATCTTAAAACAATCTTTCAATGATTGTTATGTTTTCGTGCACAAAGACTTTACATCGAATTGAAACTAAACATTTTCTATAGAAGTGATCCAAGATTTTTCGGAGGAATGTTACTCCCAGCTTAGTTTTCATCTTAACGATCACTGTTCATGGACATTATATCTTGTCACTGTATTAACTCCTATCAGGAATTTTCCACAAAAAATCTTTAAATATCGTTCGGAGGAATGTTACCCCGAACTTTAGCATCTGTCCTTCAATGAAACTGAAAACAATCTTTCTACATGATTGTTTTATTTTTTGTGTGTACAAAGACTTTACATCGAAGTAAGACTCACCATTTTCTATAGAAGTGATTCAATATTTTTCGGAGGAATGTTACTCCCAGCTAGCGTAGTTTTCATCTTTACGTACGAGCACTGTTCATGGACATTATATCTTGTCTATTTATTAAACCCCTATCAGGATTTTTCCACAAAAGAACTTTAAACGTTTTCGGAGGAATGTTACTCCGAACTTTAGCATCTGTCCTTCAAGGAAACTGAAAACAATCTTTCTACATGATTGTTTCGTTTTTGTGTACAAAGACTTTACATCGAATTGAGACTTAACATTTTCTATAGAAGTGATCCAAGATTTTTCGGAGGAATGTTACTCCCAGCTTAGTTTTCATCTTAACGAGCACTGTTCATGGACATTATATCTTGTCTTTGTATTAACTCCTATCAGGATTTTTCCACAGAAGATCTTTAAATATCGTTCGGAGGAATGTTACTCCGAACTTTAGCATCTGTCCTTCAAGGAAACTGAAAACAATCTATCTACAGAGCATCATAAGAAACTTATTGCTAGAGGACTATCCAAACATCCGGAGTAACATTACCCCGAGACTCAGTTTTTGTCTGTTGTATATTGCCATTTTGCATGTACTTCGTTTAATTGTGAATAAATCGTTGAGAATATTAACGTTGTGCTGTTATTTTTGTTTGATAATAATGTATGTGATGAACTACACTGCAGAAATCTAAACTAAAACCCGTAAAAGGTACTATGGTCGCAGTACCTTTTTATTTGGTTGTCCCTTATATACAATATATTAACACAAATTTTCAGTGCCCATGGATAAAATATGTTATGATGAGAACATCATCAACAACCAAAAGTACTCATATATTTATAAAATGGCAGCTTCTGGACACGCACGGTGTTCTTATTTTAAAAATAAAAAAAAATTGTTGAAAAATTGCTTTATTTTTATTTTTGTTCTCGATGGGGAAATGTTTTGATTTTATTTTCATTTTTTTTCTCTCCTCCTCCCCAAATATTTCGAAAAATATTTCGTAAACCTTAAAATAAAAAAATGCTGGCCTAAGAATAGACATTAACAAACCCCAACAAATACATGTATTTTGTTTTTGACAGTACATACACTATAGTTGATGGTCGGGGAACCTGGTGCATACATAAACTTGGCGATTAGAAAACTTTATCTTCTACTTACAAAGTGTCTGTAGACCGAAAGTTTATGATAAAATAAATCAAATTATATATATGCTCATCTTGCTCTATGTTGAGACAAACCTTTGTGCAAGTTTCACTTGTTTTCAAGTTGAAATATGGAAAAACATGTAGTATATTTACTAAGCTATAAAAATCTAACTACGCTGGCATATCAAATTTTGACATCAAAGCGGCGCAGCGAATATATATCAAATTTGTAAGAATCTCAGAAGAAGACAATTTTTGTCCAAAAAACTGCTTAAACAAAAACTATACTCTTGAAAGGGATCAAGAGCTTCAGTTTATTAGGCTTTTTGACCGATAGTTTAATTACAATGAAAACACAGGGATTTAATAACAAGTACTTATTATACACCAACTGATGTTAACGGTAGTAAATTTTGTACATAAAGACTGTAACAGACATTTCACAGTAATTTAACTTTTGGTAGCAAAAACTCAAAACTCAAAAAATCAAGCATCGAGAAAAAATGTAAATGTTTGTTTCCTCAAATGAAAAAAAATATATATAAATAATATTTCATGTTTTCTATTGATTTTTAAGGTATTTAAAATATTATAGACAAGTTTGTCAGGTTGCCAGAGATGATCAAATGATGTCATGGACTAAAAAAATTGAACATTTATAAATTTTATTTTGGTTTACATTCTGGTGAATTTTCAAGGGTTTAACTATTTTTCAAAGGAATACATGTATATAAGAGTAAATGTCTCCATGTTAAATTTCCAAACAGCCCTTGTATACTCCTTCAAAATGACTGCTGTTTATCCTACATGTTTGTATTATTTGAAATCATTTGTGCTTTTGAAAGAAAGCTTGTATGATGGCATTGAGATGTTTGTTACAAACATTGCAACTTAGTTTCTTTGTATCCTTTATGTTTATAGTATGGTTAAGATTATGTGAAATGACACTGACTTCACTGTAAATGTATAATGATTAATTTTACAGGTAAAGAATAGAGAACTTGTGTTGACAGGTCCCATTCCATTGGATGTTCTAAAGAAGACTCCTCCTGTCATTGGGTTAACAGTGATGGCTATAGACAATGGAGAACCGCCTTTGTCTTTCAATCATACTTTCTCTCTTCCAATCACAAATGTTCAGATATTTGCTGCAGAACTGCCAGCAATTTCATTGGATAATCAAGAAGTGTGGGAGGATTCAGATATTGGTCAAGTGGTAGGACGTCTGTACAGTATTAACCAAACTATCAGTGATGATATTGAATTCAAGCTTCTGTACAATCCAGGAGATCTATTTGCAATAAAAGACAATACATACTTGGTATTGGTTAGAAACTTAACAGAAGTTGAAGGAACATCTGTTATAATCACAGTAGCAGTGAGAAACACAGAGACCTTTGAGATGGAGACACAGAACATTACAATTTTTATCAAGAGAATTAACAACTGTGAAATAGATGGGAAGAAATGTGATGAAAATGCTCGATGTGTGAAGTCTGCTAACTCCACAAGACATGACTGTGTCTGTGAATTTGGGTTTTCAGGGGATGGATATTCCTGTGACAGCATCGACTTTTGCCAAGAAAACCATATGCCTTGCAGAAACAATGGCACCTGTGTGAATGAAGTGAACAAGTATGTCTGTATGTGCCCAGAGGAATTTGTAGGTGAGCATTGCCAGATACAAGCTTTGTCTAGTGCAGAGGATCCATGTTCAACCATTGCTTGCCAGAATGGGGGTGTATGTGTTGTTAATGGTGACAGTAGAGTTGTCTGCTCCTGTCAGCCTGGTTGGCAGGGGGAGCTGTGTGAGCTAAGTGAAGATGATTGTACTGGCGTCATCTGTCATGGCAATGGAACTTGTGTGGACAAATTCATGGACTACGCTTGTGATTGTTCTGGCGACAGGATGGGAATTCATTGCGAATATCAGCCTAGTCTGTGTCTAGCTGACAATGTTTGTGTGGATGAAGATGTGTGTATTCCTCTTGCTGACATCGGCAAACCAGTATGTGCCAACAAGTCCCATGTTGTAGACCTAATCTTCAGGGCAGGGACTGAAATGGAGGAGACAGAACTGATAGAAAAGATTACACAGGCTGTGCTCCAACTGGTGAAGCAGACTGGAGGCTTGGGTGTATCAAACAGGAAAAGGAGGCAGACAGAATCAGGCCTGGGTGTCCATGTTATCACTGTAACACCCAGAGAAGATGGCCAGTCATGGCAGGTCCAACTTGTTGTGTACAGGGATGATGGAACTTTGATAACAAAAGAATTTGTTTATGATAGACTGAGTCAAGCTTGTACCATCAGCTGTAAGCATATTTACTGCATTTACCTTTTTAAGTTGCTCTATATTAATTTCAAATGGACAGATAATTCTTTCATAAGATTATTCATTGCTTTGTTTCATAAACTATATCTGAAACTTGAAATTTTTAAACAATACAAAATTCTTCTCTTTTTTTCAGTAACATCAAATATACAGGACATCATGTGTCAGTCTGCTGTTTTTCATCCTCAGACAGGCTCCGAGTCATCTGGTTTCCCTGTGCTGCCATTGGCAGGTGCCCTTGGAGGCAAGTGATATACTGTATATGCGGGTTTTTTTGCATGTCACAAAATTTGCAAAATTTTTGGAAATATGTAACTTTATTTATTTGTGTCAGTCATTTTTTGTGATTTAAAATTTTCTAATAGCAAACAAGTTTCTGGATATAATTTATGCGTATTGAATATTTTATGATGTAGGCCTAAATGTGATCGCAAACAAAGCAAAAATTATATCATGGCAAAAATTACTGGATATACAGTTATGTTTACAATCTTTTCACTGCTGGGTTCTTTCATATTAACTATCTCTTGCTAGTACCAATGAATATAAATTATTTCTTGAAATGCCATCAGTACTTTCAATACTTTGATGCAATAACTGTAAGTTTGACTATACATGTATATGATTTATGCATCTTTTGTCAATCAAAGGAGCATGGTCACTATTTTGGTCCAAATTTTTTTGTTTTTTGTTTTTAATGTTAACAATGCTCCAGAAGCCATGTCTAATAGTCAACCAAAACTTAAGTTTCAGTGGTCGAGTTGTAAGCATTTAAGACACAGAGCTCACAATTATTTGTTATGTAAACAAAGATGAGGTAATAATTGTGTTTACATTTTGAATGTTGAAAAGAAAACTCTAGGTTTAGACCTAAAATAAAAATGAATGTGACAAATGCAAGGAACTGTTTATGTTCAAAACGAGTTAGCAGATAAAAAAATCAGCTTGTACAAACTTTTACCAGTATATTGAACCAATGTAAACAAAAATATGGCAGCGCCTTGTTTACATAACAAAGCATTTTAAGCTTTGTATCTTGCTTATAACTCTACGACTGATACTCGATTTGGTTGATCATAAGAAATTCATTACTAAAGCATTGTAAGTTAACACTAAAAATAGAAAAATAAAATTTAAGCAAAATCGTGATCATGCCCCTTTAAAACAAATTCTTTAAGTTTTGATCAGCTTTTGTTTGTGCACACAGTATTTATTTCTAGTGGTTTACGTGTTTGCGTTTTGTTTGTTGTATCGTCAGGTCTTCTCATTCTTGTTTGTTGTATCGTCAGGTCTTCTCATTCTTGTGTTGATCATTGTATTCATCTGGAGAAAGCGAAGGAGCAGGAGTGCTGAGGGAGAGAACCAGATAGAGAAAGGAACCAGTAAAGAGGAGGTAAATTGACTGCCACTGTTTAAAGTTAAATTATCTAGTCCCTTGTGTCTGTTTTTTGGGCTGAATTACAACTGTAAAAAACACTAGTGTTCTGTATATGTTTTCATACTTTTTCTTCATTACCGGTGTCATATAATATTTTGAACCCCGTGATATATTGAACCCGGGTTCAAAATATTGCTGCGATATATTGAACCCCCCCATAAAATATTGAACCCCAGGTTCAAAATATTATGACACCGGTAATTTTTTTGGTAAAGAATGTCCAATTTTTATTTTTGTTTTAAAGCGAATTATATATAATGAGGATGAACTATTTGATTGTAATTATGCTATATTGACTTTTTCCTCTTTGTTACATTTGTCTGAGTTCTTGGAAAATATTTCAGAACTTTGAGATAGAGACATCATCAAGGCGATCCAGTGGCTATGCCTCCATCTCCAAGGTAAAATTACACAACAAGGGGACATGCTCCTCTGCTGATACATTTATCTCTTTACCTGAGGGATAAATAGTTTTAAGAGAACTTACTAAGCATTTTCAGGGAATAAAAAATATACCAGGGTTTTATTCTGTCCAATATTAGATCATGAAATACCCAGTATATGTTCAATGGGTTTGAGATAAATAAAATAGAGGTAGTGTTTTGAATTGACTTTTTTTTTAAAGTCTTTATCTCAAGAGAAATATTTTTATGTGATTTCAATGTTGAATAATTCATTGCTGAAATTAATAAAAGCTTAAGTATATAACAAATATGTTCTATTGATATTAATTTACTAGTACTTCAATGTATTTGTAATAGATGAAACAAAATATAAATAAACCCTTTCTTGTAAACCTTTGTGTATATGAAAAACATAAGTGCAAAATGTAATATCTTTTTTTATGCTAATATACAAAAATAAATATACATGCACACACCACAAATTATCACTATTTAAAAACACATTTCTTATACAAACAAACAGGTATTGTGGTGTTATGATGTAAATTACATTTTTTCTTTCAGAAATCATCAGAGGACATACTGGACAGTAAAACAGAGTCTCCTAAAGACATGGCCACAACTTTGTAACATTTTGAAATTCTAGATAATAAAACAAAACTCTTGTTGTTAATGTTCTTATTTTTCATTTTTTTTTCATTAAAGTCTAATGTTGCAATAACTCTTAGTTGAGGATAACTTTTGCAGTATCATTGGGTTTTTTTTATATAAATTTTGTCAATTTGCCTTAAATGATTTTTGCTTGAAAAAAAATATTGTCTAATACAAGTGTACATTTCAGTACATTTCTTAAAGCCTTGCAAGATGGGAAGTTGAATGCTTTTAACTTTGAATTGACTACAAAAGTTCATATGTCTCTGATGAGATATATGATGATGAAACTTTAAAAAGATAAAATTATGGCTAATTGAAGACTCCAGTAAAAGTCAATAAACAGTGCTTTAATGATGTCACACAGTAATACCCTTTACAGACAAATACAAAACAAGTGCTTCCACTCTAAAACACGTACTCCTCTAATGAAATGGATAATGCGTATTTAAGGAACTTTGCTTGATTCTGGCACCGTTCACATGTACATATCAAGTTGTGTATTTTAAATGGATTGTCTTCAATTGCAATTGCATTTTGAGAAAGACCAATTCACATTTCATTATATAGATCTGGCCTAAGATTTATAAAGGTCATATCCCTGGAGTGATAAGAACCCTTTCCTTCATTTCACGTTTGATGTCACGTGATTAGGATTTTCCATGTTCCCGCAGACTACACTGGCAAAGTGGGATCAAATTTCGACTGTCACGTGATTAAGATCGTCTGTGTTCCCGCATGCTCCGTCGGCCTGATTTTCACCTAGTTGTTGAAGTCGTTTTCTCTCTTTCCGGATTCTCCGTCTTTCTTCCATTTTCTGGAGCGCTTTGTCAACTTTGACTTGTAGCTTAGCTTTTTTTTCACTTCGTCGCCTTTTTCGTTCTAACTTCAGCCGATGTTTTTTACGAGCTTGTCTTTCAAATAGTTTGTTCTTTGCCAAATTCTGTAGCTGTTTCTCAGCTATTATGAAAAGCAAAAGGAGAAATGATGAGATATGAGAATATAATACAAAGTTCATCTTAGATGTTTTCTTTTTACGTAGAACCATTTTAACAAGATCTTAGACTTTCAGTCCGACGAAGCTATCTACTTCTTGCGTCAAAACAAGTTAAAAATGACGCGGTTTCAAGCGAAATATGCACCGATTGCGTAGTCTTAGCTCAAAAGCCAGACAAATCTTGTTAATTTCAAAGAGCGATGGCCGAGTGGCTAGCAATGAAATAAACATGCCTACGTCACATTGCTGTTTGTCACAACTACCCAAAGTCCAAGCGCTTGTTAAAATGGTTCCAAGTGCTATTGCAATTCTAGTTATCGTTAAAATGCCAATTTTATCATTAAAATTCAAATACTATTTGAAATATTGTTTTGAATATTATTCGAACCAGGGACGTATGTACTAGTATATACGTCCCTGATTCGAACACTGTGTACATGTATCTAGCAGAAGACTTTCAGTGGTGTTATAAGGAGAAACAGTAGTACTGAAGTAGCCTTAACCTTTGTGAAATGTGAATTCGGATTCTTTTAAACTTTCGTACTGCCATGTTGTAAATTTTGAATTTACCGGGTGGGTTTAAGTACAAAATTTACAACATGACAACTTGTAAATTTTGTATTTACAACCATCCAGTAAATTCAAAATTTACAACATGACAGTACACTAAATTCCTCTTGCTGTTAATTAGAACCATTTTAACAAGACCTTGGACTTTCGGTAGGATGTAATATCTTTTTCTTGCATCAGAACAAGTTAAGAATGACGCTGGTTTCAAGTGAAATATACACATATTGCGAAGTCTCAGCTCAAAAGCCAGACAAATCTTGTTGATTTCAAAGAGCCATGGCTGAGTGGCCAGCAATGAAATAGACAGGCCTACTTCACATTGCTTTTTGACACAACTACCCAAAGTCCAAGCTCCTGTTAAAATGGTTCTAAATCCAAGTGAATAGGATTGTTACTTACTGCTGCTGTTTTTCTTGCATTTGGACATGAGAACTGAGCAGGCTGATACAACGACTATAATGGCGACAGCTATTGGGAGAACCAGCACCACCTGGTTCTGGGTAAGTTGCACTACCGGGTCTACAAAAAAAGGAACGGGGTTTATTCAATGAAATGCATTGTGAATAATAGATTTGTTGGCAGTCTATACATAGCCAAAACATATCGCATCTAAATCCGAAAGCCTCTCGCTGGCTTCTAGATACCGGTATGAGTAAACAATATCGAAAGGATATTAAACAACAAGCAATCGATTAATCGGACTACTTAGTTTCCCAATTAAAGTTTAACTGAGACACAACGGGTATTTTTCATACAAAATATTCAAAATTCTCATCATAAGATAAAAGACTGTACCTTTCTTTTGACTATTTCCAGTGCAAATTACATATAACCTTTCTTTTCTACAATTTTTTGAAATTTTTGGCCTATAACGCAACATCGGTTTTTTTAAGGATAGCTATATGCATCTGAGTACATCTATTTTTCACTCACTCTAGCTAACAACAACTTACGTAGTTCGATTTTTGGTTTCTTCATCATGATCTTGGAGGGGATGGAAGTGGTGATGTTGTCACCTGATTCACTAAAAGTAGCAAAAGTTACTATAGTATTTTACATATTATCTTATTCTGTGTGTTATTTTTAGAGAACGGATTATTTGATTTTTTAATTTCATTTTTAATAAAGAAAGCTGGGCGTTATTCACAAACAATTAATCTTTACTTTTGTTATTATTTAAAAATTAATGACATATATCTTCTTGAAACGGTAAAAATCACTTGCATTTTGTTGAATTTTTTATTTAAAACACCATACGTAATGAAAGTTCTAAAGACAAATTGCCTTGCAGATATGAAACAATAACACTCTATGCATTGAGTGTTTTAAAGGCCTACTAACAGTGTTAGTTACCTAATGCTGATGGAAAGACACTGGGAGCTGCCGTTTGGTCGATGGAACCCTTCCTGACATTTCTCCACACATCTGTATGCAGGATCTAGTTCTTGTCCTTCTGGACATTTAAACCTTGCACACATAAATTCGGTCTGAGAAGGTAGAACACAGGAGGTATTTAGCGGGTTTTCTTGAATTAGGTGTTCCATTCTCCAGTCGTCTGCGTAATCACATCTACAGTGTCTGTCTGACGTCACACTTCCATCGTCGCAGACGACTTCGCCGATTCCGACACACGCGGACATTTTCTTCTCGCAGAGGGATGTCGACTCGTGGCTCCAGCGTCCGGTAGGCTGGTATGTCCCCGAGGGGCAAGGCCGAGGTATGATAGAATTGTTAGCGAACGAAAACACTGCATATGTTCCTGTGAAGAAGAATATAAAGGAACGTATTACAATTCTTCACCTATGCATTACCAAACAAATAGAAGATTAGATTCCCAACTATTTTTACTTCATATGATGAAATGAGTTACCCTTTTCGATCCACGTTGAACTCCCATTGCAGAATTCCACATATTCATCTTCGTTTGTCGCTAGACAGTGATAATAGGACGTATTCCCACATTTGGCTAGAGCTACGAATTCCCAGTACCACTCATTGAGGGGACAGAATTCCACAATGTGTGGGGTGTTCGAAGTGTCTGCTTCTTCTTGGTCTATCATGAACGTTTGAATAGGTACACACAAAATCACAGGGATGACTAAGAACAGCACCTGAAGAGAGACCATTCCGTTTACTGGGCTCAGAATAAGATGAAATTCATCCTAGCATTTTGATAGAACATAATTTGTAAGTCCGACACACTAAAATATGCATCCAAATGTTGGCTACTCTATCTTCGCGGTTTCATTTTTGGACACTTGAAAAGAAATTCAGACATTTTTTGATGGGAAAGATTAATATTTGGGGGTCATAAAAGATAATCTTTTGTACGTAAATTAAATAGCATTAGATTCCATTATGTAACGTTTGTTAACAATGGCAAATAATTAAGACATGGCTAGCTTGAGGAATTTAAAGACTATCGCTGGGATCTGAAATTTGACCTGCCCTATCCGAAAATAAATACCATAATCGGGGCATATATCATTACGCATGTTGCTGATTTTTGCTGACGTGTCTCAAGAAGATGCCAAAGTAAAATGGCAGTGCTGGCTATGTGGATCATGCAGTCCTCTCTCTTTTAAGATTAAATTATAATTACAATTACTTTTTTTCATTTTTTTATCGTTGTATCCCCGTATCTGGTTCAGAGTGACAATTTCAGCATCATATCTGCGACACGAGCATTATATTAACAAAATGAAATAAACTTAAATTAATTGTTACAGAAGGTTCTAGTATCAAAGAATTTTTTCTCTCGAGAAGCATGCTTTCTTATTTACATGCGCGGGTCTAGAGGGGAGGGGGTCCGGACCTCTCTCCCTTGGAAAAATCAAACTCATTAAAGTAAAATTTCCAAAATAAGGCCTCGGTTTCACTCCCCTTACAAACAAAATGATCCTTCGAACCCCTCCCCCCCCACCTCTCCCTTTCCCCCAACGGGAAAAAATTCTTGATTCTTGCATGATATGTCATTCAATTTGAATTGTGAAATAGTACTGTATGCTTACTAGTTGTGTCAGGAGGAGTTTGACTAACATTGCACTGTACGTTCATGAACCACTAAACCCCCGACCTGTTTGTAAGGTCTTGGCATTTTCTAACCTCTTCTGACTTATCTGAAATAAGAAAAAAATTAACATATTTCCTCAAAAAGACGAAAACTAGATTGTATATAAAAAAAAAACCCACAAAAAACTTCCACATCGTTGCATCATTAAGTTGCAATTACACAGATATCCCCAACCCGTTCACCTTTTTGTGCTAGCGTTGAATAAAAAATGTAAATGTGAGAAAATTAAGAAACTTGTTGCAGTAAAAACTTTTCAATACAATGAGACTATCATGAATATTTCTAGATCTTTCTTAATAAAATAAAACTGAAAAGAAAAACTTGAAATAAATTTACTTACCTAGCGCATCCTTGGATAATTTTTCGGC
Organism: Magallana nippona; assembly: GCA_033439105.1. Taxonomy (NCBI): domain Eukaryota; kingdom Metazoa; phylum Mollusca; class Bivalvia; order Ostreida; family Ostreidae; genus Magallana; species Magallana nippona. The sequence goes on from CM065923.1 coordinate 14,021,944, forward strand.
ACTTAATATTCCCAAGACGGTTTAATATTCTGAGTGGTTTTGTAACCTATCTTTAACCTATCTATCTGCTTAAAGCATTCTTTACTTTTCCCCTAACCCATTGACTTCCACGCTCTTGCTTTTTTTTTTTATGTATTCTTTGATTGCAAGACTTCACTTACTAAATGCCCGGCCTGTTCTCCGTGTAATATTTTAATTGTAAAATATAAACTCTCCGAGTTTCAACTTTCATGTTGAGCGAATAAAACCCAGCCAAGCGGGTACCCTGTCATTGTCTGTCTAAAAATCTTGCTGACAGCTTCAATTGAATATCAATGAACCCCCAAAGATCTGGGGTTCACCCATGTTGGCAATGGATATATATGCCAAATTGCTTTTGTTTTAATACTAAAGTAAGACGCACTAGGCTACCGGTGTTGTATTCCAGATTGATAGAGTAAAACAAAATTGTAACGAAAATTATCACATTTTTACAATATAACCGGGGGAGGGACATTTTTGTAGTGCTTGTGTAGTTATAAAATGAATAAATTAGATGCTGTTTAATTTTTGGACTCCACTTTGTTGCCGCATTATGGAATGTTGCGGAAAGGCGTATTAAAATGTTAAATCATTTTCATTTTTCTTTGGAAAAATTCCAAAGGTTGACTGTTAATTAAGGTACACTTTCAAGCGTTTTATGTCCTTTAAGTGTGCTACTCTTTCAGATATGATCTAGTCAGACTTCCGTGTGATTCTTACAGCAGAAGATTTTCAGTGACCCGACAAGCACGAAGCTACGGAGTTGTTAAATAGCGATTAAATTATGCAACGTAATGCATGCATTCTTTGTCACTTACTTTATTGTACAATTGCAATTCTTGCCATATCTAACCATGGAAATAACGTCAACAAATAATTAGGGCTAACGAACTTTTGCTGAAAAGGGGGGGGGGTAATATTTTTCGATGCATTCAGCTTAGCAGAACAGCACTTGGATAATTACTTGTGTTTTGCAAACGTATTTTATTGTATCTCTTTGAAATCTTATGGGAATAAAGGGGGGGGGGGGGGCTCTCTCATTCAGCCCACACTTCCGAGGTATCTTTAACTCACTGATCTCACCTCTATATTAACAAGTTCTAAATATGATTTAGGGATAATAATTAACCAAGAATACCTCTACTTTGAAAATCAAATACCAAGATCATTTGCAACTGTTAACCTGTGATAAAAATTTATGAAGCCGTCACCGAATGAAAAGCAACAAGGGGCGGGGAGGGGGGGTCTCCCTTCTTTTGTCAAGTTTCGGGGAGACAGACGTTAGACAACAAGTAATACAGGGCGTGTTTAGAGTCGGCATATCTTTTGTTCTTGTATAATATTTGAAAAATATCAAAATACAGTTGTCTGACGAAAACTTGACAGAATTTAAGTACTGCTCCCAGTCTACGCAATTTAGAGACAACCCTCGTACATTAGGCATTTTTGTTGTACATAAATAAAGGTTTTTTTCTGGGGGTTTTCTGGAATCCTCGCTAGAAATAAAGTCAGATAGTGGCAATGTTTTTATTTTGATAATATAACAATCAGTCACAACCACATATCAGATGTTACTGAGGGATGACAGACCTCATTCAATCCTACAGCAGAGATTATGGTGAAAATTCAATCAAATTGTATAATATGACCGTTCCAAAAGTTTATACTTTTTCTTTAATCTCTAGACATTTTTTTTAAGAGACAATTTTATCAGTAACAGGAAAATGACCATCTTGTAATAACAAAAAAATATTTAAAATTCAGCAAAGAGTTTTAGTCATTATTTTTCAAAAAGGACTATCATTATGCAATTGTTTAAAAAAAAAAAACATGTCAGAGAACATAATATTATTATTTTATATAATTATAATATTATACTGCATAAGAAAAACCTTTATATTAAAACTTTGTCCAATGACAAGTAAGGAGATTAAAATTACAATTTAGTTTCAACATTTCCAGCTTAAACTGATACTGATAAAGCAACGGTCATTCACCTGTGCAATAGCATTCACAGAACAAATTAGATTGGGTCTGTCATCCTTTGGAAAGAAAAATGAGCAATAAACTATCACACAAATCATAATCATCCATCAATAAAATCATAATCATCCATCAATAAAATCATTAACATAATCATACAAATAAATATTGATAGATCTTATAATGCTGAAGAGCAATGCAAGCAAGAAAAAATATATCAAATAGCTTAGTTTATACATTCACTGTATGAATATCTTCATAAATAACAGAAACAGGTAAAACGCAACAAAGAAACAAAACAATGCAAGCAAAAACAAGGACAATGGTTTACAAGGAAATGCATGTTTAAATAAAACCAACTGCAATTTGCTTTTAGTGTGTTTACTGTGTGTGATTATGTCAATTGAATGGTATGTAGGATTGAAAAAGAAAATTCCATGCATAATGGTTGATGGAGACCTATGCAATTGATGCTTTTTCAAATTTTGCAGCATGTAAAAAGCGATGTCACATGTCTTGACAAGAAAAAATCAGAAAACCTTACATAATATTGTTGATTAATTAATTTGTATAATAATGATCTATGTATGTTTTTTAAACACTTTATTTAATCAACATGAATAAACTTGACAACTGTCTTATGTTACGTACATTTAACTTTTATAAGAATGCTGAGTGTTGAGTACCAATTAACATGATTTCTTGGTGTTGATGAAATGAAATTTTCTTCAAAATTAAATAGCCACTTCAAAGTTAAACGATGACGTCGTATTAATCAGTAGAAACATTTTCCATGAATTTACACCCATGTATGATCAAAACATTGAATTTTATTAAATCAGTAATTGGTAATCTTGACTAAACTACATACACAGCCTATAGCTGTAATGACTTGTACAAGTACTTACAAATAGCTAAATGAGATCAAGCTTCAGAAGCACCTTTTTCTCTTATTGAGTTTTCAAGAAATATTTCAATGCAAGCGACTGTCACACAGAAGCAAAACAGATGGTTAACTTGTAGTAAAAAAATCTCGTCTTAAAACCTTTACAGTAAAACTTAGTTAGAGCAAAGTCCTAGCTGGGAACTTGATGATTCACTATTCTATAGCAGTAATGTGTTATATCTTAATAAAGAAATGCTTTAATATTATAAGACTTGGTGTACTAGTGTAAATATTCTTTTCCTTAGCTACATAGTATGCTTATTGAACTATTCAATGCAACACTTACATGTACTTAAAAAAACCAAATGTGTAAAAATCAAATGTAAAAAGATTAAATTCTCAGGGTATTTGCAAAAAAAAAAAAAGTCACATGAATATTGACACTTTTTTTATATAACAGAGGAGGTTTCAAAATCACTTCACTGTATCCAGCACAATACTTGTGACAAAAATATCAAATCGATTCTTTACAACAACGCAATTATTTGCTAATTATTCATGTAAAAATAATTCTACTTTCTATAACACTGGTAGCAACAAGCAGAATACAAAATCAGCAGCATATAAGCATAAAACATTCCATATTAAAAAATAATCTGTTATAATACCAATCATTTTTTGGAGGGTATAAATCTACCAATGTTTGACAAAAATGCCATAAAAAAGACAGTATGGTAAATGTACAGCTTTAAAACAAATATTGTTAATATAAAAAATGTACAACTGTAGTATACCAGATACTCTAAAATCTATGTTTATAAATTTATCTTAATAAAAAATATTTATACCTTAAAACATAGTCTTATTTCTGAGATATTGAATATCTAGAAGCAATTCAAGTACCAGTGTGTTCTTTATAGACATACTGTTAATTTTTATTTTTTTTATTTTTTTTTTATTTTTTATTTTTTGTAAAAGGGTGGAAAAATTACTATCATTTCTATGCCCCTAAAAAGAAACCAATAAATCTGTTTTGCAGAATAATCATATTGATATTTTGTTGTTGAAAGTCTAAAAATATTTCAATACATATATAAAATAGATTTCAATCATCTACAGTAATAAACAAAATGAGCACTGATTACAATTCACAACAATTTTACATTTATTAGTAAGAAATGAATTGAACATGTTTTATTGACTAAATATGTCAAAAGGATGGGACACAAGTTCTAATAACTCTCCTCAATACATACATGTACTGTACATTACAATTATTTAGTAAGAAGCACTAAGCTTGGTGGGTATATATCTTATGAATCTACAGAATACATATAATTATCACATTAAAACTTCTTTCAAATAACCACATAAATCAAACATAACCAAATTAAACTCAACAAAAATCATTTCCACAAAAGTTTGGCTAAAAAAAACCAGTTCTTTATATTTTTCGAACATGGTCCCAAAACAATGCAACATGGAAACAAACAAAAACAAAATGGTAATATGAAATTTCCACAACCAAAATGAAGCCATTTATGATTCAAAGCCAAAACACTACATCAACAATGCCCCTAACTAGAAGAGTTACACTGCATCAGTGATGATAAAATGTTTATGTGACCTATTCTATAAGTACTGGTTACATAACCTGTAAACATCACAAAGAAGTTATTGCAAAATACATGTATCACAGCAAACAACCTCTCCAAGGGAATTCATCAACATCAGTCGTTCCATTATCACAGACCATTGCAAAATATCATGCACCTGCAAGTGTACTTTTGTGTTTACAGTTGAACTTCGATATCTCGAACTCTGATGTCTCGAATACAATGGATATGTTGAAGTGATTTGTAAGTCCTAACCACTTATTTTTTAAGTAATTTACACTCGATATCTCCAATACTCAGATATCTCAAAGTTTTTAAAGTTCCATCTAGTTCGAGATAACAAAGTTTGACTGTATATGTAAGCAAACTTTCAGTAGTTAAACTATAAGGACAAAATTAAGCTAAAAATAAGGATTTTATCCAAAATAATTACTTTCAAAATTGTGATAATTTTTCCAATAAAAATTTAAACTACTAGAAAAAAAGTTAAATGGACTTTGTTTTCATGATGACAGAATAATGCATCTCCTCCTGCAAAATGCTTTGATCTACAAATGCAAGCATGATACATGTACAACTGATTTTCCCTGATAGTTCTGTGTCAACATAATTATTATGCAATATAAGTATTATTACATATACTGGTACTCTATATATGGCACTTATTAGGATATAGTTGAGCTGGTAAGATATTTAAAATTTCCTGATGACCTAATGACCTGCAATGTTCATCAACTCTCCATCAGTTGCATTGGTACCAAGGCCACAAAATGGAACCCTTCTTTGTTCACCAGAATATGCCCAATGTTCAGGGGTTCCACGTGACAGTTCTTTGGCTTAATTTCCTCCTTGACCTCAAGCTGATCCCCAGTGGAGTTCAACTTATGGATAGTGATGGGAACTTTCAGCATCTCGGCCATGGCCTTGATTTCTACATGATCCGCCCATTTGTTGTTCTCAGTGCCTCTCAACAAGTTTTCCCAACTCTCGGTGACAAAGTCCTTGTACAATTTGGCATTGCTTTCAAGGTATTTCCTCAGTTTTTTCCTGAGAGTGGACACATCCCAGCCATTTTTGGATACATAGAGTCTCAGAACACAGTGATAGAAACAGCTGCCATCTTTAGGAACATCCTCCACTTGCCAGCCCTTCTTCTTGGCAGCCAGTTTCATGTCCTTCATATACTCATTGCAGTCAGGAGAACTCTCCTCTTTTTCCACATTATCATTCTCCTATAGTTAAAATAAAAGGTTTCAAAATTTTGAAATTTCATCGCGTATGAAAACCACTTTGTATTTTTCTGAGTACTCTCTCTGTCTCTCTCTCTCCCTCATGTATCAGAAAATAAAAGCATTAATTAGCTTATATAGAACTAAGAATCATCGTATTTATGAAAACCTTACAGGGCCCAGACATGAGGATTAAAGACATTGACAAGGACTATGTTTTGACCTTACCATTTGACTTAGAAAATTAGATCCAAATCACTGCATATCATAAATTACCCTCAAGGTAACTATGAATGAAGTATGAAGGAATTAGAACTAAGGGGAGAAAAAAATGCTTCTGACTACTTTAAACAGAGAATTGCCATGATTTTGACCTAGCTACTTGCATTGGTTCCAAGTTCACTACACATCCTTTAACCATAAGAACTCTATGGACAACGTCACTGAACTAGAATTTAGAGATCTGCAATTGACTTTTGACTGAGGAACTTGCACACCATTAACACAAGGGGGCCTATACTATGCTACAACTTTACAGAATTTTTATGACATTGACATCTGATCTGGAACTTGCTTCAAGGTCAATAGAAAATCATTGGGAATATGCACCAGACAAGAATTTAACCAATATATCACTGACAGATAAGACCTTGACCTTTCACCCAATAACTTACTTCAATGTTAATGCACACTCTTTACCTAAAGGTAAGTATGAACCAGATTGGGACAATTGAAGACAAAATATATTCTTAATAAGTGATTTTAGAGGGATTGACAGGAGAATCAACAGACAGATAAACATACAGACTGATAACTTAGGTGCCTGCAGTGCTGAGCTAAATATCTTTAATTGTATTAATAAAGCATTAATATCATGCATACCTTTGTGCTTTCAGTTTCTTTACAGACTTCCGAGTCATCATCTGGTATAGGTGAATTCTCAGCCACCTTGCTATCTGGATTAGGGTCCTATTGACAAAAAGCATCAACTTCTTTAGAACTGCAACATTTCTTATTTTGATCCCACCCCCTGAGCATAAGAAAGAAAAGGATCTGGGATATTATACAATTATTGCTGTTTTTTAGGCCAATACGATGATTAAGCTACCCGAGAAGTACATGTACAATATTGACTAAGCCAGGAGGAGGGCAAGGTGAATATTGTACTTCTTGGGTAGCCAAATCATCATATTGACCTCAAAATCAGCAATAATTGTATTATTATACAATGTATGATTCAGTGACAAATTAATGTAGACATACCAAATTGAGAGTTATCATAACGAGGAAAAGCTTATCACCTTTATTAAATTTGGTAATATCAGGTTAAAGTCATCGCTGAACAGGTGAGAAACTCGAAATTCCATTGCAATCATAGCATTGTAGAAAAAATCAAATGTTATATTCACCTAGTAGGTCATGTGCAGGTGAATATCACAATTGATTAAGTAAATATATTTTTTCTAAAATGCTGGATTTCAGTCAATCAGAGAGCAAGGAATTAATCAATCAAATAATAACACTGTTTATTTATGTGTACTACATTACTGTAATACAAACCTTGTTACTGGCAATCTCTTTGGGGATTGTGGAGTCTACATCAGGAAAATCCCTATCAATGCAGCCATCAGAGTCTGGGCCCTTAAAAAACAACATTGTCTTGGATAAAATTTTCATTTCAAGTACTATGGAATTATTTGAATTCTATAAATCATTTAAGTTTTTGTCAATTTTTTGGAAAGTTCATGGGGATGTAGTAAATGGATTGTCTTGTACAAATAATGAATATTATAAAGACCGAGTTTTATCTTCCTTAGATTTTTGACACTTGGTCTCCCACAAAAATTAATCCATCACATAATCTAATGGTTTCACAGTAGTTATTTTCACTATTCCAGATTTTAGAGACAGAAATTTATGTTGTTTCGAATCATCCATATCTTTGCTAGGTAAATAAAAAGTTCTCTTTTAAGATATTAATTTTTAATTCATGTAGAATTTGTCCTGACCCAAGAGCAGTGTAGGCATAAATACTTAATTGTAATAAATAAATGTAGCACAATTGTTTAAAATCATGTATAAAAAACATGTATTTCTTTCGCTCAACATTGGGGCTACATGAGGAAAACCTTCCATGTAATTTTATTCTGTATTCCTAATTTTTCACTCAAAATTGTTTCAGTTCCAAGTCTCCATGATGATACTTTTTCTAGTAATCTACCGGTGTATATACCTTGTTATCTGCATTGTCTTGTTCTAAGGATGGGTCTCCATGATCATCCACTGTGTTAGGTATAACCTAATAAGGAAGGAGTACATAAACTAGAGCTCATGTTCAGAAATTATTAAGACACCCTGTTTCTTTTATATTTGAGAGGTTTAAATAACTAATATATTTTTTAAATGTTTTATTTCACAAAAATAACGAAAAATAGCTAATCATAAAATTATGGATGTAAGGTTATTATTTTGACTCACCTCACTTTTTCTTTAATTTTATTATATTAACATAAAATGTATCTGGAGTCAAGCATTTGCAATGTCTAACACTAAATGCTTCCCCTAACGTTTGTCTCTTTAGTCAACAATTTTCAAACTATATCATATTTTAATTCAGATATAGCATCTAAAATCAACAACACTTTATTTAAAAAAGTCATCATCATAATTATGCAGTTTCTAGCTATATAAATAAACAAGATGCCTCATTGGTCAATCGACCAATGAAAATGAGTGTCATATGTTTCCAAATGTATGATTTCTTTAAATAATTACAGTGACCTGCTAAAGCAATAATTCAAATAAAAGTGACATTACCTTATGAATATATTTGTTAATATGTTTAAAGCTTTTATTTCAACTTAAATCGCTTAGTAATTCAATTTATCCCATAACTACACTTAATCACTCATGATGATGACAATCCCTACTTTTTTATGATTATACAGTTAAGATTTTAAATCAGAAGATCGACGCTTATTTTATTGCACCCTTAGGCTTCCATGCTAACAAAAACTTTACAAAGACACAGTATAATTTTAGCATAAAAATACTGTACACAGGGAAATATTCGCCCCGTTTTATTTTTCTCCCTTTTGCCCTCGTTGTCAGCAGGTGAATTTAAGACTGGGCGAATTCCAATGTCTCAAATTATCTCTTTGTATTCACAACTGTATCTGGGCTAATTCAAGACGGGGTGAAACTGTTTGCAAGTGTAGAAGGGCGAATATTACACGGGGCAAAAATAACCCAGTATACAGTACGTCATCAGAAGTATATCAGACAATAAGCATGTTCAGATACAGTGCTATAATAGTTATTATTTTAGACAATTTTAAAGACTTTAATTAAGGTAATAGTTAAAACTAGTGTTTTATTTGTCACTTAAGTAATTGTGTGGTTTTAACCTACGCATGCAGCTTTCTGTATAAAGATGAACAGAGACTCTGTACATCCGGTGTCCAAAGTAATTAGGAAAACAATGATGGGGAACACCCATGCTATGAAAAAAGACTAATGGAAACATATAACTGTTGGAGACATGTAGACTTACTTCTGCTTCCTCACTTCCTTCCATAAGAGCAATATTTTCTTCAGCATCTTCTTGCTTGTCCTTTTTCTTTTTATTCTCTTTCTGCAAAATATATATAAAAAACAAACAAAATTATTTCTTGATTATTATTGATGAATAATCAATAAAGTAGATGGGATTATTAATAACAAACTTTTGTAGAGTTTTTCCATAAAATTAACTAAAATAATGATCAAAACAGGTTTCAATTTTAAGTTTATACCTAGGGCTCTATCTATGACAGCCCTGTGCCCCCCAACTGATCCCCACCCCCACCTTTACCTCAACCTTCACATCCCAGATCTTTTTTTCATTAATCTTTTTTTTATCAGATTTTGAGCTTATAGCTTACTTATTAGATTCATTAGGTAACAAGTGGATAGATACCAACAAAAGTGATCAAAATAAGCTTAAGTTTTGAGTTTACCCTAATAGGAAAAATCAGATCTTCGGTAGATATAATCATGTTGTAATACAGGAAGACACTTTGGTATATAAAGGTGCATACAAATTGTGTTCAAATAAATGACTTACTGAAAGATATCCATGCATAATTACAAGTTAATACCACAGGTACAGTGTATTGGTTACCTGATAAGATGCCACAATTACAATTATTGCCATCATTACCTTTTTAGATATCTTCCCATCAGAAATTATAGCACCACTGCCAACTGCAAGATTGTTAACTTCCTTCACATATATCTCTTGTTCATGATCTACAATATGAATATATAAATCTTCAGATGGAGGTAATCTTTAAAGGAGAATCATAATAGATTTTAAGATTCTTCTTTACATTATGAAATATCACAACCCTGAGGCCCTACAGTGAGAGACAAGAGGCCTATAGACCGATCATCTTATCAATCATACCGGGTATATGATTATTTTTTTGAATAAAATTCTGAACCTCCATTGTGTCACATTCTGGCTGAAGATGTCTTGTGTTGAGAAATTATACATTTTGAATTCTTATCACATTAAGGTGGTATGGGACACCTGTCGATATTAATGTGGATAAAAGTACATTATAATCAAAAAACTTTCACTGTTTTAAAATTTTCAAATTTTAACAATATTTGACCCAAAAAAATGTTTTCAAATTTTTGGAAAGGTAAAAATTTTAAAAGCCCCAGCGGGATTCGAACTCAAGACTTACAGATTCATAGTTAAGGCTCTTACGCATTGTGCTACGCTGTTAGTTATAATTTCAGGAAAGAAAAAGTTTATCAAATTATGCTTGATTTTATTGTTTATTTCGATCAGAAGTACAATATGGAGGTGTCACATACCACCTTTAAAGTACCGGTATTCCTATTTGTTAATGAGTATATATATGAAGCCCTGTGGTTTATGATAATTGAAGATTTTCCACTATATATTAAATTCCAATTTGGGGCCTCATTATTTATCCAGAAGTAATGGTATGAACAAACTTTAATCTTACTACCGGTATGCCAGGATCCTTGCACAGTAATCGCAAATTTATAACATTATACTTTAGTCTAATAGTTCTTTGTTTAGAAGTATCTTCTAATGGTTTATTAAAGGAATAAGGAATCATTCTTTGAGTATTATGAGGTGATAATTTTGGTCAGGGCGTGGTCAAATCCAATATAGTCCGAGGGGGTTTATGATAGATTTGACCACGCTCTGCCCGCAATTATCACCTCATAATATTCAAAGAATGATTCCTTGTTACTTATATTTATATTATTTCCTATTTCTACAATTTAAAAACAACAATATAAAAGCACTATTTTTTCATGTAGCACATCCTATGTATTACTACGCGGCACAGCCAATACCGTTTTTTGGTTATGCTTTAAGACACGCCCATTTTGTGTCACTCATATTTTATGAAATTATTGGGCTATATAGGCTTCAAAATTTATTTGTAATGTTATCACAGACAAAGACAGTTGAAAATGTACATATATCTACATAGTCCAATAGAGAACTTAGCACCCCTCTTGCAGTCCAAGGATATTTATAGTGGAACACTATAGTTCTGAAGAGTTTAAAATGAATATATTTAGTACTTATATATTAACTTCATTGAAGAATTTTCACTTATGATCACAGTTTGATCAAATTTTAATTTGCTTGCATTATTTATGATAGTAAAACAAGACAACTCTGGAACCTTAGGAATAACTTCACTTTATCTATGACTTCCATCTTTCTTATTGTGATTAAAAACTAGAAAATTTTAATATGACATAAAATACCAAATAAACTTGAAAACATGTTTTAAAGACTTACTAGTGAAGTTGAAGCAGATAATACTACGATTGCGGCCAATGTCACCAGCTAAGTCTGTGTTGTCTGTACCTTGATTATGAAATAAAAAATAAAAATATATTTTAAGCACATGTATTTTGATTCCCTTTAACCTAAAAAAGATTAGTGCCATGTTTGCATGGTTTAAATCAAGCCAGCTGTTTTAGAGAAGAAATTTAATAGTTATTAATTATCAGCAGACAAAAACTTTGATCAGAAAAGTTCATGATCAAGCTTTCAGCTCAGGTGAGCTAAAATATTGCCTCCATATACAAATGTAGTATATTAAACTAATTTTTAAGTATTATGGACCCTCTCAGCCAAAAAGGCATTATGAAAAAACTTTTTGAAAAGTTTGTCATTACAGTAAAACTTATTTGGTACTAACATGGATATAGAGAAATCTTGCATATAGCAAAGTGTTTTGAGGTCCTAGAATTAAAAATCTTAATAAATCCTTGTCAAATTTTACAGATGGAACTTGGATATAACGAAGTTACGGATATAGCGAACAAATTTTGAGCCCCTTTGAGGTGTAAATAACAAAATTTACATCTTTCATAACGAACTATTTTGAATTATAGACCAATCCACACTTTACAAAAGTTATGTCCCTTGGCCGCAACCTTTGAAGAAAAACCCATAGATTTCTCAGAGTATCCTTTGTAGTTTAGAGGATTTTAACTTTGTCATTAGACATTATACTTCCAATTCCGTTTTGTGTTTTGATCCTGATCACATCAAAGGAATAAATTACATTCAACGAGATTTCATCACAGGATGCCTAAATATTTGATTGCATAAAGAAGGGAAAATTTGGGTTTTTCCCTTTTTGACCTTAAGGTTGACCTTGCAAAGTGAAACATCTTCTGCCAAGTTTGGATTGGACTATCAAAAGTCAGCAATACAAATTGACATAATTAATTGTTTAAATGAATTTATTTTCAAATATATTTTTTAATTCACACTCTTGATTATTTTAGATTTCCTAAAAATGAAATTTTATTAAATGCCTAAATAAACAAATGGTGGTCATGTGAAAAGAAACTGTTATAATGAATTTGCTAAGCCTATTACATGTATTACTAATTCATAATATGGTTATAATGAATTACTGGTATTGCGAGGTAAATCTAATGGTCTGTAGGAATTTGCTATAACCGAGTTTTACTTAATAGCATTGTTTAAATCAAATTCATTATTTATAGTCTCAATTTTCATTAGATTTATTTTCTATTAATTTTTTGAAAGTAAAATTTGAGTCTTCAAATTCATTCCTTTAATTTTTCACTTCAAACAATAAGAATATCTCTACAAATTGACTCTGTCAAGAACTATTCTTACCTATACAGTTCTGTACATGTGTACATTTTCTATGTTTGCAACAATAAATCCCAGCAATAATTGATATCAGCAGTACAATCAAAACAATCATAGAGATCACAATCACAATGGTGCCATTACTACCTCCCTCGTCAACAGTCATCACATCAGCTACAGAATTATCTACAAAATCCACATGACAATGAATTATCTAAAACACTTGTATGATCAAGAACTACAAGACCTACGCAACTTTTAATAAAGAATTTTTGTGATCTGTCAACAAAACTGAATTATATATACAATACAAAAGCCATACCATCTAAAACAGGTATGATGAAGAATAGTATGAATGAGATTTCATGCAATGAATTATACAACACATTCCCACTTGCACACAAGCTATAACATTGTAGTTGAATTTTTTTACAATTACCGGTAATCAAAAGACAAATGATTCTAAAGATAAAAACATAAAAAGTTCAAAAATATTATATTACCTTTGGTAGTTGATGTGACCATAAAAGTTGTGGATGGAGGCAGACTCTGAGTTGATGACCTTCATAAATAAAGAGTGAAATCAAAGTATGTTTCATACTACATGTACCAGTATTTCACTGCCTGTTAGTTGCACTTTAAACACTGTTAAAGGTCATTATAGTTTATACTATATACCATTAAGGTTTCTAAAGACTTCCTCAATAAATGAACATCTTAATATTACTTTATATACAAGGTAGGTTTCATTCCAGCCCAAAATATTTTTAGTAAAAAAAAATTTCATGACTTAAAAATACACAATTTTCTGAAACTCTAAACCTATTTGATATGGGAGATAAAAGTGTGTGTGTGTGTGGGGGGGGGGGGGGGGGGGGGGGGGGGGGGGGGGGGTTATAGGGCCCAAGATCGATTTATGAGAACCCCCCTTCCACTGACACCCTCTTTGTCTATGGAAAAGGTGCAAGACTCTAATGATAGGAAATAATTTTCCCAAAATTTTTTCACTGTTAAGACAGCTTTTACATGTATATGTTTTTATTAATACACTAAAGATGGCTAGTATACATGTTTTACCTAAACAACCCCCTCCCTCCCCATAAGCCAGACAGAAATTCTTTCCCAGGGCATTTAAATGAGAAAAAAAAATTGGTAGACTGCCTTATTTTCTCACTTAATTTCTTATTTCAGCATATTTAAAGAACAGAATCTAGCCCTTGCTAAGCATATTTAAACAAGAGGCCCATGGGCCACATCGCTCACCTGAGCAACAATAGGCATGATAAGATCAGCTTAATGGAGTCATAATACAAAATATCTGGACAATGTGGTATACCGTATTTTTCTGTCGATGTGTTGATGTGGACTACAAGTCGAATGCTCATTTTTAGCCAAAAGTTAAAAAAATTTCTTAAATATATCGATTCAGACGATACGTCAATCTTATCGCTTCAAAATGGCGTATTAAACTGCAGGTAAAATAATCAATGTATGATGCAAAGGACATCCCCGATATTGCTACCAATCATTATTAATGATTAACATTTAAACAATTACGCTTATGCATGGTATTTTCAAATACCGGTAACCTGTATAAAATTGCTTGCATACAATTCCCGATATCGCATGTTATACAAGTTGTATGAGTGTAAACTAAACTTACTATGTCAAAAATATTTTACTCCATATATTAAAATATTTATCCACTCTGACCACTATTCCTTGCATCAAACAAGTTATCGCAAGTGTATTCGCCATTACCATAACCAGCCACCTGCTGACTCGGTGCGTGGTCAATGTTTTTAACAATTTCCGGTGTCAGAAGCATGCACCTGTCTCGTGTCGGACTTCAAAGTGGGATCTCAAGTGCAGGAAGATTAGCAATTATTATGATTCGATTTTACATGTTCACTTTGTGTCCAGTTATGCAGTTAAACGTTATTGCTTTACAGAGACACTGTTAAAAATAGATCGATCATTTGTACGACTTGATAATGATGATATACGACATTCACATACGTTACTTTACAATGTTTATTTAACAACAATCAAAGGTTTGGACTATAATTAATCAGTGATATATAAACACCCTTATAACGATACGCTGTATATACACAGGGAGTGAACACTTATAGATATCAGCCTTAGGGCATGATTAATAGTACAATCAGTGTCAGTCTACCGTATAAACAATTAAAGTGTTGATAATCTTACGATTGAATTTTACCATAAAATCTTTTCACTAACAACTCTTTGCTAATAAAAATTAAGACATTCTTGCAACAACATTTAAGTCCATAAAACTTAAGTCTTTATCGTGCTACCTTCAGTGTTTTAATCACATTGGAAATTTACCTTGTACCCGGTTATTGAAAAAAATACACCCCAATTTATCATAAAATATATAAAAACTCAATAAGTTGCAACAATATTTATTAATAAATAAACATATCAATTGTTTTAAAACACTAGAAAGTTCTTTTCGAAGCACTATGTACACGGCACTAGTCTCGGTCAATGTCCACATCGGAAAAACCCTCGAAGTCTGATGCCTCACTATCGCTGAGGAAAAGGTCGGCTAAGGCTAGTGGCAAGTCGTCAGTTGATGCGGCAGGGGCTGGTGGAGCTTCATCATGCAGTGGCATGTCGACGATGTTTGCCTTGATGAACCCATTGATGATGGCCTTCTCTGGTACTGCATTCTAGGCGTCTTTGATCCACTGCACCACGGTAGGGTATGAGGCCCGTCGCATACGTCCCGTCACTGTGAAGCTTTTGTCCCTGTTGTTCATCCAGTTCTCCCAGATGAGTCGCAGCTCTACCTTAAAACACCCGTTAACGGAGATGTCCAGGGGCTGAAGTAGCTTGGTCAAGCCGCCAGGGATGACAGAAGGGATGGAATCGGTGGCGCGGATCCTCTCTTTAGTCACGTCGCTGATATGGGCCCGCATTGAGTCGAAGACAAGCATGCTCTTCTTCTGTCGGAAATATCCTCCAGGACACTTGACATAACATCTGTTCAGTCAAAGGTCCATGACGTCATTGTCCATCCATCCCTTTTCGTTCTAACGAACAATGACGGCGGGGGGTAACTTGTCTTTGATGGCCGTCTTCCTCTTGAAGATAACCATGGGGGGCAGCTTCTTCCCACTGGCGGTGCATGCAAGGACCACTGTGAAGCTCGCTTTCTCATGGCCCGTCGTCCTGATGTTGATGCTGCTAGTTCCATTGCTCTCGATGGTCCTGTTCATCGGGATGTCGAAGGTCAGCGGCACCTCGTCCATGTTGACTATCTGGTCGCTGCTGAGGTTGAATTTTTTTGTCTGGTCAGCGACGAATGCCTGCAATGCAGCCATCATCTGTAGGTGATTTTCTGGTAGGGTCTGGGAAAGGGTGGTCTGCTGTCGTATGGCCAGGTTCTTTCTCTTCATGAAACGGAAGCACCATGATACTGTGCCCTGGAAGTCGTTGATCTTCATTTCTTCTGCCATGGCTTTAGATTTGAGACGCAGCTGAGACAAAGCTGGACGGTGTTTAGCGCTCTGCAGGCTGATCGCTGCTCAAAGACGAAGGTCTCAAGACAGTCCTCAAGCTCAGGCCAGCGTGGTGCATGACTATGAAAGGCTTTCTGTGATTTCTTAGTCTTCCCCAGTACATCTTTCTGTTTCCGCCAGTCTCGGACGAGCTCTGCGTTGACTCCAAATTTTCTCTGAGCAGCCATGTTCCCGTTTTCCTCTGCAAACTCTAGGACTTCAACCTTGAATCCAGCGGTGTAGGAACGTTGTGTCGTTACTGGAGGCATGGTGACTTTGATGCCCAGGGGACAGTGTGCCCCTTTTAAGGGGTCCAGAAGATTGAAATGTTCCCTCTGTCAGAACACTGTCAAAACACGGGAGATGTAACGCGTCATATGATTGAATAAATTGTTATCTTATTGATGATTGGTTTAAAAAAACCCATGTTAAACCATATTTGATTGATTGCTGTTATATAAACGATAATTTAATTGGCTTTTTAATTTTAAATGATTTTTTTTATTTTACAACTTACGGGTTTTGTATCAACCAAATTAAAATAAACGTGTACCTATCAATTTATAATCTGAACGTAACATTCTATTTAGAAGTTATTTTCAAAGACCATTTTAAAGACCATTTTTTCTACCATATGTAAAAGTTTTATTAAACTGTTTATTGCTCGTAAGAATTTATACAACTGTTTATTGCTCCTAGTAAAATAATTCTTAATGACCGGCTTTTTCTTACGAATCTCAAGACAAAAACATTTAGGTCTGAACAATATCCACACTCGTAAAAGACCATTTAATTTACCATAAGTATATATTTTTATATAAAATGTTTATTGCTCGTATAAATTAAAGCTGCTTGGTCCAATTTTATATCAAATTTTGTGTACGCTTTTAAATGATGGTTATGCTAAATATTTGTATAATAATAGGCATTGCAGTACTTTTCCCGGTCAATTTAGGCATATTTCAATGAACAAAATGATATACAAATTTGTTTACAAAAGAAACGACATAAAAGGATATCGCGATATTTCGCCTCATATTAAAATTCGACCCTGACGTCCAGGCGGGTATGATTGTTATATTGTATTACCACTTTGACATCACTGTAAATAAAGGTCATATTATGCTTTGGCAAATCAAAAATCAAACATGTACATTTTATTCACTAATATTTCTGAAGTTTGCTTTGTTTATTATATATGCATAACATGCGGATTAAATAAACCAATCATTCTGGGGACGAAACCAAACGGTTCCCTTTCCTAAACATTCCCATGATGCATTTTATTTTGTTTTTTGTGTTGCCCATAAAGAAAGAAATTATTTTATTTACTTTGAACATTTCTAACTTTGAAAGGAGACCGATTCTGCTGGTGTAAATAGGCAAAAGTCTATAACTTTATACTAGTGTTAACAAATGAGTGAAAACGACAATTAATAAAGATGAACAAGGATTTCAACAAGGTAATATCCAATCACACAACCAATTTTAGATGATTAAAACCAAGATTTTCAATGCAATTTTTTTGAAAATTTTTCGAAGTCTGGTGCTCTGCTTCAGAGAAAAAAAATACTGTCTTATCGTTCGAAAAATACGGTACATGTCTATCCTGTATAAATAAAAATTTATTTTCCCTTTGGATATTCTTATGTTTATAATCAAGTCCTTTTTATAACAGGATGATTTTATACTATAGTCATATCACATGTTGAGCATTGCAGTTCTAAAAAAGATCCTAAACAATTGTTTATATATATGATATAAACCTACATCAAACTCTGAACCCCTTGTGAGGCCCAAGAATGGTCCTGGGGCCAGAGTCTAAACAATTTTAAAGAATCAGCAATATGTCAAAATGCTTGCAAATAAGTAAACCATATGTGATAACATTACAGTGTATGTGAATAATAAAAATGTTTTCCTTTGTACAATTGGATCCCCAATGTGGCCCCACCCTGCTCCTCAAGATTTTGATTTGAACGAATTTGAATCTACACTATCTGAAGTTGCTTCCATTAAAGTTACAGCTTTTCTAAGCAAATGATGTTTTAGAAGAAGATATTTAAAGATTTTTCTCTATATATTCCTGTAAAAAGGTGTCATCCCCTCCCTCCTTGTGACCCCATTATACCCCCGGGGATCATTATTTGAACACATTTGAATTTACCCTGCCTGAGGATGCTTCCACACAAGTTTCAGCTTTCCTGGCTGATTGGTTTCTGAGAAGAAGATTTTTAAAGATTTACTCTATATATTTCTATGTAAGAATTCGACCCCCATTATGGCCCCACCCTACCCCCAGGGGTCATGATTTTCATAACTTTGAATCTACAATACCTGAGGATGCTTCTACATAAGTTTCAGCTTTCCTGGCTGATTGATTTCTGAGAAGAAGATTTTTAAAGATTTACTCTATATATTCCTATGTAAAAATTCAACCCCCCCCCCCCATTGTGGCCCCACCCTACCCCTGGGGGTCATGATTTTCACAATTTTGAATCTACACTACCTGAGGATGCTTCCATACAAGTTTCAGCTTTCCTGGCTGATTGGTTTCTGAGAAGAAGATTTTTGAAAATTTCATGAAAATTTTCAATAATTTCTAATTATCTCCCCTTGTTAAAGGGCGTGGTCCTTAATTTTCACAACTTTGAATTCCCTTTGCCTATGAATGCTTTGTGCCAAGTTTGGTTAAAATTGGCCCAGTAGTTCTTGAGAAGATGTTGAAAATGTGAAAAGTTTACGGACAGACGGACGGCAGACAAAATGTGACCAGAAAAGCTCACTTGAGCTTTCAGCTCAGGTGAGCTAAAAAAAAACTACCCCCACACAAAAAAGGGTCCCTGTGGGGCAAGAGTCGTGAAAATTATATTTTATGTTCCCCTTAGCCCCAAAATGCATCATACCAAATTTGAAAAGAATTGGCCATGTAGTTTTCAAGAAGAAGTAAAAAATGTTTATCTGAGTGACTCACCAAAAAATCATTTTCTAATCAAAAGTGACTAAATATGCTATTATGATAAAACAGACAAGAACAGTCTAGATTTATGTAAAACTAAACATAGTAAAGTACTTACATATTGGTAGGACGCTTATAACAGCCGCCACCATCTGGGCGATAATAGCCTTCAGGACACTTCTCCGTACACTGGTAATACCTATCAACCTCTTGGTTCTCTGAACACATGTTTACCGGTAGTTGAGAGCATGAGAGGGTAATAATAAGAGGGTGTACACAGGTTATTTTGTCATCATTGCCATAAGCAAAAGCTTCTAAAATGTAGCCGTCTTCAAATTTACATCTACATGTCCTGTCTTCATCAGGCCTGCCATCATCACACGCTTTCTGTCCTGGAAAATTGCAAGGAGTCATTTCTTTCTCACACTGGTATGCCATGGAGGAATTGGATGTCCTTTCCACAGGCTGAAATCTCCCGGGAGGACAAGTCTTGTGCTCTATGGTCTTAATGATATTATTGTATAAAACATATTCACCTGGAAATATGAAATCATCAGTTAATTCCAAATCAAAAGTCAAAATTCATTTGATAGTTGATTTTGTTGACCTTCTTTCACATTATGTAAATTAAACCCATATTTTGCTCACCCTTTCGAATTCTTTCTGGTTTCTGGCAAAATTCTGAATACCGCGCTGTTGATGTGATGTCGGTCACCATCAGACAGTGGTAGGTTAGATGATCTTCTGGACATATCTTTACCGCCCTGTTGAACCAAATATTCTCCGCATATCGGTCGGGACATTCAAATGATGGTATTGGGCGACTTGACACCCCATAACAGAGTGTTAACAACACCTACAAAGTATTATATCATAGCATCAAGGGTAAATAATTCTTTTATGATTATTTTCTCTTTATAATTTCTTCCATGAGCAAACTCAACTTACTAATATAAGTGCTACATGTGCCATTTTTTCCTCATCTTTGATTTATCTGAAAATAAGAATTTGAAAGTTTGAATGATAAGACATGTATTCGTGGTTTGTAAACTGATTTTTTTAATTTTTAAATAACACAATATTCCATGGATATTCCAAGCTGCCCATTTTTATTGTATAAAACATAGCATGGAAACCCTAAATATTAAATATATATATATATATATATACTGATAGCCATGAAAATAATTTTAAAATTGCAGATTTAAAATGTGTTTATGTGTAGCATTTTTGGGAAACATGTTCTTTTTTCACCTCTATCAACATGATCAAGCAAAATAGCTATTAACTTTTACATCTCATTTTTAATCTGCCCCCCTGCCACCGCCCTAAAAAATTGACTTTGGAGGAGAAACAGCTAATGTAATTATTCTCAGAACTGCACTGAAAGAAAGGTCCTCCCTCTTCTCTATATTGTTAATGAAGAACACTTGCCAAACCACTCCTTCAATATGCAAATCAATGACTAAATAGCATATATTACTTCAATGCACAATGTAGCCTAAACTACTACACACATTTATTCACTTTAAAGCATTTTTAAAAAAGAAACTTGATAAACAGTTATGAAATTGGTTAAGGATTTAAAAATTTGTGTTTGGAATGGATAAAGGTTTTATACAAACAGTTAACTATTTATCCTGATTTAGGCGTTATATTCTTCAAATAGATATATAAAAGGCAAATCCTGCTATCCAATTTGGGTTTGCAATAAAAAAAAAAGAAAGAAAAAAAGTAGAAATTCAAATTTGGAAAAAAAAATTCCTTGCTTTTTGACAACAAATATCCAATATTCTGACCCGATTTTAAAACCTTATACCACTTCTTTCTGACCAGTCCAACAATAACTGAGAAAGTGTAGTCACAATTGTTTACTTGTCTCATGTAAAATATGCAATGTGTATACTGACTGAGCTACTTGAGCTGGGGTGAACAACTGAAGTTACATCACTTAAAACAAAAAGAAACTCTTGTCTATGTATACTGTTTTACAAGAAGCTAGCTGACAGCATTTACTATGATTTATAGTTGTGAATATTCAATAATAATAATAATGTGGTGTATTATATCAGATTGATATTTTCAACCTATGCTACAAGCATAATAAACTTGATTTTATGTGTAAAATGATTACAGTTGTGATAATCGTATCTAAATCTGTTGAACCTGTTAAGTATAAGAATCGAAGCATTGTATCATTCTTATCTGGATTTTAAGATTGGGCTGATGCATCAGGCCAAATTAAGTAAGATAACAGAATTAACAAAAGTTGTTACATACTAACTTTAACACAAACATAGCTAAATACTATGTAGGTAGATAATATCAGTAATATGACTAATTGCGTCTTTAGTTACAGTCTTGGTTATGAAAGTGGCCCATAAGTGGAAATACCCACTATCAGGACTATGATTTAAAATTAAATATCAATGTTTTTATTTTGTGGCAAGATTAGATCAGAAACATTAATTTAAAAACAAGATTTTTTTTCGTCATATTCAATAAATATCTGTCATAACATAAAAAAAACTTGGGAAATATATACCATAAGTGATAAAAGAAAATAGTATTATACCCACCTTTCTATTAATTTTCTTTCAGTTTCGTTAGTGTTTCTCGAGCCCGATATTTTATATATCTGTATACCTTAAACTGTTATCAAAGGAATTTCTGGCTGTTAAGTACTTTTACTAATTAACCAAGACTCGTTATTTTAGGTTTAGGAATAGGTTTTTAATCTATGATAGGCGCGATTTCTAATTTTTGAAAAACTTGCCTAAATGTTCACCATTGTCGGCGATTAGTGCGTCCGCAGCAACATGGCGCCTATGATATTTGAGTTACAGTCTTGGCAGTCAGTATTACTGTGTTTGCTGTTTTCTGTAATCTACGTAGGCAGTCTGTATGTTGGGATAGACGATAAGAAGAAGAACAGGTAACATTTTTAACAGTAATTATTTTTCTAATCTTTGTACAACGTCAATGCTGATGGACAAAAGCAAGTACTGAAAGAATAGGAGAAAGATCATAACTAGTTTCGTGAAAATCAAAGATGAAATAGAACATCTATTAAAATCTAAATCTGGATTTTGTATCTTTCATGACTGCTTCTGCTAAACAATACAAATAAGCCTTTTATTGGACTAATTTTTGACTTCATCTCAATTTTGCTAATTACTAAACTTTCTCATTTCAGAGATCACCCAGATACAATAAAACATAGGTTTATCAATGTGTCCATCATCACTGTCATCATTCCCATTGTCCTATATTTTTTTGGAACCACATCCGATGCAGAATCAGTAAGTTACCTTATTTTGTGGAAAGAACATGTTCCATAATCTGTCCCAAGTTATTTTTGCCGCATATTTAAGGTCTTCCGTTTCCAACGGAAGACCTTATTGTTATTGCTTTGTTTCTTTTCCTCTATTATTAAGGTCTTCCGTTTCCAACGGAAGACCTTATTGTTATTGTTTTGTTTCTTTTCCTCTATTATTAAGGTCTTCCGTTTCCAACGGAAGACCTTATTGTTATTGCTTTGTTTCTTTTCCTCTATTATTATTAAGGTCTTCCGTTTCCAACGGAAGACCTTATTGTTATTGCTTTGTTTCTTTTCCTCTATTATTATTATTATTATTTTTTTTTTCTCCCACGTTTTCTCAAAAACGCTTCAGCCGATTTTGATGAAACTTTCAGGTCTTATTCATGACAAAATTTGTAAGAAAATTACACGAGCTTTTTTTGGTCGTCACTTCCGGTCCCGAGATATTAAAGATTTTATGTTTTTGCTTGTTCACGATTTTTCTCCAAAAGTATTTAAGATAGAACTTTCAAATTTTCAGAGATGGTAGAAAGTGTCCTGCCGCAGTGCCCTTCGCATATCCGAACGTCCGCCGTCACTTCCGGTCGGCACCGGAAGGAAACAAAAAACAGTCAATTTTCAACTATTTTGTTTTGAAAATTTTTAATATCATTGTTCGATAGAGACGCTTTAATAACTTCAGAATATGAAATTTGTTTTAAAATCGATCCACGCATTATCGAGATTTTGGGCTCCAAAGTCCTGAAGCGAAAGTCCGCGTAGCTCAGTCGTTAGAGTGGTGGACTTTGGCCCAGGCGACCCGGGTTCAGTCCCCGAGTGCCGAATATTTTTTCTTCCTTAATTGTGTTAAGATTTATGATTTTATATTTGAAATGATAGATTTTACTTATTTCCAATATAATTTTATCAAAAATCACAATAATAGCGATTTTTTAAAGATAAATTTAAGTATAATTATATGACTATTGAAATTCTTATAGAGGGTTAAATGCAATTTAAAGACGTGTTTAGAAATGATAGAAAAGAACAACTATCCCTCTAGTCTACTTTATGGTGTACTCAAACGGAAGACCTCTTGTTGCTTGCAACAAGCATCTAGTTATTATTATTTTTTTTTTCTCCCACGTTTTCTCAAAAACGCTTCAGCCGATTTTGATGAAATTTTTAGATCTTATTCATGACAAAATTTGTAAGAAAATTACACGAGTTTTTTTTGGTCGTCACTTCCGGTCCCGAGATATTAAAGATTTTATGTTTTTGCTTGTTCACGATTTTTCTCCAAAAGTATTTAAGATAGAACTTTCAAATTTTCAGGGATGGTAGAAAGTGTCCTGCCGCAGTGCCCTTCGCATATCCGAACGTCCGCCGTCACTTCCGGTCGGCACCGGAAGGAAACAAAAAACAGTCAATTTACAACTTTTTTGTTTTGAAATTTTTTAATATTATTGTTCGATAGAGACGCTTTAATAACTTCAGAATATGAAATTTGTTTTAAAATCGATCCACGCATTCTCGAGATTTTGGGCTCCAAAGTCCTGAAGCGAGAGTCCGCGTAGCTCAGTCGTTAGAGTGGTGGACTTTGGCCCAGGCGACCCGGGTTCAGTCCCCGAGTGCCGAATATTTTTTCTTCCTAAATTGTGTTAAGGTTTATAATTTTATATATGAAATGATAGATTTTACTTATTTCCAATATAATTTTATCAAAAATCACAATAATAGCGACTTTTTAAAGATTAATTTAAGTATAATTATATGTCTATTGAAATTCTTATAGAGGGTTTAATGGAATTTAATGACATGTTTAGAAATGATAAAAAAAAGAACAACTATCCCTCTAGGCTATTTTATGGTGCACTCAAACGGAAGACCTCTTGTTGCTCGCAACAAGCGTCTAGTTATTATTATTATTTTTTTTTTCTCCCACGTTTTCTCAAAAACGCTTCAGCCGATTTTGATGAAATTTGTAGATCTTATTCATGACAAAATTTGTAAGAAAATTACACGAGCTTTTTTTGGTCGTCACTTCCGGTCCCGAGATATTAAAGATTTTATGTTTTTGCTTGTTCACGATTTTTCTCCAAAAGTATTTAAGATAAAACTTTCAAATTTTCAGGGATGGTAGAAAGTGTCCTGCCGCAGTGCCCTTCGCATATCCGAACGTCCGCCGTCACTTCCGGTCGGCGCCGGAAGGAAACAAAAAACAGTCAATTTTCAATTTTTTTGTTTTGAAATTTTTTAATATGATTGTTCGATTGAGACGCTTTAATAACTTCAGAATATGAAATTTGTTTTAAAATCGATCCACGCATTCTCGAGATTTTGGGCTCCAAAGTCCTGAAGCGAGAGTCCGCGTAGCTCAGTCATTAGAGTGGTGGACTTTGGCCCAGGCGACCCGGGTTCAGTCCCCGAGTGCCGAATATTTTTTCTTCCTTCATTGTGTTAAGATTTATGATTTTATATTTGAAATGATAGATTTTACTTATTTCCAATATAATTTTATCAAAAATCACAATAATAGCGACTTTTTAAAGATTAATTTAAGTATGATTATATGTCTATTGAAATTCTTATAGAGGGTTAAATGGCGTGTTTAGAAATGATAGAAAAGAACAACTATCCCTCTTGTCTACTTTATGGTGCACCTCTTGTTGCTCGCAACGAACGTCTAGTTATTATTGGGTTTTTTTTCTGTCACGTTTTCTCAAAAACGCTTCAGCCGATTTTGATGAAACTCTTAGATCTTATTCATGACAAAATTTGTAAGAAAATTACGCGAGATTTTTTCGGTCGTCACTTCCGGTCCCGAGATATTAAAGATTTTATGTTTTTGCTTGTTCACGATTTTTCTCCAAAAGTATTTAAGATAGAACTTTCAAATTTTCAGGGGTGGTAGAAAGTGTCCTGCCGCAGTGCCCTTCGCATATCCGAACGTCCGCCGTCACTTCCGGTCGTCACAGGAAGGAAACAAACAACACTTATTTTTCAACTTTTTTGTTTTGAATTTTTTTAATATCACTATTCGATAAAGACGCTTTAATTACGTCAGAATTTGAAATTTGTTTTAAAATCGATCCATGCATTCTCGAGATTTTGGGATCCAAAGTCCTGAAGCGAGAGTCCGCATAGCTCAGTCGTTAGAGTGGTGGACTTTGGCCCAGGCGACCGTGTTCAGTCCCCGAGTGCCGAATGTTTTTTTCTTTTTTAATTGTGTTTTGTTTAACGATTTTATCTTTAAAACGATGGATTTTAATATTTTCGTTTCAATTTTATCATAAATCAAAATAATACCGGCTTTTTTTCAGTACAAATATAGAGCCCGTTTCAAAATACCATCAATTTCCCGCATTGTGACAGTCTTGTTACTGTCAGCAGCTCGCTAAATTCAGACGCTCGTCGCATCGCCGGCATCAAAGACATGCCGCCGAAGCACCTTTGCAGTACGACCGCATTAGAGCTCGCCAGGTCGCTTTGCCGGCATCAAAGAAATGCCGCCTTCTCATTGACTGTATGCACAAAACATTTAGCAATGCGCCCACATTTCAAGTATTCTATAGGACTTTAAAAGGAGGACTGTTTAGTATTTATTTAGATATATAGATACATGCATGCATGTATATATGCGTTTATTGACATATGTTGATTATATATTTATTTCCTGAACACTATAAAACACTATAAAATCAAACTCTCTCTCTCTCTCTCTCTCTCTCTCTCTCTCTCTCTCTCTCTCTCTCCAACGTACGAATATTTTAGTATTTGAATAAGAACTACTACAGGTAACATGCAGTAATGTGGCTAAAGCCTAAATGTACATTTGACGTTTAAAAATTATATATGTATTTATTTCTAGTTACGGGATATTGTCTTTGGATTTAAATGATTTGAAATTAATTTTTTAATGATTGTCTTCTTACTGATTGGAAGTCAATGCTAAATAGTCATTTTTTATTATAGACGGTGTACTCTCTCCTTCTTTGTATAAGTCTACAGATACATATCTGTTGTCTGTCTTGGATTAAGAAACACCCCGAATTTTACACACGGAACTATACAAACGACCTGGTGACTGCGACAAGGTGTGAAAACTGACCACCCGTGTATGTGTGCTTGAGCTTAGGAATAAACAGCTGTAATCACTGATCGGGGAAATATACTGTTAAAACGAAAAGTCTGATTTTTCACTTTTGATAAAAAAAAGTCATTACGGCAGGGTGCATCGGGATTATAATCATTTAAAATCTGCCTTAAGTTTATAATTATTTACAAAGGTCTACATACATGTAATGTTCACCCAAAAAGCGGGATTTATTATATCTGTTTAGTGATTAAGCATCGAGGTCAAAATTCATAAATTTCGTAATATATTAACCGATTGCTTAACACTGGTCATTTAGACATAACACTGGGGTATTGAGTGGATTCGGGAAAAGGGGGATAATTAACCATACTACATTTGTAAGATGTAGGTTATTTTATTTGCCGACTTAGCAAAAGTTTTTATCATACAGTGTGAGTCGGCAAAGATAAACTTGACACAAAAAAAAAATAATCGATATGCAAAAGAAGCAGATAAAAAGATAATCAATTTCTTTATCAAATCGATTTCTGATTAATTCATCTCTCTCTCTCTCTCTCTCTCTCTCTCTCTCTCTCTCTCCTCTCTCTCTCCAAATGCAGTTTATAGCGTATGACATTTTATATATCTTATTTCTAAAACATTTAGAAGTAAAGAGTAAATCCATAAATTAACGATGTTTTAAGAAAACAGCTACGCTGTTAAACCTTCCTTCATTTCGATCCTTTTATTTTTTGCTGAAATTAATTACGCCGTTTAATATGTCACTGATTGTGTTCAAAATTCATGATGTATACTGCTGTAGGTGTTACTATGTAAAATTGAAACCCGACATTTTAAAATGTATAATTAAGACCGCGGAACATGAACTGGCAAGATTGGAAATATACAGCTTACGTCAATTTCACTTGTTACAGTCAAAACTTTTGAAAAGGGCGGGAACAAATTGACGCGGACGTCTGAGAAAACATTGGATTGAAACTGTAGCTATATGAAGTGTATCAGTGGCGACTGATTCTCTGAAGTCATCGGACAATGCTTTGCCTTGCGTATAATCTCTCCCGAATTTGGATCTTCTCATATTTGCTGATTGTATCAAATAAAATGTGTTTCGATCGCATAAGTAATATAGCAAGTTAGGAACGCTGAGGTGGATTGAAAATACACTTCCAATATTAACTACAGTTTGAATCCAACGTTTTCCCAGACATCCGCGTCAATTTGTTCCCGTCCATTTCAAATGTTTTGACTGTAATAGCTTTTTAAAAACAAATTTTGTACCCGCGAGATCTCAGAAACTGTAAGTGATTAAGACACGAAACTTACATGGACGATAGACATTCGATTGAGGATGCGTTTAACTGTTTCTATTTTATCGCCCGTCACTTCCGGTCGTCACCGGAAGGGTACAAACAACTGGTTATAATAATTTTAACTGTTTTTCTTTGACAGTTTTAGATTGCTTGATAAACAAAACTGTACAATAGGAAAACGTTAAAAAAATATACTTTAATTTTGATTGAGCACTTCTGTTGGTCCGTTTCCTGTCCCGAGACAAAAACCTTGCCTCAACGATATCTCAAAAATAGTAACTACTTGGAGAACCAAACTGTGTGGGATGATAGACATATGTATATTCATTTGTTTACTCTATTTTGTTTGATTCGTCTAACTTCCGGTCGTCACCGGAAGTACTTTAAAAATTATTTTCGTATTTAATTTACTTTTCATAGAACTAATATATTAGTATCTTTACATATTTTATTTATGCAATGTTAAATAGACAAAAAAGTTCTACTTCCGGTGAGATATCTCGAATATCTCAGGTAGCTGCTTTTAAACAAAATTTGTACCAGCGAGATCTCAGAAACTGTAAGTGATCAAGACACAAAACTAACAAGGATGATAGACATTTGATTGAAGATGTGTTTAACGGGTTTCACTTCCGCTCCTCGCCGAAAGGGTTAAAACAAATCAAGCTTTTTATAAGTTTAAATGATTTTTCTTTGACAGTTTTAGTTAGATTTTAAATAATAATGTATGATGGAAAAGTATTTAATAAATACTAACTTTAATTTTCATTGAGCACTCCCGTTTGTATGTATGAAGATATGTTTACCATATTCTGTTAGATCCGGCGTAAATGTAACTTCCAGTCTCACAGAAAGTACTCAAAAATGACTTTTTGTCTTTTCTCAGACGTCCGTGTCAATTTGTTCCCGCCCATATCAAATGTTTTGACTGTTACAGGTGAAATTTATGTAAGCTGTATATTTTCAATCTTGCCAGTTAATGTTCCGCGGTCTTATAGATAGAAAAGAACAAGAATCCCGATAGCGTAAGGTGTATTCAAACGGAAGACCTCTCGTTGCTCGCAACGAGATCGCGTCTAGTTATTATTATTATTTTTTTTTCTCCCACGTTTTCTCAAAAACGCTTCAGCCGATTTTGATGAAATTTTTAAATCTTATTCATGACAAAATTTGTAAGAAAATTACACGAGTTTTTTTTGGTCGTCACTTCCGGTCCCGAGATATTAAAGATTTTATGTTTTTGCTTGTTCACGATTTTTCTCCAAAAGTATTTAAGATAGAACTTTCAAATTTTCAGGGATGGTAGAAAGTGTCCTGCCGCAGTGCCCTTCGCATATCCGAACGTCCGCCGTCACTTCCGGTCGGCACCGGAAGGAAACAAAAAACAGTCAATTTTCAACTTTTTTGCTTTGAAATTTTTTAATATTATTGTTCGATAGAGACGCTTTAATAACTTCAGAATATGAAATTTGTTTTAAAATCGATCCACGCATTCTCGAGATTTTGGGCTCCAAAGTCCTGAAGCGAGAGTCCGCGTAGCTCAGTCGTTAGAGTGGTGGACTTTGGCCCAGGCGACCCGGGTTCAGTCCCGGAGTGCCGAATATTTTTTCTTCTTTAATTGTGTTAAGGTTTATAATTTTATATATGAAATGATAGATTTTACTTATTTCCAATATAATTTTATCAAAAATCACAATAATAGCGACTTTTTAAAGATTAATTTAAGTATAATTATATGTCTATTGAAATTCTTATAGAGGGTTTAATGGAATTTAATGACATGTTTAGAAATGATAAAAAAAGAACAACTATCCCTCTAGGCTATTTTATGGTGCACTCAAACGGAAGACCTCTTGTTGCTCGCAACAAGCGTCTAGTTTCTTAAATTATTCTACATTAATAGATACCTCTGGGTTCAGATGATGTTCATTCAATAGTATGAAAAAATCCCAAGATTTCCCCTTCGAAATGCCCCCTCTAGCTTGTCAGGTTTCAATACATGGCTAAGAATAAAATGTCTACGGGGATTTTGCATTACAAAAGAGATGAAAGTACCCAGATGATAACGTTGAAAAATTGTGCAAGGTATTCCGAGTGTCTTCCGAATGGAGAAAAGATGTCAACATTCCCCATTATAAATCTCCGTAAGAAATCTGTTTTCGTGCCTGTGAATTTTTACAAAGGAAAAATGATAATGTGTGAATGAAGTTATATTGGAAATCTTCCCTTTCATCGATTTTAATTGCACTTCTTTCACAGGCATGTGTATTTTTATTAAAAATTGTCCAAATGTGCTGCATAAATTATCTTGGGACAGACTCTAGTTCTTTATTTACCAGAAGTTTAAACTTTAACTGAATGTAAACATGTTTACGGATATATTTTTATTTGTGACAAAGAACACCTTTATGGTGTGACATAATGAAAAGATGAATAATATAAAAAAGAATTTGCTTTTCCTGCTGTTGTGATATGTGAGTTTTAATTAAGAACAAAATAGGCACATATAATTTTTTATGCATTGAATCGATGGAACTTCAAGATAATATTACTTATAATTAACCACTTTTATGGATTAAGCTTTCATGTTTAAGAAAATATAGCAAAAAACAACATCTTGCAGAAAAATTCAGTCATACAATATTGTCTTATAATACATATTCACCAAAATTTTATTAGTTATAATCCCACAATTGTTTCACATGCAGTGTATAATAACTTGATTGTAATAGTTTGCAAAGTCCATTCAGAGTGTTAATGATGGGACTTCATTAATTATAAATAGCACTGCTATGTTCAGATGATACACCACTTTGCTTGAATTGGTATATGAAAGTCAAGAGTTTGAACAAAATATAGAATAAAATCTTCATCATGACATGTATTAACAGATAGATAAAATTGATCATTTTTATGCACTACTTTTGTAGGCCCACACCTTTCTGGAGTGGCTGGGAATTCGATTCCATGGCTTCATACCATCCCTTATCCTGCCTCTGATTCTCACTATGGTAAGACTGATGCTGGCTCTTACTTTTTTGAGAATTTGATTGCTTATTTTCTCTTTGACTGTTAAGTTTTTGATTGTTGCTTATTTACACCATGGTAAGACTTGGATATATAGTACATGTAATATCTTACTCTTGATTTTATAAAATGTGTATACTATTTTTCTTTATAAATCAGGCAGAATTATTGATAAGAACATTGGCATATTGATATATTTTGCAGTAGGAGCTGTGTTTGCTAACAAAAATCTTCCATTGCAGGTCCTTTTCTTAGGGCCGTTGACTCTACACTATGTGGACGGTGTTTTTAGAATTTACTTAGGTATGTACAGTGTACCAGTACATGTACCAGAGCCTTGTTTTTTAAGCATATTTCCTAAATCTTGGGGCTTGTGCATTTTCATTAATTGCACTTAATAAAACATATATATAGCCAACTTAGATACATGTAGCTTACTTCATATACCAATAGAAAAGAACGAACTATGTCAACTTATCTTTTACTTGTAGAACCAAGATACTGGGTCAACAGTTTGCAAAACCTGATCTGGATTAGAAACCACATTGTTGTAAGTTTAACATTTTTTTTTTTGCTGGGTGTCCTGGAGACAAAACAAATGATCATAGGTGTAACTATTGCATTGTTTTGAAGGCCCCCATTACAGAGGAGATGATCTACAGAGCTTGTATGCTGCCACTGCTAGTCCCAAGTTTTGGCGCAGGATGGTCAGTTTTTCTGTGCCCACTTTTCTTTGGTGTTGGTAAGATATTTCTTCAACATTCTTTTATGTTAAGAACATGCAGTAAAATGGTTTGTAATATGTAGAAATGAATTGAAGTTTTTTTCTTTTACAGCACACTTTCATCACATGATTGAAAAAGTTATAATAGCCAAAGAACCAGTGTCAGAGGCATTCAAAAAGTCATGTAAGTCGAATCACCTGGTAAATATCTACCAATAGCGAAGCAATTGTTTACTTTGAGGATCTCAAGGGGGAGGGGGTGTTATTATACATGTAATGTTAATTTTACATTGAATGTACAATTCTTGATATAATAATTGCTGCTCTCTGTGTATTGGTTAAGACGTATGCGTTCATATAAACTAGTCAATTTTCTTTTGCTTTTAGCTTATTTCTGAGGCAAGCAAACATTAGAATTTCAGTATTAAGTTTAATTTTCACTTTCATTTTTCAGTATTTCAGCTAGGATTTACAACAGTATTTGGTGCATACTCAGCATTTATATTCCTCAGGACAGGTAAAAATTCCAGGTTCTAAACAAGTCAATTAAGAAATAAGAAACAAGAATTCATCATTTTTCTCTAATTTAGATGAATGGAATGAATCTGTTATCTTTGATCCTTTTCTAGGCCACTTTGTGGCGCCAGTAGTGGTCCATGCGTTCTGTAACCACATGGGGTTCCCGGCCTTCCAGGAAGTCATGGCCCACCCCAACACAGAAACCAGACACAAGCTGATGGCCAGCTTTGTCATCGGGCTCGTCATGTGGATGGCTCTCTTGTACCCAATTACCTCCCCTTTCCTGTACAGCAATGACATCTATGATTTATGATTTTTGGCACATTTACTATATCGTGGCAAACTATTTAATACAGCTGTTGTTTGAATGAATTGGTCTCATTATAAATGTGATTTAATTGTGCCAGATATTGTTGGTGGTGATCTATTTTCACTGTAATTTACTTAGGGGTATTCAGATGTGTTTCTTCTTTGTTTGATATCTTGTTTTTAAGGAAGTTATTGATGAATTATTGTTAGAAAGTGTGGTGTTAAACATGAATTGTCAAATTAAAAAGCCTCAATCAGTGTAGTAATTAAGGAGAATGCCTTTTTCAATAATAATCACTAGCTGAGTTTGAATCACAGAGAAAATATTTTCTTTCTATTAAGAGTTTAATGGAAATTCAAATTTTAAGAAAAATATCCTTGTGTTCAGCATTTACATGTACGTTTTCTTTGAATAGAAAATTTCATTGAACAATAGGAGTTATCCCCCTTTTACAAAAGTCCAGCACAATGTGATTTACAATGTCTAGTATTTGTCTTGCTGTAGAACAATCAGTGCCCTTGTGTTTTATCGGATGTTCGTTTGGTGCAATATCAGTTTAGTTTGTGCAGGGTGAATGTGTGTAAAAAATTGAGTGGAAGAGTCCAATTGCTAGGTGGCAATTAATATTAACACCTGTAAGAGTATTTAAGCATTTGTGTGTTGTCAGCTTTTTGTCATACACATACCTGTATGTTTGCTTTTATTATCACTATTCAAATATCATTGCATGGTCACAAGTAATTTAGCAGGTGAAATGTTTAATTATGTTTATACATGTATATCATATCATATGGATGGGGTACCAATTTTTCTTAATGAATTGTCCCATGAAGATTCCCTTTCTAGTCTTTTTTTTTTTAGATGTAAAGAATTCTTCGTAACAATTTTTAGATTTATCAATTTTAGAAGAATTTACGTTAAGCCTTAAGGCATTACAACATGTTGTTTCAAACCAAGTTTAGGGTTATTTTACATTTTCAAACCAAAACTGTATTTCAAGGTTCCATAGGTGTATTTATTGCCTAATGATTTACTGATCAATTTTCACTTCAAATAAGTTTTTGAAATTCATTTATTTGCTTTGCATTTTTTAAAGTCAAAAAAATTTGACCTGTACCTAATTTGAAATATACATGTTCATGAATAACATAACTTGTTTGACAAAATAAGAGCAGAAGTTGCCATCTGAAAGTGCAATATATGTATTGATTTTATGTGAGCATAATTTCACTTCCTAGTTGTTTTTCCTTTTATCATAGTAGTGATCAGGGGTTTCAAAAACCCTTGAATGGTATAAGGAAATTAGAAAAAGAGGCTACAATGCTGGTACTCCGATAGTAAAGAAAGTATTTCCGGTATATAAAAAAGCTGGATAGAACAGAAAACCTACATTATACCCAGTAATTGTATGTGGTCCAGAATCTTCTCACCTAAAATACTAGTACATTGCACTTTTCTTCATTTTATAGCCATCATGTTTACCGGTACATATTTTTTAAAGGGGCATGGTCACGATTTTGGTCAAATTTTATTTTTCTATTTTTATTGTTTAGAATGCTTTAGTAATGCATTTCTAATGATCAACCAAAATTTTAGTGTCAGTCGTAGAGTTAAAGCAAGATACAGAGCTATGAAAACTAGGCTCGTGCCATGTTTTTGTTTACAATGGTTCAATAAACAGCTAAAATATCTTCTTCAAGCTGATTTTTTTCTATCAGCTAATTCGTTTTGAACATAAGTAAACAGATCCTAGCGTTTGTCAAATTCTTTGTAGGCCTAAACCTGGAATTTTTTTGTCAATCTTCAAAATATAAACAAGAACTTTGTTTACAAAATATTGAATTGTGAGATCTGTATCTCGTTTATAACTCGACCACTGACACTTAAATTTTGGTTGACTATTATAAATGCAATACTGAAGCATTTTATACATTAAAATCGGAAAAATATTTTTTGATAATAATCGTTACCACGCCCCTTTAAAGATTTTCTAAACATTCTTTCCATATTATGGGTACTTGATGTATGTTAAAGGTGACTGGATGTAGCATGACAAGTCTTTCAGCTTGATGACATGTCACATGATCTATATGTATATTTTGCAGCAGCTTATTAAGTCCATGTAGTCTATTTTTGTGTTACTCATTTCTTTTTATAGTAGGTTTACTTTAAATTTTGTTAACGATAATAAATTGTACAAAAAAAATGATGATTTTTTTTTCCAAATGGCCGTCAGGATGGCATATCCCCAACATATTATAACAGCTTGTGCACTGGTAATTGCAAAAATATGAATTAATGACATTTTATTAATTTTGTGGTATTTTATTTCTATGGTCTTTTAAGTAGATTTGAATGAAGAGTTAACTCCTTCAGAGCTTTATATTGATTATGTATACCAAAAAGAAATTTGAATTATTCTCTCTGATCACGGTTGAAACTGTTTTGACATCAATTTAGCATAATGCACATCAAACAGTTTTGTTGGGATACCAGCATGAAGAGGAGGCCCGACCAGGGGGGATAAAATTCTATTTAAATTGCCCATCTGGAACTCGAGTTAATATTCAATAAATATTTTGGTCAGAGCAATTTATGATAGCCTTTACTTCAGAGAAGCAATATTGCAACATTCAAACTGAATGTACTGGTATAAATTTTTAAAATGTACATTTACCTGTTGCATGATAAAATAACAAAATATAGGACGAAATAATCATAATTTTAATTTAAACTTCTTTTATTTCTTCTCTCGAGTATAAAAAACACACATAGGCTCATAAAAGGAGAAAAATCAATTAATACTTAATAATTTATAGCATGCTTGTACTGAAGGGAGTGGTCATTGCAAATATAAATAAATAAAAATCTGACATTCATTTTCTCACACTAGTACTAGTAATTCATGTCTACATGAAAATCTACAATGCCAAGGTGTTTAGGGTTTTTTGAAACGAGTGCGCATGTATGAAAATGATAGTACATGAAATTTACATCAAATCAATACAAAAGAGATGTTCAGTTTAATTGATTTTTCTATTACCAAATCACATATAGAGAAATAATTATGATATAAATGGATTTTCACCTGATTAGTACAGTTATGCTTATTTGGTAAATATTCTAGAAACACCATGATATGTTGCATTGTATCACATTTGTTCTTGATGGCTCTGTTAGAGTTCATATGGCAAGTTACAGTATACATTTCAAGGTATTGGGATTATCATATTCTTCCTATTTAGCACTTATGCCCTTATACAACTGCAGATCTGTAGCTCTCTGGTTGAAAAAAATCCAATAGACAAACCAGAGAGCTACAGATCTGCAGCTAGCCCTTATAAAGTATAAATATCAGGCTGCCAAAACTTGGAGAATACATCATGATCAGAAACCCATGGTCAGACGCATCTTTTACTAAATGTGGGCCAACTTGCTGATTTTTTCTTGCATTAATGAATCACTTCTGCCCATATTCAATTGGCTATAATTTTCATACTTTTGTGAAGGAAATTTCTCTAATACATGTATAACATTAATGCTTAACAAGACTGCAAGTAAACATTATCATTTTTGCACCCTAAATAAGCAAATATTTATGAAAATGACAAAGGTACAACTAATTGGTCCTTGATAAGAGGGTGTATGCAAGACTATGCATGGATTTTTCGACAATGGTAGTTCATATTGGATACAAGTATCAATATAAAACAATAATGGTTACTTTTGTGTCAATCTATATAATCTCTTGTATTACACAATCTCAGTAAAATTAAGTAATGATATAGTGGGGAATAAAGGAATACAATGTTACAACACCTTATTATATAAACATAAAAAGAACTCAACAAGTCAAGCACACACTCACAACAGAACACTATCACTTGTAAGGAATGACTGATGAAATATTAACACAGTGGGTAATGGTGGAACGGTGTTTCCTAAAGTCTATCACATCATAGTTCATCTTTGTTCTCCTTTATCCAATCATCCACCGACTTTATGTCTTTGTTAATCTCTTCTGGATCGTGTGAAGGGAGAGCACTGAGGGAGAAATGAACAAAAAATACTGTAATGAATGATGAATTTTTTTTTTTATTAAAAAGTTCAATTGAAATAATTTTCCTTTTGGATAATAGTATATCTGAACATTGGGTGCCACAGCCATTACTTAAAATTATAAATCAAAACTCCAAGAAACAATTTGAGGAAAGAAAATTTTAAGTTTTAAATATCAAAACTGGATTTAATTTAACTTTAAATCTAATTTAAAAGATGTACAATTTCATTAAAAGTGTTGAAAACAAGATATAAGAGATCTTAATACACTTACTTGACAATAGCGGCAGAAACCTTGTCAATCATTCCACCTAAAATTAAAAGCATTTGTAAATTATGGTAAAAGAATTAAAAAAATTAAACAACAAAATCATGCATATATGGTTTGAAAAAACAGATGCCAATATTTGTAGAATAAAGTAAATCTGCGTGTTCACTGACGAAAAATCCAGTCATTCCGTTCCCAAATAAAACCATCCCGGTCAATCCGTCCCCTATATTCTGGCTTATCCATCCCCAAAATTTGGTTGAACCGTCCCATCGTATAATTATATAGGCAATGCAAATCCGTCCCTTAGTTTTGGTCAACTTGGGGACGGATTGACCAAACTTAAGGGGCCGATAACAACAAAATATGGGAAATTACAAAAGAACAAAAATTTGGGGGCGGATTTGGGGCCAGATATAAATCCCTATATATTTCTACGAGGAGGTGGTTTGACCAAAATTTGGGCACGGATAAGCCAAAAGCCAAGGGACGGATCGACTGGGACGGTTTTATTTGGGAATGGAATGACCAGCACCCTACTGACATGTGTTTATCTAATATTTGTACATTAAGAACTTAATTAACAAAAGCAAAATACATATATTACCTGGTTGGCAGATTGTATCACACACCCCGGAACACAGGTAACAGAATTTACAATACTGAAAAATTAAAATTAACAAGCATGTGAATATATAAGGTTTAGGCAGCTTGATTCTTAGAATCTATTTATGCTTTTAAGATAATTTGAGGATAAATTGTCAATGATTCATAAGACACCATTGCTGCAAAAACAGTGTGCAGATTCATGGTTTGGTTAATTCAATTCCACCAAGACAATCCAACAGTATTAACCTTATGCCCATACTAAATATTTGTAGAAGAACCCACCTTGCACATTTTACAGTTGGGTTTTGTTGGGCTGGTCTCACAAGGACAATCTTTTTCACAAAGCTGGCAAAACTGTAAGAAAAAATCAATATATAAATTCATTCCCAGCTTTCCCACAAATTTAATGTTAATGTGCGTATTCAGATTAGGGTCCCTGTCGTTCCTTAGCATGCATAGGTACCTTGCAGTATTCACAGTACCCGCACACTGAACCCTTGGCGTACTCTACTTTCTGTGGATCCACTTTCTCCTTTTCATCACTTGACTCTGTAGCATTAGCAATTGTCATAAAAATGCATAAGCCTAGAAAAAATAACTGTCCTGTTTGCATCCTCATAATTTCGCACCGTTGTTAGAGAAATCCGTAACAGCGTCCAAAATCCAAAGTGTTGTTGTGTGACGTGTTCCTCGTGCTTCCTTTTCCGGGTGTTGGATTTCCGGGATTAAAGAGA
This sequence comes from Magallana nippona, assembly GCA_033439105.1. Classification (NCBI taxonomy): domain Eukaryota; kingdom Metazoa; phylum Mollusca; class Bivalvia; order Ostreida; family Ostreidae; genus Magallana; species Magallana nippona. The sequence continues at coordinate 14,060,308 of CM065923.1, forward strand.
AAATGACATCGGGTTCGGTTTACATTTATATTTAAAATTCAAAGAATTTTTATTATCATCCAAAAATATGTTTGAAAACAGATTTTCTCAAAGAGTTTAAATTCTTATTGTTTCAAGAGTATTTTGAAATTTTTATATTATTCAGTTTTCTTTTGGAAATATTAATAAGGTTTCATTGCATTTTCAGGTTATAGTCAATTCAACATATCAATATGGCAGACCGTGAATTAGATGCATTGGAAGAAAGATTAGATTTTATTGAAAACATAGTATTTGGTAATTCAGAGAAAGATGCCTTTTATCCCAAGGTATGTCTCAGTTATACAGAAATATGCTGGTTCATGGTGAATGCTGCAATCAATTGCAAATTATGCATTTATTTTGAATTTACACAAAATTGGAACTGTCAGATAGGATGGATGTTTTTGTTGTTACAGAGGAAATATTTTTATTGTTTGATTACTTTTGATATGGCATGCATGAATCTTTGCGACAAACTTTTGACATATGTAAACCATCTGCCTCAATTTTGGAGTTTATCCATAACCGATCAAGATTCTGATCTTAGCATCAAGTCTTTGGCATTCCCCATCTTAATCTGTCACATGTATAAAAAAAAAAAATCATCCTTATATCATGAAAACAACAAGGCCTTCAACTCGCTGGAACTGTATACTACCAGTCTCAGATGGAAGTAATAAAGTTTAAATGAACAGCTATGATGTCTATAAATAAATTAATACTCATAACTTCGACCACTTCTGGCCAAGATACAGACCCTGAAGCATACCACTACACCAAAAAAGTGATATTTCATGTAAACTGTTTAGCGTTTCATGTGAATCGTGAAGTGCTTCGTGTAAACCATCTAGCATTTTCGGCAAAGCATGTAAATCATTTCAAGCAAAGCTTGTGAGAACCGTGTGAAACGTTTCATCAGATTTTATTCAGAACTTTTCTCATTTATTAATTGTTTCAAAATGATGTTTTACACCTACCAGAATGGTTTGTGATTGACAAAAAACTTATGTATGTATATTCATGAAAATAAATCTAGAAAACAACATACTTAATATTCTTTTATAAAACTTGTATTCTTTCGAACAACAGAACAACTCTGTTTTAACTGGAGACTGCTTAGTAGAGTATTTATACAGTGTGTCTCGTACCGGTACAATAATCAAACACATCATACCTCAGTATGTTTTACACAGTCAACAATGACATAATTTTTAGCTTACTGAGATGAAGTCAGGGGGAGCTGATGCTATAGCGTTGGCGGCGGCGGCGTCCGGACCTGGTTAAAGTTTTTGGTGCAGGTCCTGTATCTATATTATTACTTGTCCTACCTTCTTCAAACTTTCATGGGTGGTGAATCTGGATATACTTATGGACTTAAAATGGATGCTGAATCTGGGCTATGAATTTCAGATGCTGGAGGAGGATAAGGTTTTTTGGAGCAGATTAAAGTTTTTGGAGCCCTTTGATAGCCATACCTAAGTTACTACTGGTCTTAACTTTACCAAAGTTGCATGGTCGTTTCGTGTAAACTGATCAGCGTTTCATGTAAACTGTTAAGCTAGCATGCATCAAGGGTGTGATTTAGTAATACGCCTAGGATCTGTAAGATGGATCAAAATAGCAGAAGATACAATTTAAGCCCTGTTGATTTTTTTATTATATGAAAGTAAAAAAATTGTATACATAGATTTAGATGGGGAACACCTTCAATTTTGATCACAAATTGATACATGGCAAGCAGTAAAGATATCAGAGAATTTGAGCAGCTTGGTGACAATGCAAATTTAGAATAGTATACAATGTTTTATTTATACTTTTTGCATTTATATTTTATAATCAAATTAAATATAGAAAATGTGCATGAAATTCTTTGCTTTGATAATAAAGATATGATATCAACCAGAAACCAAAATCCAGGTCAGTCGGGAGTATATAAGACTTACCACTTGCCCTGATACACTTCAATTAAATTCAGTGTTCCCTACAGGGTCTCACAGGCATCGATTAGAAGACATCCTCTATTGACCTCAAAATATGCATTCCTTATTATTTTAACCTATTACATACCACCTTTGTATTTGACTGAAGGAATTCCAATCATGCATTTGATTAATACGATCCTTACCTTTTTTTTTTAAATTGATCTAAGACTTGTTAAAATATTCACAACTCTCATATAACATGCTGTAAGGTTTTTAATAAACAAAGAATATTAAGAACAACAGCTGGATAAATTTTAATTCATGTACCCCTGCACTTGATGACATTCAATTATTAGGCAGTTCCATTCCGACACTGATGGCAAACATGAAAAATTAAATGGCACAGGAATGATTTCAATACAAATTGGATACTGAAATTTTTGAATGACCCTCTTCAAACCATGCATCATCTTCACTAGCCAAGGGTTTACGGTCCGCTCCTCACTAAATCTGCCAAGAGTAGTAGAGGAAAGGAGTGGATCGTAAAACCTTGGCTAACAAAGATGACCATGCATCAATTTTAGAGTTGTAAACATTTTGTTGCTGTTGTAATTTATGCTTGCCTGTATGCACCAAGTATTGTATTGACTTATGAAGAATGTTTCTGCAGCAATATTTGCCATTGATATCTGACACATTTGCTTAAAGCGCTGGGTATTTTTTAGGTGTGTGTGTATGGGGTAGTTTTATTGACATTATTTCTAGACCGTACCTCATATGATATATATAAAATGCATATTCCCCTGGAAGCTAGAATGATAAGTATTGTTTTCTTTGTTAAAAGGTCAACAGACAAGGTCAGCTCAGAACTTTGAAATGAGGTTATGAAAAAAACTTTGCAAGAATATTAATTTTGTGTCAATCAATTGATTTCAGACAATAAGTTTAAATTAACATAAATCTTCCTCATGACTTAAGCAAGGAAACCCCATAATGCTTTACATCTTTACAATTGGAAGTCTGATTTTGTAAAGTCTTCAAACTAATGCCTTGACAAAAGTCGCAATCAAAACCATAAAAGTTGCCTAGTCCTCAGATGGATTCAATCATAATTTGGTTATATTTATAACAAGGAGAGACAGTAAATGAAAACACATGCTTTTATACCTACAACTACCATAGTATGGCTATTTCAACTGTTTTAATCAACAAAACAATTGGATCAAAAGTCCAAAAGTCAAGGTCAAAATAGTACACAGTAATGGTTTCAGGATGATATTTAAAACATAGTGGCAGTTGTAATCTTGAAAAGAAACAATGTAAGCACATTGCTGATGATGGTTTTGTATTTCAGCTAGGCCAAACAGAGAATATATGTTCATGTCAATGCAGTGTTTAAAAAGTACATGTATCACTTATAATTTGAAATGAAACTCTGCAACCATAATTATAATAACTCATCAATGATTGTTATTAAGGTCAGTGTCATGTACGTGCATGGTTTAGTCTGCTTCTAAACAAATTGTCATGTACACATGTATTTGGAGGACATTTCCTGTAGAGAGGAAACTTATTTAATTTCTTGGTCAAAGTTTTTGTTCATACAGTCCACCCCTCTCATGGTCTGCCCATGCAGTCTAATTTATGGCCCATAATGTCCTGTTACATTTTTACTAAAGAGAAGGGCTGATTATACTCTTCCAATTTGCTTTGGTTTGTTTTCATATTACAGTTATATTTTATGATATTTTATGAGTGCATTTTAATAAATTTTGAATTGAATGATATATTTTTTTCAATTGAATTTTGTTGGCAGTCATTTCCGTCAGTCGTATATGTATTTTAACCTATGATTTCCTTCCACTGCACATTTTATTTCAGAGTGTGCATGTTGAGCATGGTTGTTGTCAAGTATCTGTTTTCTTTTGATTTTTATGCAGGGCAAAAAGAGTTCTTCCGTCCAGGTAACATTGTATATAATAAGCTAGTTGTACATGTATTAACACCACTCACCAACATTTCTACCTTTTGTTTCTTTTGTTACTTTTGCACTTTGTTCACCCATTTTCTCATCTGTATAACAATATTACCAAGTATATACATGTCTATAAACTTTATAGATGGATCCATGCACTGGTATCTTTTTACTTGGATTTGGGATATGATTTAATTTCATGATTTCATATTTACATGTACTAAAGGATATGGAAATTAATGATCAATTTTTAAAACCTTCCATTTTGGTAGAAGAAAGATTTTTGGGCTTTTGGTTTTTTTATGTTGCTATTATCTATTATTGTATAGATTTCATATTTTGCTTTTTATTGAATTCAAAGTAAATTTTTAAACCAGCAGAAATACAGAATTGATAAAAGTTCAATATTTATTGTAGATATCTATATAGAGCTGCGATAGTAGAATCTAAAGTTAAGGTTTTATTTTAGATACCTTGGTTTATCATCTGGATCACGAACATGCTTTAATACAGTGAAGGAATCATATTATGATGATGTACATATATCATGTTCTGTTTAATTTTGAAATTTTTTTTCTTGATACTTTTTGTAGGCTTTATTTTTCTCTTCCTTCCTTTTAAAATTATTCTCAGTAGACAAATTAAACCAATCAAATTATTAAGCTCTAATAAAGTTGCAGTTTATTTTGGGAGACCAGCTAGTTGATAGAGGTTTATAATAAAAAACAGTTCTGATGAATTTTGATACTACAGTTGGTCCCCACTTGCATGTATTTCCATGAAGATGATATACCGGTGTATATATTTATATGCAATTTAATTTTTTTTAAAAATTACTGTTTACCATATTTTCAGTGCATAGACAAACTAGCCAACATTAAGGAGAAGATTTCCACAGCAACAAAGAACAAGAAAAGAATAACTGAGATTTACAAAAAATGTAAGAAAAGCAACACCAGAAACTTGAAAATCAGACAATCTATAAAAGAAAGAAATTGTATAATCTATATAATCAAAATCAAATGCTCTCTAAATTTGGCCATGATTCTTATTTCTCTGTTTCCAGCTGGAGATCTGCAGAAGTTTTTAGACCCTGCGTACACAGATGAGATGACCATGAGTGAAGAGGCCATGGAGGAGGTCATCATGGCAGGTAGGGGTTAAAGGTCACTTCACACAGCATGCTGGGAAAGCAGCCAGATTTTTATCTCTCTCATTCAGTTCATTCCACAAACATTTACACGTAATGATATAAGTGAGCAGATCCAAGGATACATAAGTGAATTATATGATGGTTCTTCTCATTTTTTTTTTTTTTACACAAGATGGTGAGTGTCTGTGATGCCTTTAGTGAAGACATGCAGTGCACCATCTTGTGAGCAATGTACAGTACCAGTTTTATGGTTTATTGATTGAAATAAATATAGATTAGCAGCTTTTATATTCATAATGGAAAACGTGCACTGACTATTCATAGTTTGTTATTCATTTTTGAACAGAGGAGGAATATTTGAGGGACCAAGCTAAAAACTTAGAAACAATGGAGGAATTAAAACCAACTTTAGACAGTGAGCATCTGAAAGGTAGAGTGATTGCATTCTTATTGACCTTTACTACTTAAGATTACCTAGTAAATAACTTGTGATTATGTCAATGTGTATATGCATGTATATCATTAACAAATAAAACAAATACCAGTAGATCAAGAGCACTGAGATGTAAAAAATATTAAAAAAACAAACCAAAAAACAAAACACAAAAAAAAAACAAACAAATAAAATGTTGTGAAGAAATCCATGATCCAGCTTATCCAGTATGAATAATATGATTTTGTGACATGTTGTGGATCGAATCTTGACTACATAAATGGATCTCTTTTCATGGAAATTCTTTGGTTTGATTTGAACATATTCTATTGTTAAGATGGTATTTACAATAGGATCGTGCACAAGTTCTGTAAACTTAAAACACCCTCTCCTGTTCTTTATCAATTTAAATTCTTTATCACCGAACAAAGAATAAACTTTTTGCAATTTTCTTTAAGGAACAGAATACATTTTGATATCTGTTTAAGGTAACATAAGCATCACCAGGTGCCAAGTTTAAAAAGGTTTAATTAATTAATTTTTATTCTTTTTTTGAGCAGCAACACCTAAATATACAGAAAAGTTTGAGGCATTGAGTCAGATTCAAATTACACAACAGGTAGGAATCCACACAAGGACTTTCTTCTAATAAATGCCAAACAAAACAAATTACGGTATAAAGCCACATTTTTGCAGAAAAACATAATTTTTTTTTTAATTCTAAATTGTTATAGGATCAAACTGCCAACCTCACAGAAGAAGCAAGAAAGATGCTGGCAACATATAATAATATTGTATCCTTTTTGTGGACTAAAGTGTGAATCTTCCAGGGAAACATTCAATCCATATAACCATTTGCAGTCTATTGGTGTTCTATATTTCTTACTTGTACACAAAGGTTCCAGATATGATAAGATCTTCTTTATTACCTCCAAATTTATGAAAAGTATTGTTTATTCAAATGTGATTACAGAACTGTTAAAAAGCACATCTAAATACTGGTATGTACATAGGTACATATAACATGCATATGTAATAGACAGTTAAAACAGTCTTGCAACAAAATTTCTTTCTTATATTGATGTTTTAATTCATGAAAAAAAATCAGTTTTAATCTGAAAAGAATTGATTTACAATAGGAGGATAAGTGACATTCACTTCACACTATTAACCTTAACACAAGGAAGATAACTATGGTATCTCGGCAGTTTGTACAGTGGGATGAGACGCTGACCAAAATGGAGGCCAAGAAAATCAAGTCCAAGGACTGAGAAATAAAACTGTGACCAGGAAGTGAAACTAGTGCAATATCTTTTTTTTGAAACACGTGTCTAACAACCCAGCTGTAACTGTACAGTTGAATAATTATATATACATGTAACATTTTTTCAAAGTATGGTGGTTTTTGGTTTGCTTATTTAAAAATGCAGTGGAATGAAATAAAAAAAATAAGTAAATTGAAAGTTGAGTCCTTGTTTTTATTATTGAAAATGGAGTTTAGAATAATTTATGTTTTATTGTTAATTGTTTATTTTATTGTATAATGTGATAAAAAAATTAAAAGTTATATGTTAAAATGAAGCAATATGTATTGAGTAATAAGCAGGGACTTTTCCCTGGCATTTGATCATTGATTAGAATTGCAGTGCACTGTATTAAATGTTATACTAATATGATAATTTCATAAATTATGATCAATAACTTCAGAACTAGAAATAGTTCTTGTTCATTATGGTGTAATAAACTTATCTTGTATTTACCAGCATTCCAATACACACTGTTAACGTTCATGTTGCATTCAAATATTCCTTTTGTAGATGATGTGCGTAAAACACACATCAAAAAACTGATGATACATCTAAACTAACTGATATTAAGCATGTGCGCATCTAGAGGGGATCGGGGAGCGGGGTCCAGAAAGTTTTCACTTATTCAATTCACATACGTGTAGTAGAAATACCCAAAATTAGGCCTCGGACATCCCCTCATATGCAATAAAAAAACAATTATCCTTCGGACCACCTCCCCGGAAATAAAATCTGGATCCGCGCTTGATGGCCCACACTGGTTGCTTTTCAAACACTAAGCAAATGATATATTGGAATTTACTCGTGTACTGCTTTTCAAAAATAACTTTTCGGCGTCCAATATTGTAATTGCTGTATGCGACATATGTAAATATTTTAAAAGTGTTAGTAAATTTTGATTCATCAGTGGACTTATTGTGTTATCTTTGTTTGGCAAATATTGCTGTCTTTCTGGTGTATCGCGGTACAGACACAATAATCTCAGCGAGATTCGTCGAGCCTGAAAAAGTTTGACTGACGTCTCTTCCTCATCTTCGCTAGCTAAGGGTTTCTGATCCGCACCGCTTCTCACGTGAGGAGCGGTGCGGATCAAAAACCCTTGGCTAACGAAGATGTCTTTTCCTATGAATTAATTCAGTCTCGCTGGGAATACCTGTGAGCGACTGTGACGCTATGAATAACAAATATTGCCACCAGTGTCAATATCCAAATAAAAAGGAAGTTTTAAGACCATAGCTAACGTGTGTTAACCCCTTGTCCTAACCCATTTCTCCCGTTTGCCCTTTCTCCCTTTAACTACACCTAAAGAGTGCTAATTTGACAAAGGTCATGCAATGATCTTGAACTATGGGGTTAACGCGCCAAAGCAAAGTAGTCCTCTAAGATGATTTTTTATGTCCTAATGTTCTTAACTAAAGCGGGCCCTTTGAGAAGGTCACCATCTCTAGATGATGATAATAATTTAAAACTAAGATGCAGACAATTCGATCGTTGTTGGGATATTTGCGAGATTGTCTAATCCTCCTCAAACATCTACAGTGAACATTAAATATTACATAATAATATGTCTGTCTTTATAGTCTAGTGCTGTAAGTCGATTTGACATCTTAAATTTTAATTTCATTGAATATTTGATGACTTACTGTAAACCAACTTTTATTCGCGTTAGAGATATTTCTGCGAGGTTCGCGAGAACCTCATCGTCGCGAAATTTTCTCGCCGCGAATTAGCCCTCAAAGCCTCTGGTGTATTAGTTTTAAGATAATCTACATCTTGGTCGAGAACAATACATGTATCACGATAAGAGCACACTGTCTAAATCGATGTATAGACATTAATTAACTCTATACTATAAATTTTTAGGGATGAAAATTTTCTAAACACTGATATTCCAACGGGGAGCGCCTATGCGTTTTATCAGAAGTAAAATTCATACGGTATAAGTACATGTACGTACATTCACCTCTACGCTTATGTGCCAAAAGTATGTCAATTTATTATTTTTTCCCTATATATTTGATTGAAAACAAGGATTGATTTTCAAAGGTTTTCTTATGTCAGTTTTTGAGGTAATTTATATTAATTAATGCGGATTCAATTTGCACTTTTTTGGCATACATTGGAATTAAATAGTTTTTTTTTTGATAATTAACTCATTTGTAAAATTTGGTATTTCAAACGCAACATCAAAATATTGTTTTAGAGATGTACTGTATATATCCTTTGCAAAATGCGAGCCAAATAATCCTACTTTGGATACTGAGTAGTTTATATCAAAACTCAGGAACAGAAGGTTGGAAAAATATTTAAATATATTTACATTTTCCAGTGTCTTTGTCTGTGATAACACTACGAATCGATTTTTTACTATACAGCCCAATAAATTCAAATGACGTATTGTTGGGCGCGCAAGCGGGTTTTGCATAATATCATATAATATTAATCGTACAACTGCTGAAAGTTATATAAATATAAGTAATAAAGAATCATTCTTTGAATATTATGAGGTGATAATTTCGGTCGGGGCGTGATCAAATCTATCATAAAGCCCTTCGGGCTTTATTGGATTTGATCACGTCCCGACCGAAATTATCACCTCATAATAGTATTACTCAAAGAATGATTCCCAAAAAGTCAGAGAAATCAAGTTGTGAATATATCAATCCAAATCTTTTTAAAATTGGTTTAGGGGTTTAGGGGTTATCTTTTAACAATTCTTTAAAAGATGTTGGTTTCAATGAAATATATAGTGAAAAGAAAAAAAATTGACATACAGTGACTGAACATTTGGCACCTGAGTCTAGATTGTTGTATCTGTCTCTGTTTTTTTTGTCTTTGCTGTTTTTCTCATATAACGTTACCGTGCATGTATTTTTGTTATTTTTAGTTGGTGTGTGTTATCAAAAATATAAAAATAATTAGCCTACGTGTATTTAAAGTTTCTCATTGTTTTAATAATTTTTTATCAATTTTGTTTGTATTTTATATGATTTTGTAATTACGGACGAAGAGCGCCATATATTATATAATTTATTTCGACTTTTAGGAATCTCAAAACTTTTTTAGTTCTGTCCCTGGTACCCTATTATAATGATTTATCTAGCTCATAATCGAAATTCAGTTCCATTATTAGCGATATAGCAATATAACACTCTGCGTGGATTTTATGTTTCATAGACATTGCGAAAACGCGGTCATATCTGAAAATGCACTTCCTGTTTAAAAGATGGCTGACGCACAAAAATATCAGAAGTTAGCCACGGAATATGCCAAGGTTTTATTGTATCTTTTTTGCATTAGATGCTAAAAGTAAAACAGTTCGACGACAATTAAACTTAATTAACACTTAACTGATTCACAAAGCTCTGCTTTTGTTTGTTATTGTTTGAGACGACGTATAATTGCTATGTCAACTTAACGCCCCCTTTCACTTTTTTTTTGGGGGGGGGGGGGGTCAAGAGAAAGTAGTACATTCTTCTCTTTGTACCCTTTAAAAATAAGGTGTCCCATTGCTAAAAAAAAAATTAAATATAGTTAGTATTAATAACAAAAATATCTCGTCACACTGATATAATATATGATATTTATTTTGTATTTGATTACAGTTAAAAGCACAAATCCCCGTTCTGAAGAAAGCTTATTTAGAAGAACAAGCAGTCTGCAATGATTTAAAAGTAAGTAAAATAGTTGTACAATAACATAAAGAATTTAAAGTTAAATTGATTTGTCATAATATCAATAACTACAATGGCAATACCTCTCCTGCATACTGCCAATTTAATTCAACAAATGAAATTGTTTCCAATGATGGCCTGTGTTTTGTCGAATTGTGTCATTTTTAACAATATTTAACCAAGAGTTTAGAAATTGGGAAGTTCATATTCTCATTAAAAGTATTTTATATTTTTATTTTTTTCTGTTCAGAGGGCCAAATCCTCATATTCAAATATGTTTTTTTTTTTTATCTCACATAGCTACATTATATCTAATACGTTTTAATGAAGGATGTGAAATAATTTATTGTTATAGGAAAAACTTAAAGAGTGTGAGCAGTCCATCAGAAAATATGAACAGGAAGTAGATAGTCTGACATTTCGAAATCAGCAGCTGTCAACAAGAGTTCTCTTTCTACAAGAAGAACTTGACCAAGCAGAGACCAGCAAGAAGAAAACCAAAGTAGATCTTGATATACATGCCCCTTGATAAAAATTTGCAGTTTTGATTATTTTATAAAGATTATTAGATTTTGAATATTATATGCTTTGAATATTACATTAACTGGCTTATGTTATCTTGAAGCACAAACATGATGCGAGTCCAGTGAACCTCCCCTCCCCCACTTCAGTGTATAATGAAGAACTGATGAATAAAATACAGGAGAATGAAATGCTTCATAAACAGGTGGGACGTTTGTACATGATCTGTTCTTTTGTTATATACATTGAGGAGACTGTGTGTTAAATGATTGGTCCATATAAGGTTATAGGTTTACTTGAGTCATCACCATTAACTTTTTAGCACTGTAAGAATCTCTTGCAATTCTACCAATGTAAAAACATTGCTGACTTCTTTTTTAAATTGAAAGTAAAAATGTTATATTTTAACCAGGTAGCAGAGAGTAACATGCGATATCAGAGTAGGCTAGAAGAACTGGAGAAATTGGTGAAGGAGTATGAGGGAAAGTTCAGTCAGCACCAGGAGGTGTTAGACTCCACCATACAGAAAGACAAGGCCCAAATAGACAGGCTGCAGGAGGAAAAAGCCATGCTGGAGGTGGGTGGGTGGGGGGTCGGAAAAGGGGTGTTTATGGGTGATAGGTCAAGGATTTTCTCAGGAATTTAAATTTATTGTTTATTATAAAGAAACTGTTGATGTTTATGGGTTGAAGAAATATGATTCAATTTGGTATATAACATTTGGTAGCTTATTTATCATAGATCAAGTGCCAGTCACTGGAAAAAGAAACCAAAAGCTGCAGATCACGGACGGACATTGCGTAAGATTTGGCATGAAGCATGCATTTGAATTGAAAACTATTTTCAAAAAGGCTTTAATAGTTCTAGACATTGTTATAGCTTTTTTTTTTTTAAATCTTTTGGGATTAAGAATATTTAATAAATGAATTGATGAGGTCCATCCTGTGCCAAAAATTCTAAATAATAGACATGTTTTGTGTGACAAAGCTTAAAATTTCAAGGGCACTGTCTAGCTGTACATTTTGCCCTTTCTAACACAACATTCCTTGTCTATTTGTATATAGGTTTAGATCTGTTGCATTGAATTTTAATTTATATGATATACCTTGCATGAATGTTACACCTACATGTACATGTGTTTTTCTAGGGAGAACCAGTTGAAGACAGTGCAGTGCCACCTACAGAGGCAATTGGAGCAGGCTAACAAAATTATCACAGACAAACTGCCCTTCATTGATACAAGTGAGATATCTCTTGGAATAGAATTCTTACATTTTGTATTCAGCATTCTTTTTGAGTGAAGATACTCAAGAGTGATAATGTAAAATAATTTTTGAGTCTAGCTAGTTTATTGGTATTTTGAATATATAGATTTAGATTAGAAGAACTATTCGTGGTAACAACATGACAACACAAATGTCTGTGGTATAATTTTCTGGATTTAATGCTTTGGTTACTTTCTTTGTAGAAAACAGAGATCTGAATGGCTTGAATTTGCCGACACATGATAGAAGGCACCAGTTACAGGCACGGGAACTAGTCAGCCAGGCAACCAATCACATGACAGAGCTTGTTCAGGCTTTGTCCAACTTCTACACCTACTCAGAGCAGCGGTCTAAAATCTATCCAGCTGACGGAACTCATGAGCCATACAGCCCAGTCAATATACAGGTGATGATCAGAAAGAAAATAATGTGGAATATCAATTATAGAGGATTAATTGTATTGTCTACAGAAGTTTATTAACGTATATGTACCATCTACATATTGTTTTTCACCTAGTACATAGAAATAATATCTATCAGATAAAAGTATTGTACATGATTAAATAACTTTTAATTGATTTTTCATGATTAACATTTGGCAGTTCCTAACATTGTAAACAAAGCCACCCAAGATTTAATTTAAAAAAAACATTAATGCTTATACTAAATGTAACTCATGGTTACAGATCATGTGTATGTTTTATGTGAACTATTTTTCATTGTTTCTAGTACTGCAAATACCTCCATGAGAACATGACCTACCTGAGACCGGTTGAACAGTCCCTGAAGCATTTCCTGTCCACTCTGAATGAGGATTCCCTGACCACTCTGGTAAATGTCTAGTCCACATTCATTTAACCCTCTCTATGTTGGTATTCATCAGTCACAAACTCACAATGTTAATATTGGCATTACTCTGCAGTCACCTTGAGTTTACTACATTTTACTATTTTTTGTCAGGAAACTTCTACAGAGTTGCAGCCCTTTGCTGTCAATTTCAAGAAAATGGTTGCTTATATGAATAAATTATTACCTTATCAACTCAGCAGGTATGCATTTTTGTTTTTAAGATTAGGGGAATGTTACTGACTTTGCTGTAAACATGTATTAGTTAAAACCTTTTAAATTTATTGTTGTAAACAGCTTGGAGGAGGAGTGTGCTGTATCGTCTTGCAGTGCCTCCCTCGAGTCCAAAAACATGGACCTTCATGCCTCACTGAAGCACCTCACTGCTATATTTAACAAACTAGATACATATGTTGGACTTTTAGCAGCTCAGAGTAAGTAAAATTACTGATAAGTCGTGATGAACATTCTATTCTTTCAAATGCAGCTGCTCTGCTTTATACCTGATTTTATATTTTGATTGTAGGTAGTAAAACTTGTTGCCATCCTCAGAAAAATCATGCTCACTTCTTTTCTCTTTTGTGCCAAGCCTTAAAAGACCTGAACAATGCTGTAAGAGGTAAAGATCACATTTGGAACTTTGATTTGAATTATTTTACACTGATTATTTTATCAAAAGACTATAACATAGTTATATACCGGTAAATGTAAAGGCGGAAATGTATTCACAAGTGGAAATGCAATGACTTCAGTATTGCAAAATTTATCACAACGTGAATAAGTTTGAAAACAGATAAAGATAACATGTTTTGAATTTTTCATTTCCAAAAAAAAAAAAAAAAATCCCCATGCAACAGTTTTGATCCCTAAAAATTACAGAATTTTATCCCATAGAAATATCCACAATTACATGTATCGATTTGTATTCAGAAGTCTCCAAACACTACAATGCCAAAGTGTCGTTAGAGCACCAGCTACCTACAGCAACACAGAGACTGAAGACAACAGATGAATGTGTGGTGTCCTCTTTGATATCTCTAGTCACATGTACAGGAAAGGTATAACAGTGATATCTATATGTTGTGGTAAATAGACTTCAAATTATCATATGTAGTGGTGTATTTTTTCATGACATATACTGGATATGTGTAGATGCCATTTAATTAACAAGTCAGTTCTTCATCATTATATGAAGAATTTGTTCATTATCTGGCTAAATGTATGTGTTAATTTGCTTATTATGGAAAATTGTAAAATTCTTGAAGAATTGGAAATTGGTGTTCTTGTGAATAAAGGGTAAAGATGATGAGTTCATTTTTTTATTACTAGTAGTTATATGATAAAAATTTGATATTTTATACCAGATCCCTGATGTGGATAACATATTGTGTCTTTTTTAACAACAGTTTACAGCCTTCCTATCAGGGAACTTAGAATTTTTCAGCCAGTCAGCTGGCTACCGTACCAGAGGAAGTAGTATAGGAATAGACTCAGTTGCAGAGGCTCCCCGGTCAAATCCAGCTATCGTCTGCTACAGACAGAAGGCAGCGGGCTATCTTAATTCACTGGCTTCCACAGCTCCTGACTCGGTGCCTCATCAGGTGGCTGTCCAAAACCGCCAGACATTGCTTAGTTCAGCTGAAAGCAAAGAAGGATTATCCAAACAGGTCTGTTATATTTTGTTTTGTTTTGTTAGATTATGATGGGAAAATTTGTTTATCTGTGATAATGAATGACAACAATGTAATGAAATGTAATATGATATGTAAGCATGGAGTATGATTTGATTTAAGAAGTAACATGTATTCCCTTATATTATACTTTAGTTTTAGAAAATTTCGAATTTTATGGGTTAAGTTGAATATTGTTACAATTCATGCATAAGTGTTGGAATGATTATTCTCGTATTCCTTCATCGAAGTTGGCAAATTTTCAAGAACGTGTTGGGAAGTTAGAGCAGGAAAAAGAACACTGGATGTTGGAGCTACAGCTACTGCAGATCAAGTACGACAATGAAATCCAGGTAATGATAATGAAATCCAGGTAACAATGTAATCCAAGAATTGACAAGGAAGTTCAGGTAATGACATTGGAACCAAGGTAATGACAATAAAATCCAGGTAACAATAATGAAATCCAGGTTATGACAATGAAATCTAGTGAATGGCAATGAAATCCAGGTAATGCCTTTGAAATCCAGGTAATTACATGTGAATCACTCTTAATATTTTCACTTAAGTAACTTAATGCCATTCTGATCAAAACACCATAACAATTAAGTTCATGTACATTCACTGAATGTACATATGTATTCATAGAAAGTTAAGAAGTTGGAGAAGGAGATTTCACTAAAACAGAAAGTTGCCGTAGACTCTATTGAGGACAACATGAGTGATACAGTCAGGGAGAGTAAGGATAGAACCGCCTCATCAAACAGTGGGAAGTTACTTATCACTAGTGCTCTGGTAAGTTATCACCTGCTGTATTGTACATTTATTGTAATCACAATTAATGCTCTTATAAGTCATGAATGACTTCAATATCTTCTGTAGTCAGTTTCTTATACTTGTTCAACTGTTCCAGGATTTTCTTGTATAAAGTTATGCTACTTATTGCATTTATTAATCAATAATGAAACATCTCTTCTTTTTTGGCCACAAGTGAAAAACAGTACTGGTACATGTAATAGAACAGTGTGAAACATAATTTAATAAAAATTCATAGTAATTTTTGTTCCTTTTTTACCAGCTAGGACAACTTGACCAAGTAACTAGTGGAGCCAGTGACAGCGAGACCAGAGAAATCCTGATCAAGAACCACTTTACTAAGCGAGTCAATGAAATGATGCTACAGCACCAACAATTAGACAGCAAATGTGTAGCCTTCCACTCCGAGGTAAGGGGTCCCCACAAACTATCTCCAAAAGCCGTACTGGTATTCAGAATTGCATTATAATAAGGTCAATATAATTCAATGACAAGATTTTTTTCTTTAAATATACTGTACATCTACATATTCATGAATACATGTGTATTGATTGTCTTACAGGTTAGGGCTCTACATAAACAACTGCAGATAGCAAACAAGGTGAAAACGCAAGCTGAGGTGGAACTGAAGACAACCTCTCAGAGTCTGGCTCAGCTAAAGGTAAAAGACAGATTTTGAAACTACCACATGTGTGAAAATCCATTAAAACTAATAGATAACGAATATAATTCTTTCATTCATTACATGTGGTGCCATTGTTTCAGGACGAGTTACAGACGACCACCAAAAGTTATGAGGGTCAGCTCAGCATGATGAGTGAGCACTTGGCAGGAATGAATGAGAAACTGACACAACAAAAGGACGAAATAGACGACTTGAGGTCGCAGCTCAGTGTGGCCAAGGTATCCACTTCTAAGGTGCATGCTCTGTTTATGTATACTAACTTCAATGTACACTCCTCATTTATTTCATCTGTATTCCTTGTGTCAGACACTTTTTCATGTTAGTATGCATGTTTTTTAATCTATGAATTGTTGCATGTATTTATGCAGCTTACATTTATTTTGTACTCAAGTATGAATGTAACATTGTTTATGTAGACATTTTAATTGTACCCATAAGTCTGTTTAAAAGTATTTTCTACCCAATACATGTACTATTATATACAATCCAGAAACATTGACCACCATCAATTTAAACCCATCCCCAAGCACTTTTGCACTTTCTGCTTCATGTGAAATGATATGTTAATAAATTCATCGTCTATACTTGCATGGGTGTTTTTATTGAAGATGCATGGAAGAGGCAAGTTTCTAAATTCTGTGTACAGGAACAAAGTATTTAAAGCGAGTAACCACTTTAAACTAACTTTAATTCACATGCGAGAAATTTTTGTGAGGTTCACAAGAGCCTCGTCGTCATGAATATCTCATGTGAACCAGTCCTCAAATGTCTCTGGTATTTTATTTCCAGATACTGGTAATCTACATTGTGATTGCAGAATTAGTAGCCACAAACTATTTTTTCTCCAGTAAATCGCAAAAAAAAAGTTGTCATGAAAGTTGGTTTACAGTAAACGCTGACTTGCATTGCATGTCTGTTTTATCTGGCATAATGTAGTGATAATTTGTAGAAATTTGGGATGTGTTTTCCTCATTTATTGATTATAATTTCTTGTAATCAGACTATTAGTCATTTTCTATAATTGATTGATTGATTTCGCAAGGAAT
Source organism: Magallana nippona (assembly GCA_033439105.1). Lineage (NCBI taxonomy): Eukaryota > Metazoa > Mollusca > Bivalvia > Ostreida > Ostreidae > Magallana > Magallana nippona. Next base: position 14,077,643 of record CM065923.1, read on the forward strand.
TATTGCTTTTGATACTGTATATTCTTAATTTCTTGATTTGTATGTGGAATATAAATTGCCATCTTCATATTTTGTTTTACTTTTTAGTCTGGCAAGAAGTCAAGAAAATGACAGTATCCACAACTTTCCGGTATGTAAAAAGAAAAGATACATTCCATTTAAACTTGTGTGGTGCAAAGAGAAGATTCACCTTGAGATTATAACATTGTGAGATATTTATCAATCAAGTGCGATGTGATAAAAAGCAAACCATACCAAGCATTATATGAGGACCCCACATATTTCCTGTGTGGCATTATGAGGTCCATGGACAATTAGACTGAGCATTTTGATTGGTTCATGCTTTGTTTTACAAGGTTGATGTGTTCTTACAAAGTTTTGGTTGAAAATTTTAAGCAGTAAAAACAACTTTTAATTGTTGTGAAACTGTATCTGTGCAATATACATGTATTACTGCTACGTTGATTATGTCTGTGATTCAAGATTTTAAATATAAATGTTGTAGTATGTACTTAGTTTTGTTTTTTCTGAATCTTTTGAAAGGAAACCGGCTATTAAGAATAATCATTGAAGCTTAGAGTTGTAAAGGTAAACACATATTTAGAATTATCACTGAAGCTTGTAAATGGAGAGGATTGAATGTATAAAAAAAATGAAATACATGTATAAATTGTATATTGACATATACATGTATATTTGATTCAACTGCATGCATGTGATTCAAATCACCTGCTATTTTGTGCAGCATTTGCCGCTGTGTACATGTAGGTCAAGGATTTAAGTTTTATCGCTCAATTGAATTGAACATATTTTAATGTATACAGCATTTACAAAAGGATTAGAAACAAGATGGAACAACTTACGAGTTCTTCTCCTTAAATTGTAAATAAATGTAAATATTACACAACTGTTGTTGAAAACTATACAAAACAAATACATACAGAACATGCACAATCATAAGTATTCTATAGTTATAATATCAACAACTAAATCTTCTGGTTTCTTGAATATCTCTAAACATAATAACTATTGAGAAACAATGACTAAGATACAGAAAGTATATCGGGCACCCTTTTAGTGTTTTAATCATTAAGTCATATCACCTATTTAATAAGTTATATCATCTATTCAAATAGGTGATATCAACAATTCAAATCGAAAAGATGATATCACCTTTTCAAATAGGTGATATAAATTATTCAAATCAGGTGAAACCTTTTATTCAATAAGGTGATGTATACTATTCATTTTGAATTGCCCTATTCATTTTTGAATTGCCAATTTGAATAAGTAATATATCAACTATTAGAATAAGTGATATTGCCAATTCTAATAGGTGGTATCACTTATAAAAATTAAAAGTACGATATTACCTATTCCAATAAGTTATCACATTTCAAAAAAGTGATATCACCTACATGTATTTGAATAAGTGATATCACAAATTAAAAATGAAAAGGTGATATCACCTATTCAGATGGAGATATCACCAAATCAGTAGTTGAATGGGTGATATCATTTAATGAATATGTGATATCACCTATTCAAATGGGTGATATCACTTTATGACAATAAATACTCTTGAACGGGTTCCTGGTACGAATAGCTATTATACGGAACATTTTACACTACTCGCATCTCGTAACAAAAATTATCGTTCATAAAAAATCCAATTTTCGGTTCGGATCTTTGAAAAATACGTATGGCCAGGAGCGATATATTTTGACGTAATGATATGCGTTAACAAATTATCTCGAATGAAAGTGAAAAACAGTGTCAAATACAAAAGAAATTAGATAGTTTAACTGAGTTTGTTTATTTAAGAGGCACCTTTTCTTGTTAGGTATGAATATGATAGTTGTAAACATTCCCCATTATAAATCTCCGTGAGAAATCTGTTTTCGTTCCTGTAAACTTTTATGAGTGAAAAATGATAATGTGTCAATGAAGATATCTTGGTAATTATCCCTTTCGTCGATTTCAATTGCACTTCTTTCACAGGTATGTGTATTTTTATTCAAAATCGGCAAAATGTGCTGCATAAATATCTTGAGACAGACTATATGTATGTTGGATATTAAACTAGCTGCAGGTCTGTCCTGGTCTGAAAAAATTCGGATGGACGGTTGTCCATCCGATTTTTTTTTTCAGACCGGGAGCTACAGATATGCAGCTAATATTAAACCAGCTTATTTTACAATGAAAATCAATGGAATATTAAGATTTTTAACAGCCCATCCTTAAACTTATTTTTATGGAAATGGTATGGATTAAAAAAAAAAATCAATATGGTAATCAAATCAATGAAATGAAAATATCTTTCTGACCCCCCCCCCCCCCCTTCCTCCCCTAACCCCTCAAGTAATGTTCAATTTTACTTAAATGTATGACACAAGTTCAATGACAAGTTCAATGACGAACGAAGAAGTAGTTTTTGAATATCCAAAGATATTGAATTATTATTTTGTGATTTCAACTCATGATTTCGATGTAAAAGTCAAACTCCCTTGTGTAAGAGAAAAGATATTACAGTAAAAAATAAATTGAACCTTGTATTGAAAGCATCCATCACTTTGTAATCATGTTTACTTCATTGGAATCAAGCGTTAGGGTGTTTGGTTCTCTTCAATATTACAAGTCTATGTATTAAGAACAACGTATAAAAAACGTTTTGTTCTAGATACAAAACTTTTTCCTATTGAATTAACGAAAACTTAATAAGAACTCTTTCCGGTCGCAACTGATGCAATTACTATGGCACGCCAAATTTATACAAATGAATATATAGTTTCACAGTTGACAAACTAGGTTTATCGTCTGTTAACTAAAGTTTACGACGACCCGTAAACTATAGTTAACGATTCGTTAACTATAGTTTTCATAATCTGTGAAACCATATTTAACGATTCTAAACTATAGTTTACGAAAGCCAATTTCAGTTTTTTTGTCTGTACATAAACATTAACGATAGATTTTACTGATGAATATAGATTCACATCTGTAAACCATAATTTACATTCGTTAACTATAATTAAGAGTTATTAATCATAGTTTCACAAATCGTGAAACTATATTTATAAGATTAACTATGTTTTGCAATCGCAAATGGTTGTTTTTGTGTTAATTATAGTCAACACTTCTGAAACATAGATGATCGCGTTAACTATGGTTTACATATGTGAAATATAGACCAGCGGCGTTAAATATAGTTTCACAGTCGATAAACTACCATTATTAAAGTTTACGGATGCTTATCTATGTTTTCTATCTGTAAATAAACGTTAACCATAGATTTTGCTGATAAAATAGAGATTCAAATCTGTACAATATAATTTACATTCGTTAGCTATAATTGTATAAGAGTTGTTAATCATAGTTTCACAATCTATCAGATAAACTATATTTTGCAATCGCAAATAGTTTTTGGTGTAAATTATAGTTTACACTTCGTGCAACATAGATGCATGGTCGCGTTATATGCATGGTTTACGAATGTGAACTACAGACCGTAAACTACAGTTTACAGCCGTTATATACCTATATAGTTTATCGACTGTGAAACTCTATTTAGCTTATGTTTGTGAATTTGGCGTGCCATACCGATCTAGCAGGGGTCGGACAAACTTGAATATTCCATAAATAACTATCAATAAATAATATTATTATAAAAATCATTATATATGAGGAAACTCATTGAAAATGTTTGATAATATTAATCATTAGAAAAGACGGAAAGCCTTATAATTGCAATCAGTTTTTTGGGGGGGTTTTGTTTTTTTGTTTTTTGTTTTTAACATATTTCAATAGTTTGATTGTGCTTAATTATTACTCTGCTGAAGATTCAAGTTAAGATATATACTTTTCCGCTGATTTCAAAAAAAAAAAAAAAAAGCTCTTCCTTATGTGTGTCGACGTGACATTTGTTTTAGTTCCGCAAATGAGGCCTATTACATTTACAAAATTAAAAAAAAAAAAAAAAAAAAAAAATAAAAAAAAAATAAAAAAAAAAAAAATATATATATATATATATATATATATATATATATATATATATATATATATATATATATATATATATTGTAATGTATATATATCAGAAATATTAACTTTTCAGATTTGTTGAACTGTAAACTTTCTGGTTTTGTGCAAATTAACAAATATAGAGGGAATCATTAATATACTTATATAAAGAGTTTTCTCTCGCACTTCACGTGACTTCAACCTTAAATTCGTTTATTATTTTATTCCCTCAAATCCATAAACGGTCCATCACAAAAGAGGCGTATACACATGTATAATAAGACATTTACAAATAATCTAGAAGAACATCAAGGTGAAGAGAATTTTTAACAATCTATGAAATCAGTTTTGTAAAGTTGCGGAAAAAAACCCTCACTCTATCCTTTTTTTAACTTTTTTTTTTTTTTAGAAAAGTATGGTTGTGGACAATGATTTTATGAAGGAATAAAACTGCTTATTTTAATATAAATGTTTTCTTTGTTACCCAACAAGTATGCACTTGTTAGAAAGGAGTTACTTCCCCATTGTAAAATTAACATTCGGGATATTCCGGAAAATTACAATAACCGGAAGTTTATAAATCAATAAATACACTAGGAAAAATTGATTAAATATAGAAGAATAACCTTTATCTGCTCTAAAATAATTGGAATGTCTCTTCAAAATTAAAGATTTAGGTTCTTTTCTGATAATGCAGGAGGGAAATCCAATGTGACGTCATACTCCGAAAATTTTATATATGGCGGCGCGAATTCTAGGTATCATCACGTGACCCGATGCCATTGTGAGCGAAAAGACCCAGGTAATGAATGACGGAATTTCATAAAGAAATATTTCTATAATTACGCTCTATCTTAGGGTACTAACTTTTGACTTAAGAAAATGACATACTAGAGAGTGGATTTTATTGGATCTTTTGAATATTTAACTCTATTTTGACTAGAAACGAAAGTTGAAGCGTAAATTATTATCGAGCATGGCGTCACATGTTCGTACTCCTTGTTTTGTTATTCATAATATGCGGGATATGTCAGAACGTGCTATTCTTGATTTTCTTGTATATGCATTTCTCCATAACATCAAGAGAGTTTTACCCCTGGGAAGCAAAAACATTACAAATTAGATGCGTTGCCATCGCAGAATTAACTTCCCGTTCTTTTGCTTGGTTTGACATTTTTTATCATTGTGTCAGCTTCAGCAAGTTGAAACCACTTAACGCACAAAAAAGTTGAACTGGGTCTCTGTCAACTATACAATAAACCTTTCAAAGTTTATCGTGTATCAATTAAGACAATTCACTTCAAATTAACTGGATATCCCTTTATCTTAGTAACAGGATGCAATTTTATTATACCCAGAGTATGGTTTTCACATTTTCGATGTGCTCATATGAATGTTGTTTACATACTTATCTTGAAGTAGAAATCAGTAGAATGAATGTGCTATGGAGTTTTGTAAACATGAGAGGCTGCAATTTAACATGAGTTATACATGGTGATGTGCAATTTACACAACCTCAGTTCTATATGCACACTTTGCTCAATGCAGCTTTCATTCATACTAAGTTACGATTGGAAATATCTGCATATGAACCATTTTTATGTGGAAATATGTGCCTTGTAAAGAAACTTTGCAGTTATGTCTTCTTTCTCTCTTTTCCAGATATATCTATTGTATATAGAGTGTGTAAATACTGTATAGTATGACTACCATACTGAGCACGAGTCGTGCCAGCAACAGGCAAATAAAAGACAAAAATGTCAAACCTGCCAAAGACACAACACAGTCCAGATCAGAGGGACCACCTGAAAAGGCCAAGGTTTGTACACCACAGTAAAAGTAATACTTGCGTTCAAAGTCTTACAATTGTAAATATCTTTATATTAACCTTATATTGGCTATGCCACAGTACAGTGGTCACAATTTCTAAGGCCGCAAGTTCTTTAAGTGCTTTGTTTGCTTCACCTTATATTTTGTTCTGTTGGAGCTAATGATTTAAGTACTAGTATGCCCATCTTACAAGTATGAACAAAAAAATTGCCCCTAACTTGTTATGGACTTTCATATTTGAAGACCATTTAGAACAAGCTAGTTCCTACTGACATTGGTCGTTAGAAAATAAATGAGTTATATGAAAACATTAAAGTAGTCTGTATAAAAAGGTTCTGAACATAATGAAATTCTACAAATCTTTGTGTGTATATTGCAACAGGCCACTCCAGAACAACTTCGCCTAGCACAGCTTACATCTGTTCACTCCAAAGAGGATGCTGAATTTGAAAAGAAAGTCAGCCAGGTAAAGATGATTTTATTTCTTAAGATTTTTTAAGTTGTTCCTTAATCCACTCTGTTGCAGTTCTGGAACCTATGCTATGAATTAAAACAAACAAAAGTTCATTATGATGTAATCGTTAAGTAAACCTTCTACTCTAGTAATTGTGACTCATTATTGAACACTTTTTATGACCTTTCTTGTAACTACTGTTGGTCAGATACAGTATATGCTCTACACTTATTACATGTATATCTCATGCCTTGATCTGCTATTCCTAAGACCAATGTTTTTAACATGAACCTTGTCTGATTTTTAACATTTGTTCAGTATTCAAAGACTTACTGTTAGGATGTTGATGGGCCAGTTAAGTATAGTTGAAGTTCAGTCCTTTTGTTTTTTCATTTAGTGGGATCTTAATTAAGTACATGAACTTAAACTGTATGATCATTCTTAAGAATGGCTTTGATATTTTCAGGTTATGGAAATAACTGGACGTAACAAAAATGTATGCGAAATTGCTTTGCAAGACTGCAAAAATGACACAGATAGAGCTGTTGATATGCTTCTGGAAAATGACTTTGAAGAGGTGTGTCTTTGATTTAATTATGAAATGTGGCATATTAGAAATATAACAGATATAAATATGGAAAGAGACATATCAATTTTGCATGTTACTATTTCAGGGAATGGGTGAATGGAGGGAGACCACAAAGAAGAAGAAAAGACAAACACCCTCCAATTCCACTAATTCCAAATCAGATTCCAATAATCACATAGAGGAGGAATCTCCCAAACCAGAACAGACCATAGACACAGAAAAGCCTGAGAGGCGAGAAAGACCAGAGAGCAGCAATCGACGAAACAAAAGACCTGATACACGCCCTCCTCGTCTGGCCAATAAGGGGAGAGGAGGCAGAGATAAGCCAGAATACTTTCGCAGTGAAAAGATGAACGGCGATACAGAAAAGTATGCAACTCCTTATAAATTGTATTTGATGTGTGCATATTGCATTCATATTAAGCATGAATTGGGAGTTTTTGTTTATCAAGATTTATGGACAGGTGAACTGATTGAATATATTTATTAAGCTTGGATAAGGTGACATATTCATCATTGGTAGACCAAGCATCATGGACCCTTCATATGTGGTTCATGTCATGTGTTCTTGATTTCAGTGACAGTAATTTTGGAACATTTGGCAACAACAAAGAGCGTGATGGAGATGGAAGTCGGGGGCGAGGCAGGGGCCGTGGCCGAGGGAGAGGTCGTGGTGCTGGAGGAGGAAGCAGTGGACGAGGAAGGTATATATCCAGCTTCTTTTCTTAGGATCCAAACAAAAAAAAAACCCAGTTAAAGTATTAATTTCTTTTTATATTCCTCTAACTTCAAGATCTGTTTCATATATCCTGTTAATATACTGGGCAGTTTGATAAATAATAAATATGGTTAATTTTCTGTTCAGAAGTTATAACAGACCACAGCGGTTTGACGGTGGCCCTCAAATTGACACATGGACCAATGAAACAGCTGAAAATGCAGAAAAAGAAAATATGGCCGGTAAGTGACTGTAGGGTTGAAAATTTGATTTAAAGTACTTGTACTGAATGAAAGTCCCCTTCTAAAACTTTTGGAATTGGTTAATTGTAGGTGATTTCAGTCTTCAAGAAAACTTTTCAAACTTACTGGCCAGTAGGACCAGTAACTTTCTAATTTTACTGGCCCCCCAAAAATTTTACTGGCGCCCTTCATTCAAAAAAGCAGTTTTGGAGGTTTTTTTAGTGGCTTTTCCAGGCACCGCATCCTCTCTGTACTTCAATTTCTCGAAGGCCGCCATTTTACGACCTTTGTTGTGTTTCAGTCAGTTGTTCGTAAGATATTTGTGCATTTTACGTACTAGTTAATAGTAACATCGAAATAATATGACCAAACACATGTTTTGCTTTTTTATTTATTTTATTTACAACATGAATGCAAGTAAGACAGTTTAAATATATTTTTGATTGTGTATGACTTTGAAAATCAACAAGCCCATCAGACTTCTTGACTTTTGATTTTCACTGACCCGACATCAAAATTCACTGACCGCGGTCTTCGGACCACCGAGTTTTCGTGAAGACTGTGATTTTGTATAAGGGTAAATCTGATCTTACAACATGATACATTTACATAAATTCTCTCTTATTAAGTGACCTTCATTTGTTTTAGGAAGCTGGGGAGAAATTGAAGACTGGAGTGAAGATCAGTGGACTGGAAGTGTAAGAAAAAATTTGGAATTGATAAAAAATTTAAATATTTAAAAAAAAATTTAATGAAATTATATAGATCAAATTATCATATGACATTCAATTCCAGCTCACAGAATCCAAAGTGTTCACATCTTCAACCAAAAGCACCCAGAAAGCTGAAAATTCCAACAGTCTGAATGATTCCTCGAACGGTATTGGTCAGAGGTAAAGATTTAGTTTTAGCAGTGGAACTTAGTGAAGGAACCTTGGTTTTGGTCTTTTTTTTCTTAATAAGTGTACCGTATTTTACGGACGACTCGTTGATGTGGACTACAAGTCAAATTGATCATTTTAAGCCAAAAATTAAAAAAAATCCTTAGATATGTCGATTCGAACGATACGATTCGATCTAATCGCTTCAAAATGGCGTATCAAACTGCAGGTAACATAATCAGTGTATGATGCAAAGGACATCCCCAATATTGCTACCAATTATTATTAATGATTAACATTTCAGCAATTACGTTTATACTTCTGCATGGTATTTTCAAATACAGGTAACATTTTAAAATTGCTTGCATGCAATTCCCAACATCGCGTGTTATACAAGTTGTAAGAGTATAAACTAAACTTACGTTGTCAAAAATATTTTATTCCCTGTATTAAAATATTTATCCACTCTGACTACTATTCCTTGCATCAAACAAGTTATCGCCAGTGTATTCGCCATTACGTAACCAGCCACCTGTTGACTCGGCGCGTGGTCAATGTTTGTTTAGCAATTTCCGGTGTCAGAAGCATGCACCTGTCTCGTGTCGGACATCAAAGGGGGATCTTAAGTGCAGGAAGATTAGCAATTATTTTGATTCGATTTTGCTTGTTTACTTTGTTTCCAATTATGCAGTTAAACATTATTGCTTTACTTAGACACTGTTAAAAATAGATCGATCATTTGTACGACTTGATAATGACAATATACGACATACATACGTTTCTTTAACAACAATCAAAGAATTGGAGTATAATTAGTCAGTGAAATATAAACACCCGTATAACGGTACGCTTTATATACACAGAGAGTTAATTCAATTCAATTCAATTCATTTATTCTCTCAAAATCATGAGTGAACACATGATCTCAGCCGTAGGGCATGATTATTAACACAGTCGGTGTCAGCCTACCTTGAATTTTACCATAAATGGAAAAATACCTAGGATAATTATCAATTAAAAGATGAACACTAATACAACTTACACACATTTAGTAATATGTAATTAAATATCTCTTATAATAAAACATTCCCGGGACTTACCGCAATAATTTGTTCCATTCAAATTTGGTTTCAGTTTTACTGCGCAATGTTATCTTCCCACTAGTAATACATGTATATGGATGTCCCTATATGGATACCATGTGACAATGTGTTTAAAAATACGAAACGTTAAAACTTTTAATTGATTAAAGACATGGACCATTATTTTTAATTACTGGTATTATTATGTATACTAATGTTAACAAATGAGTGAAAACGACAATAAATAAAGATGAAAAGATTTCAACAAGGTAATATCCAATCACACAACCAATTTTAGATGATTAAAACCAAGATTTTTAATGCTATTTTTGGAAAATTTTCCGATCTCGAGCCTTAGACAAGTCGATCTGGACGATAAGTCCGGTGTTCTGCTTCAGAGAAAAAAAATATCGTCGTATCGTCCGAAAAATACGGTAACCCTGTCCTATCATTTGACCAATATAAAATAGAGACTTCATAATTGATTGTCAAGGTGAGATTGATTATTATACATGTAATTGGGATTATTGTTATGCTATGTATGTGGCCATGCTCAGGGGCAATATTGATTAACAATTACCTCATGTTTTTATGAATAAGATAAAGTGCACATGTTTAAGAATCTCTAAATTTATTTGAAATATGTGTAGTTACATGTTATGTACACTAAGTAGGCATGGTGTTGAAATTAGGAAGAAGAGGGGAGTATTGATAATAGAAATTTAATATTTCTGTGATGACTCATAGTGTACATCATTAATATTTAGGTGTACATGTTAATTGTATGAGATAAATTGAATTCATTACTAAATGATTTATTTTGTTTTCAGGTTAGATCTTGGGACTTTACTACAAAAGCCCAGCAATGACACAGAATCAGCTTTCATCTCTCAGTTTAACCAGCAAGCTACAGAGTCCATTAAAAACTCTATTGGCGTAAGTAGTTTAACAGAGGATGTAGTGATCACGTTGAAGGTGTTTTTAAAATTGTCAGTCACATGAAATATATTTATTTGACGAAAAAATGGAAGAATAAGATTAGACTAGTTAGAGAGAAATTCTATATTATTTTATTAGAAAGATAATGTAAATGACTTGGAAAGGTTTAGCATTGTGTATTTATTCCCTGTTGAACAGATTGGTTCTGGGAACCGAGCACAGTATTCTAGTCAGGAGACCAGTCGATCTACCTTCAGTAGCAGCCCTCTGACAAGTACTGCTTTGACCAATCACCTGCAGTCGTCAGCTTTGTCCTCTCAGCTCCCCAGCTCCCTGTCCAGTGACATCACATCCACAGCTGCAGTAGATGCCTTGGTGTCGACATTTACCCAGCAGGGTCAGAACATTGCAGCTAATGCCAATCTGGACCAAATCAGTGGCAGTAACTTACTGCCTGTCGTGTCACAGAACTCGAGTTCGGACGCCTCTTCAACAGGAAATCTACAGTCGGTACTGCAACAGAGGCCAAAGCCACAGAGGTCGAAGTTACCCCCGCCCTCAAAGGTAAGATAGTCACAGCCAGAGAGTAATGAAGGAAACATGTACATACTGCTAATCTGTGGTTACTGTAAACATATTGAATTTAGAGTATATTTTTGTGGAAATCCATTTTTCAACAAGTTAGCATGGATTTGAATAAGCGTTTTTCTTGCAATTCCTATACATATATGCAAGGCGTATAGCAATGAACTTAATTTAGCAGAATCAGCTTTCTGCTTAAAACGCTAAATAGAATACACAACCAAATGTAATATATTTTCAGTATTTGACTTGTTCTTTGACATCGTAGATTCCTGCTTCTGCTGTGGAAATGCCAGGACACCAGAAACATCAGATGGGAAGTCTTGATGTAGAGTTTGGAAACTGGGAGTCTTCAGCTGAAACCTCACTGTTTAGTTTTGGGTCTGACTCTTCTGTTTCAAAGAGCATGCCGAGTACACTTACTAGCAGGTTAAATATTAAATGATAATAAATTATATTTTATTGATCTTGCCTCAAGAAGGTGTTGAATACGACTTGTATGAGTAATGTATCATGTATCATATATCTGAATAGAGAAATGGAATGATGTCTAAAATCTTCCCTGCTATTTCCTAATAACTATACAAAATCAGAATCAAGAGTGATGATTGAAGTTTTCTCTTTTTTTCAGTACAAACACTTCAATGAACAATCATATTTCTCAACAAAATGAATCTGTGATGACCTCAAGGATTACTACACCTCCCAACAGTAGCTCCTCCATGGCCAGTCAAGAATCTCCACGAAGCAGCATGTTCCATAACTCACCGTACACAACTCCTACCAAGAAAGACCCCTCAGCTCTTGCTCAAAACAAGGTAAAGTTAGAAATGCTCATGGAGAGTACTATACATGTACATGTACATCTGCATATAATGTCAGTTCCCATTAAAAGAGTATTGCTAAAACTGAAAAAAATATGTACTTAGTGGAGAACCTTAGACGAGGAAAAAGCAATCATCTGAGTCGGGCATATTAAAAAATTTTAAAGAAATGGTTATGTATACATGTAGTTAAGGAGTAGTAATCATTCATTTCAGCAGAAATAAACTATGGGTTTACATCTTATAAGACATTATAATGTATTTGTATCAGTTTTCTCTTGCATCTACTTTTTTCCCCATTATTTAGGGATTACAAATGATGATATTATCTATATTTCACCACATTCATGGGAACATCTTGCTTTCTATTCAAATTATTAATGATATTTAATCTTTTAAGAATTTCTATTATCTTTAATCAGGGAAATTTTTTATTAGATAATTGTTCAATTTTTACATCCATAAGTTTATGTTTTAATCATCTGCAGAGGAGTCCTCATGAGACGATGCCATTCCCGCAATCTCAGACTGACAGAAAATCCAGTTCCATGATTGGATCACAAAGGCCAGGACCAAGTCAGAGTAAGCTGATAGCTTTACAAAGTTCTTTTCAATGTGTAGGCAATTGTCCAGATTTATTTGAAGTATGCAAGCATACATGTATACTGTGGAATCATCATTGTTCGTGGGGAATCAATGTTAGTGGCTTTGGTGGGTAACCCTTGCACACGAATTTACATCCCCACGAAAGTTCATACAAGCATTTTTAAAGTATTTATTTACAAAATAGAACTTGCTACCAATGAAATTACGTCCCCACGAACCAGGAACATTTGGCTACCCATGAAGAATGACCCCCACGAATAAAAATGATTCCACAGTATTACATGTGTTTAACTGGAAAAAAGTTTCCGTAGAATATACTGACTTTTCAGTTTTGATGCATTTACAGGTTCCATGCAGACAAGCAAAGCTGATTCAAGTCTGAGCTTTACCCAGAGTGCTCCTGGGGGGTACCAAGGATCATATCAGTCTCAGTCTGTACTAAGCAATTCCACTGGACTCAGCAACTCGTCAGGACTCAGAGGAGATGTGTCCAGTCTAAGTCGAGATCCTTCGGTCCTGTCATCCATGGATGCCTCAGGATTGTCAGTGTCAAGTCTTTCAAACTCAAGTGGATTGACAAACTCCACAGGAATGTCCACAGCATCCGGATTAGTGAATTCCTCAGGGATGTCAAGTTCTAGAGATCCATCTTCTTTAACAGGTGCTCCAGGCCTGAGTAATTCATCTGGATTATCAAATACAGGAAATCTCCAAAGTTCAGGACTTTCCAATTCCACTGGTCTGTCAAACAGTAGTGGGATGGGCAGCACTGCCTTTAATACAACTCAGCAGAATTATCAGAGCCAGTATCAATCTGGATCTAGCCAATACCAAGCTAGTCAGAATCAGTATCAGTCTGGTCAGGGCTATAACTCTAGTGCTTCTCAGTATCAAAATCAGTACCATCAGAACTATGGACAGTCTGGGTCTTCGTACCCCAATCAAAATTCATACGGCAGTGGAAGTAGCTACAACTCGCAATCCTCGCAGAATTCTTTGTATCAGTCGTCTGTGCCGACAACATACTCAAACCAGAACTCCGCCTCTCAAAATGCCCAGAATTCCCTGTACCATCAGTCATCGCCATCATCTTACCAACAGAACAGTCAGTCTTACCACAGAGACTCGCAAGCCCCCGGTGCATATTCGGCAAATGTGAGTCAGTCCAACTCAAGTTCATACCAAAGAGACGGTAGTCAATCTGGGCTGTCCACCACTGTATCTCAGAGCCAGACTGGATACTCTTCTCAAACATATGGTTCTTCACAGCATCAAAACAGCTTGCCATCCAACCTACAAAGTTCGCCATTGAACCCCAACAAACTAGGAGATTCTCTATCCAAAATGTCTGTAAAAGACTCATCGATGGACACCAGGCAGTCACCTCAGGTAAAATCAGGTGTCAAGGAAAGCTGATGAATGTACTACAACTTGATATGCATTTAAACACATTCTCATTGATTAACATATATGTGACAAAAAGCATTGTAAAATTGTTGCAGAAGAATATTTCTGGTTATGTCCACTTTAAAGTTTGCAAATACATTGCAACATTTCTAAAGAGATCTCTGTTTCCTTGCAGTATGATTCCTCAACAACAACAACAGGTACTCTGACTGGAACAACAAGCACATCATCAATGTCAACAGGAACCAACACCCCCTCTACAACAACTTCTACATCCTTGCCGTCAGCTGCTGGTAACGGTGTATCCAAAACTAACTCCAACACCAGTAATAGTAGTTGTAAGACTTGATTCTAAATTCTTCAGAGCAGTTTAGCACCATGCCAAGCTTTGTTTAATTAGCTATTTAATAAATCTGCTTTAAGTTTTAACTGCTGCTTTGAAGTTGCTAAGCTTTCAAAAGATTTCAGTGATTTAGCAGAAATTTGAGTTTTTGGATTTTTTTTTTCTTAGCTTCAGCTCAGACCAGTAAAGCCCCTCCAAATTTGCCCCCAGGGGTTCTTCTAGGAAATCCTCAGTACATCGTTGGACAGGGAACTTTGCCTTATTTTGTAAGTGAAATAAAAAGTGATATTTTAATGTGATTAAGTATCCTAATGGCCTAATGACGTGATTGTCATAATGAGTATTTATGTTTTGGTTGCAGCCCAACTTACAGGCTCTTCAACAACCTCTGTATGGATATGAAGATCTACAATTACTTCAACAAAGGCTGCCAATGGTATTTTAAGCTGGCATTCAGTATTTAATTGCAGAATTCTTTCTTCCATTCATTAATGGTTTTACATGTAGTGTACTTTGCTTTGGTTCTATTAGCCTGGATACAACTATGATCTGTCTGGATTTGGAGTTCCAACAACGTTAGGAGGCCGAGACCAGCAATCCCTTGGAAATGTGCAATCCCTTGGAAATGTGCCATATTCAGGTAAACTTTTGCATATCTAGTTTGTGATGTTTCAAATATTTCTGTTACCTTATTACAGTGTAAAGAAAATTATTGCAAATCAAATAAAATTTTACTAGTAAACAATGAAAACAGGAGTGTGAGTTGCAGCTTTTTGATAGGATCAATTTTAACTTTTTCACAGGAACTGACAACAAACTGACTCGAGTGGACGCCCAGTCACCGATTCCTACGACACAGAACTCGTCTCAGTCCACACACCAGCAACAGCAACAACAGCAGCAGCACTTCATCAACCTGCCCTACGGATACTATTACCCGTCGGTGCTGCCAAACGCTGCCCCAGGGTTCCAGTTCCCTGGAACACCCATGTTCCCTGTATGTTATCCTATGTTGTAGAACATAATACCTTTCACAGTGCTTGTACATGTACAAGACTTTATCTTTTCTTGTCCTTTTACATTTCTTTTTGTTCATGCTTTCTGTAGCAAACAGGTGGATATCTTAAATGAGAATGATGCTACATGTATAAATATTTTAGACATTATAATCAGTAAGCTTTGGTAAATGAAAAAAAGAAGGTATATTTTCATGATGAATTAAGTGCAATAATAGTAGTTGTCTCTTTGTGGAAATATTTGAAATGTTTATATTGAAAATATGTATCCTATTTCAGGTTCCTCCAGCGACCAACACGGCACATGCTGGTACATCAGCCTCAGCCCAGTATCAGAAGTATGGATCACACTATGGAAACAAACAAGGTACAATGCAGTCCTCCAAGTCTTTGGTTATTTTCAGCTTTCTCTTATAAATTCACTTCAGTGATATTACTTCTTAAAGAGGTGACTTACTACTTTGAGTGTTGGTCTTATGGCTTTGGTATAGTAATTTATAAGTATTTCTGACAAATTTCTACTTACAGGGTATGAAGACTTGACTCAGGCCACAGATTTCTCTAAATCCAGCTATTTGAATCAGTCCCAGAATAAAGTGTCCTCTGTATCAGGTAGGATGTACAGAAATCATGGAGTTCACAACTCTTACTCAAGAGTAACCTCATTTTAAAGTGTCATTTGGAGTAATGAGGCTTTTTGGTGGTTGTGATTATATAGTTATTTCTTCTTCCTTACAAAGAATATGAATATTGAGTTAATGAATTTATTTATGAAATAGGATTAAATCCATATTTACCAGAATGCAAGTGAATTTTGATATGCCAAAATGTCAGTTGTGAATATCAGTAAAGTAGAAGAGTATAAAGATAATTTTTAAACAATCATTTATCATCGAACTATTCTTGCATTTGTTTGTTATTGGAAATAACTTGTATGCTAGTGTTTAAGTGTTTGGATAAAGATTTTGGATTTAATTAGATAACATTGTATATGCTTTCCTTTTGTCTGTAGCATGATTCATATTGGATCTATGCTGATAAATAAAAATAGCAATTGACAATAAATGTAGGATCATATCTGTGGGATTTTATTCTCATAAATTAAAATGACACAAGTGTAAAGGTTTAGATGTGTTTTATTTAGAGAATTTGGTTATTTTTGACAGGCGGCACAGTGACAGCTGCAGATCTGCCAGGAACAGGATACGGCAAATCTCACACCCAGGTAAATAATAAAAGTAGGCCAACAAATTGAAAGTAGAACATTGGAGAATTGCAAGTGATATATACATGTATGCATGCAAACAAACCCATCTGGGAGTTTAGAAGATTTAACCATTTAAGCTACACACATATTGTACATGTAGATGTTTTATTGGTACGGAGAATATGAATGAGTTTGAATAACAGAACAGGGCAGCCTATTAAAAACGAGAATTCACATTTATTTGTTTTCTAAATTTTACACTGTAAATTTCAGTGTATATTTGTACTTGATTATATTTCTAGTTTGATGTAATACTTATAACAAAGTCACTATTACACGTAGGTTTGAAGGCAGATGTGTTTTTAAACTGAAACACCATTTTGTCAATACGCTGTTTGAAAAGCAGCTTTTAATTGTGATGATCAGTATTAATAATGACATAGAGCTAAATTCATTAATGTGCTTTTAAGGACTAGGAGCATGTCAAGAATAGATTACTGTGTAAACCCTCAATATAGGTATCATTAGTCATCATTCTCTCACCAGAGGTCATGCTACACAATCTTCGCTTGCACTTCTGTCAATGCCAGAAAAATAGTCTGTCACATGATCAAAAAAAGCATGGTGAGCACAGGGCATTGTTGATTTGTTTCTCCTGTACAATCAGCTTGAAGGGAGAAGATTAACAGGCAAAGACTTTGTCAGCAAGTTTAAAATTATCTTAGGGGATGAATAGCTACTGATTTGTGTAAAATCAATGATTAATCAGGAGTGTGCAGAAACTGATTTTTCAAAACTTTAAAATATCCATCAAATTAGATCATGTGATCAGATTTTATAGATTTTTGCCTCCGCAAAATAGTTCTCCCAGTAACTTTGAAATAAAAATGAATTAAAGTATTAAAGATTTAAATTAAATTACTTATAATCATATTTATTGATAAAAGAAGTACTGTGGAATCATTTTTGTTAGTGAGGGTCAATGTTCATGGTTAGCAGAATTTCCTGGTTCATGGGGACGTAATTTTGTTGGTAGTAAGTTCTATTTTCGTAAATAAATATTAAACAGATGCTTGTATGTACATTCCTGGGGATGTAAATTCGTGGGCAAGGGATACCCACAAAAGCCACGAACATTGGTCCCCCACGAACAATGATGATTTCACAGTAACTATATGGATTTTAAATACATTTTGCCCATTGTTTCAGTTCGTACAAGAATATTGTACATCGGGCATTGACAGAGGTGTAAGCAAAGCTTTTGTTGCACAACTTCTGGTGAGAGAATGCATTGGTTATTTGTGAAGCTGCCTCCTTGGTTATGTCAAACTCATTCTTTTGTAGTCCTAGAGAGGTTGTGGGACACTCACGTTTAACACAATATTATTGCTTACCACTTAGAAATTTTATACTATTTACATAGTACAGAGAAATATACTTGTATAAAGAATTATATTGCACCAGTATGTATATTAAAATGCAAAACAAATCTTCTTTATCAAATATTCTGTGTTAAGATTGTTAAGACTGCAAAACTTGTGTGTGTGGAGTGTAAGTGATGTACAGTAAACATTCAAAGTGGTACATATATTATTTTTTGCATCTTTATGCTGTAAATAATATAAGAATACCGTTAATACCACATTAATGATGTTTATTAATAAGGGAGGAAAAGTATAAGGGGATATAATCTAAACATTTGAAAATGCCCTTTTTCTTCAGTGAATATTAAATTCCCACTTCTTTATTTTTCATTAAGATAAAATGGTTTAATATTGATTTTTTTTCCACCACTTTACAAAATTTTCAAGGTAAGGTAGAGGTTTTCTATATTGCAGTGTTTTGCCCATTATAAGTAGAATTTTGACCTACTTTAGAAACAAAGAACTGGCCATAAAAATGTTCTGGAATAAATTTTCTCAAGAATTACAGAGGGATATAATAAGTACTTAAGTTATTATAGATAAGATCAGTAACCAATGGGCATGAAAGACAGTGTTTTGCTTTTCAGATGCTTAATTTGGGTGATCGAGTTACAAAATCCTTTCCTCCCAGACACCAACGAACGCATGATGTAAATATATACCTTCCTTATGCTGTACAGACACTAATAGATTTTTGATTGGTGGTCGTGGGGAAAAATAATAAGTGTGGGATTTTGGTTGGAAACTAATTTTGTCACTTCCAAGTTGTACATGTTTGAAGTATGGCAAGGTTTTGCATCCTTGATATTTATGAAAACCAAGCAAATGAAGACTCCCATTATTTTTCTTTAATAACTGGGAGAACCCAATCTAAGACAATCTGCATGTATTGTCCACTGATATTTTGTAAACATTTCATATATTTGAGACAGGTACAGAAAAAAAACATTCTAACAAATATTACTAACGAAGAATTGATTTTGCATATATATATGTGTATCATTTAATACCATCAGTGAACAGTTAGAAATCCTAATGGTTTTATTAATTATTTTCAGGCGTTTGACAAGCAAGGCTTTGCTGCAGGTACCCCTCCTCCTTTCAGTTTGCCTCTAGCTGCTGGAACCCAAGCTGGTCCCATGGGAGCCCCAACAAACCCCTACGGCACACCAGGTCCATTTATTCCTGTGATGCCTCACTCCCAGATTCACCACCCCACACTTCATCAGGTGAACTAAGAGAATTAAAATTCCTTCTAGTGATATGAAAATTAAATGGTTCCACATGTGATAAAGTTTTCATAGGAGTAGTTCTCATCATTTTAAGATACATGTAAGAGGTGTTGTTATCCTTTGTACTACAGTAAATAGTGTAGTCAGTACAAGTAATAAGTCTTTTATTCTTCTGGCTCCAGGATCAAGAAGCAAACTTAGACTTAAGTCAAAAATTGTAAACTGTCTTAATGTCTCTTGATTGAAATCACTGAAAAAATAGAAATGCAATTAAAAGTGTCTTAAGGCCTTCAAAAATTAATCTCTTGGTTCTCAGGCCAACATTTTCAAAAACAGATGCGGTCAGGCGGTGATATTATTTTCTTTGTAAATAATAAAAAAAAGATGCTGCATTTTAACAATGTGAAATTCTTATTCAAATCCAGAAAAAGCGATGCTTTAAAGCAAATAAATAGTTACCTTGCAGTGAATGTATCAGATTTATTAGCTCAAACTAAATGAACTAAATAAGTCATATTCTTCAAGAAACACCACAACTACAAGGCTTGAGAAAGCCATGTGTTTAAGCATAATGGGATATTTAGTATAGTACAAGCTGCAGGAACTCTCTTCCTATATGCATTTGAGGTTAAACAACCTTCTTCTTCAGATATAAAATCTAAAATCATGGCTGTTGCGATGATAACTAAACACAGCATCTCATAACTAGATTCGACGGCCATTGGCAATTGTTATAATTAAATCTGAATCATTGCGATGTTTGCAATTATGTTCTTCATAGTCAAACGTTTTACTGACTTGAGTATCTAAAATGCAGTCCTAAATCCGTAAATTTTTTTCCGAATAAGCAAGCGCACTATCGAAATTTTATTTTATTCATTTAATGATAAAAATTTGCAATGCGCAATGTTAGATCAGATGCTTGTGGGCCTGAGAACCAAGGAATTAATTTTTGATGGCCTAATACAAAGTTGTCAATTAGACAATTACAGATTTCAATTGTCATAATATGATAAAAAATCATTTTATGACTGACTGAAATTTTGACTTAAGTCTGAAATTGCTTTATGATCCTGAGGCCTGAGAACAAGTGTAACTTGTAGTTCTTTAAAAAAAAAATTCAGTCAAACTAAATGCTAACATTTTTCCTTCATTGAATATTCTAGAAAGTTGTAGAGGATAAAGGGGTTGTATGTTGATTTTGAAGGACTCCAGTCCAGGAACCAGCCGAGGAAGCCAAGTTCAGAACACATCCCAGTCTAAAGCAAATGCCGCCAAGTCCTACAACGTAGGGAGCTACTGGGGCAGTAACTAGACTCGTGGTCACAGACCCACAGAATCAAGCTAACAAAAAAATAGTAAAATGGTGTTTCTTCTGGAGTTTTTGATGTAATCTCATTCTTTCAAGATTTGTAGTCTCGTTCACTGGTGTGAAATCATGCTATCACAGAAAAATGGGTGTAAAATCAATGTCGCTCACAATGGCATAGGTGAAAGGCATTATACAGAGTTTTTTTTTGTGAAGGAAGACAGTTTATCGAATATGTAATCTGGGTTTATTCATGGTATGAATTGATTTCTAGACAGAGATTGTACATAGTTCTTTTTTTCACTGTGTATCCATTTTGTATTGGTCAAAGCTGTACACCCAGTAGTTGCATTGCTGTGTATTAGCCTGTTTTTTTTGCAGTTTGGGGAAAGCACAACTTCACCGGTTTACTGATAGATATATATGGACAAGTTGTATTAAAATGGCGGTAGAGGTACGGATACATGTATTTTTATAAAGCGTTCATGAAAATCCATGGTATTTATTGTGGCTTGATGTTCGCTTTCAGTGAATGAAATAGGAGATTGTGCCTTAATTGACAGCACAAATAAGTACAATTGGTGCACGCCATCTCATGCTACATTTCCTCAGTATTTCCAAGTTTTAAAAGAACTTTACATTTTTTTTGTGCCACATTTTGTCGAGATCAAAGAAAACCACGTTTTATGTGGGTATGTTTCCATGTCATTTTAAAACACCCCACCCCCCAAATATTGCTTACATGTTATTAGTTGTATCATTATATTGTACATAGCTCATTAATGTGATGACAGGCAAAGTCCTGAAAAATTCTTTTTTTTTATTTTAATTAATTGTTTGAAAAATTGGTTGTATTGAATGTTTTCTAAAAACCAGATCGCAGTGCAAGAGATATTGCTAACAAATAAACAAATAGCACCACTTGGTTGGTGTTGATAACGAGTTTCAACATTTTTTATGTGCAAGAGTGTGTCTATATTTATACATGTTCTTAGACATGTGTAAAGAATTTTAATATTTTCTCACATGTTAATCCTTGTAAATAACATTATTGTACATATTTCATTCAGTATAGTACCTTATTTTGCTTTCTTTTTTTTTTTTGATTATTATTAATGGAGACTTGCGTAACGTAAATTTCTATTGTGCTCATAATAAATTGATGAGATAATGTGACTCCGTCTTTTTGATTTTATTGATCTAATGACTATTGGTCTGAAAGAAAACTGGCAATTGAATTAAAACAAATGGAGCCACATCTCGAGAACAAAAGAATAAACTAATGTACACCCAAACTAAATTTATAAATGGCAAATGATAAGTAAATTTTTTTCCCTTTATAAGTCACATTCAGCTTTGATTAAAAAAAACAAAAACACGAAGAGTCATGCAAGAATTTTGAAAACTTTAATATCATACCACTACTGTATGATAAACAGTTCACAAATCTTAAACTGAAAAAAAAAGGAGTCCAAATGCCTTATCAATTGCCCGAGTAGCCCAGGATAATGAAAGGCCGCAAGACAAAATTTATTTCTATAATTTACTAAATACTTGTGAATCATAGATTGACACTGGATGTTACATGTTTGTAGATCACAACAAGATAGGGGAACAAACAGAAATTACACTTCTAATGAATTTTGTAAGAAAGATAAGATATTTTCAACAGAATGGCCATAATTCAACATCAATAAAATAACAAAATTTTCTCGAAATAAAAAATTGGTCATTGCCTGTGAACATTTTGAACTGAGTTGGAAATGGTTATAAAATGCTTTCTTTGGTGATTCATGGTAAAGTAACTAAATTATTGTTAATGTACATCAGTTCGTTAAATAAAAGAAATGGCCAAGTCATATATACACATGTAGGAAAGTCTGACATCATCATAATTACCCTATTCGTGCTGTCCGTGATTTTTCTTTGGTTGCTGAAGGTTTGAATCGATTGATAACGTGAAAAGAACTGGATCATTATATTTCAGCCCTTTCAGTTTCTACAGAGCTATGAATCACCATCAGTTTTCTTAAGAAATAGAAGAGAAAATACTCGGTAGATGTAAATACTGTATGCAGGGTTATTTTTGCCCAGTATTATTTTTGCCCTTGCAAGCAGTTTGCTCCGTCTTGAATTCGCCCAGACAAAGTTGTGTTTAAAAAAAGAGATAATCGAGACATTTGGATTCACCCAGTCTTTAATTTAATTGTCCACTGACAACGAAGGCAGGAGGGACGTAAATTAAAAGGAGACAAATATTTCCCTGTATACAGTATATGCATCTGATGACTTTTCAATTTTTTTGGAATATTTCTCTTGGAGGGTGGGGTGACCTGAGGGGCTTTGGTCAATGCTGTCGAAAACACATGTAAAAAAAACAAATAGAAAAAATATTCTATTGACATATTACATCATTTCAAGACATTTAATTCTCTACTTGTCAATTTAAGTTGTTAAGTTATACTAAATCAATATCGAGTCTACACTAATTTTTCATTTGTCTTAAGATTTCTCTGCATTGATAAACGCAGTTTACTAAAATGTATTAGGTATCCATTCAAAACATCAAATTAATATTGAATACAACTAATATATACACCGGTAAGTCACAGGGTGGAGAGGAACCTTAATACAGGCCGGTACATGTACATACTGCTATAAATTAATACAGATACTCATTATTATGCAAGGCTTTAAAGCTCAACATAAAATGAAAGGTAGAAAAATTGATACACAAGAAATGTAAAACACACAAATAATCATTGAGATGAAATGTACATTAAGATAAATGTCATTATCTTAGCTTTCATTAACCATGTACAGTAAATGGCATATTAAATGTACAAAAAATTCCTATATTTGATCATGAAACCTTTGAGTTTTCTTGCCACAACTGTTCAAATGCATATATACTCTGTTCCAAGATATCCTTCCATCACATTTAGCTAAATTAATCAATATTTATAAATACAGCACGGTTGAAACGATGCACATTCAAAAGTATGAAATTTTTTTTAAAGATTTCTCTATTCCCCCTCTAGCTGAATGTGGTTAAAAATAAAATGCCTACAGGGATTTGCACTGCAAACAAAATGTGATAATGTGCAAGGAATCAGTCCCAAGAATTTCCAAATAGACAAAAGATGTCAGATTTTTAAAATATAAAAATTCTTAAGAAATTTGATTTTTGAATGGGTAAAAGAGTTGACATGTCGATGAAAATATCTTGGGGTTTTTTCCCTTATATTGTACTTCTATGACAGGTACAAAATGAATGTTTATTTTATCTAAATATTGTCAAAAAGTGACAGAAACAGTACCGTAATCTAGGATAAACTAGTACCAGATGGCTTCCTCCTCATTTTCACAAGCAAATGGAATTCGATTCCATACACTTTTACGACCTAGGATTTTTCTGGCAAAGAATGCTAGTCCTGTAATATGGCATTGGTAAGTGTAACTAAATATAAAGGAACATATAAGAACAAAATTAATACTGAAGTAGTAAGTTAAAGAACAGAACATTTTCAGTTTCTAAATACCCGGTACTGGTAGCCTTGATATTGATTACTGCACATGCATCAACAGCTAGTGTACATATACACATAAAGCTTCATGGATTTCATCAAATGAATAAACATAATCACAATGTACCGGTAAATGTACATGTACACATCAAAGTATTCTAAAAAAAAAATCACTATCTACACATAAATGATTTAAAACTTCTCTGCTTGTCCACATGGAATGTAAAGTCTTTATATGAAAATACAGTCAAACCTAATTACCTCAAACTCAATGAGGCCAGTAGAAAAACTTTGAGATACCAAAGATAAAAAGTTTAAAATACATTCAAAAAAGGGTTTGGGAAATCTAATGATACACATATATGTGATAAATCAATCAATGTTTTATATGCCAAAGATTATAAATTGTATTGCCATTATTTTGTATATGAAGTAGTTTCAGAGACAATCAAATATTAGCTCCCTCTGTTCCAGACTTGAATCTTGTCCTCTGGGTGATCTCTACTCTTGTATTGGAACATGTGTATACATACATACATTTACTAGCTATACTCTGTCCCAAGATATCCTGGATTCACATTTTGCTTAATTACTCGATATTTATACCGGTAAATACCTCAGGGTTCAAACTATGTTCATTCAAAAGTAAAAATTTCCAAGATTTCTCAGTTGAAACGCCCCCTCTAGCTGATCATGTTTCAATACACAGCTAAAAAATGTAGTGTCTACGGGGATTTTGTATTAAAGCAGACCCGGATGATAATGTTGAAAAATTGCGCGAGGTATTCCGAGCGAGTTCCGAATAGAGAAAAGATGTAAACATTCCCCATTATAAATCTCCGTAAGAAATCTGTTTTCGTTCTTGTGAACTTTTATGAGTGAAAAATGATAATGTGTCAATGAAGATCTCTTGGAAATTCTCCCTTTCATCGATTTCAATGGCACTTCTCGCACAGGTATGTGTATTTTTATTCAAAATCGGCCAAATCTGCTGCATAAATATCTTGGGACAGAATATAGTATAAAGTTGAAGTGCACATAAGTACCAGTACGAATACACACATAATAAGTCAATTGGTTCGAACAATGTTGACAGTAAAGAATAGACATCATTGAAACTCTCCACGATAGTACACAACATTCTTTTCCGTTTCATGAATTTTGACCTCGAACAACAGGTTTGCAGGGAGGTGTTTTTGCAGCTCTACCCAGATAAATACAGCAAGGTTTTCTGTTGTGCTGTGAAAAAAATTTCATTTTTGAATAAACTGAAAACACAACACACTGCCAACTCAAATCTTCACTTATGGGCATGGAACTAATATCCGTGTAAATCTCACAGTTATTTTTCGGACAATTGTGAACATAATGAAATTATAATGATAGTTTGGCATTTGTCACAATTTGATACAAAACATCAAAATTTCAGAATTAGGGAATACGTCAAAAGAAATATATAGTGTTCTGTCCAATAAGTTTTGACATACATGTACTAGTCACATAATATAGTAATAAAAACGTCCAAAATCAAACAGACACACAAATACCGTATTCTGTTAATTTAAGGATCACATAAAAATCATGAACATACACACCTCACTTTATCTTTGAAGTATGGTACATCTTTGTCTATATTCCTGTGGTCCAATGTCTCCATTATAGCTTTCTAAAGAACAAAGAATCACACATACCGGTACACATACCAAAATTGTCTTATTCCTTACTCTACATCATGAGAATATACAATAGGCCCATGGCCTTGAATTAACAGTCACCTGAGTAAAATACAGTCTTACAGGATTAAAAAAATGGCAAGTAAATAATCATACAATAAAGCAAAATAACAGATAAAGGAACTATGTTGCTCAAAGAAAAGATTTATGAAGTGACCAAGAAAAGTGGATCAAGAAAAATAAATGATCTGGTATTCTGAAGTTTTCAAAATGTTTTAATTCCATTCAAAGAATTATGACCTAAATCATGAGTAAGAATAACAGGCACTGCCAGCAGGCAAGTTAAAGTGATGATTTCTGTAAGATGTGAAGAAAACACATCCTCAAAAGAAGCTGAAGACAGCAGTAGAAAAAATCTAAGTGCAATATCTTTGCTTAATTAATGTGTGTGAAGGTCAGACTGGTTCAAATACAAGCGCCGGATATCTCAGTGTAGAGCACTTGACTAGAGAATTTGGGAAGCCAAGGATTAAACCTGGTCTTTCTCCCAACATGTAGCATTTGGTGCCGTGCCAACCCCTGGAACTGACAGGTTAACAGTACTCCTGCTAGGGGAAGAGCCTGGGATAATCATTGATAGCAAAGTTCATTGAAGGGGGACGAATGTGACCATCAGACCAGTTCAAATACCAGCACCAGATAGCTAAGTGTAGAGCACCTGAAAAGAGAATTCAGGGAGCCCAGGTTTGAATCCCAGTCTGGTCCATCATTATTTCTTCCATACCATCCCTTACAATTGTTTCTAAATACAAGTGCAAGTCTGTGTCAAAAATTATTCTTGTAAATACAGCTATACAAGCGTATCATAGAGGAGGGGATTTACAAGTGACTCAGGTGACCTTAAAATATATTGTACATAATCTCTGAATAACTAAATTCACATAAATAAATCACCTGCATGAAGACCTTTAAGTCCACAATATTCATAACCATCCCAGTGACAGGGTCAACCTACAAAATAATAATCAAAGTAATCTTTTAAAAGTAAAATTCTATATCCACAGGAACTAGATAAACACGCAAACAGAAGAGGAGATATCATGAGTTTTTGTTGACAAAGCAGTAAACATAATTAGAAATTAAACTTGAAAGTGAGTGAATTCAATGAATTCTTACTTACAGGTCCTTTCAATGTGACTTCAACTGAAATATATAACAAATTATACCATTTTAAAATACAGAAATTGCTATCCAAAAACATATTTACCAAGGTATCACAATAACATTGTGTCTGTCCCCTCTAATTAACATACCCCCCCCCCCCCCCAACACACACACACACACACACACACACACACAAACACAAGCATCTACACTCAGGTGCCAAAAGTATGTCAATTTTTTTTCTTTTCACTATATATTTCATTGAAAACCAACATTTTTCAAAGAATCGTTAGAAAGTAACCCATGGACCGATTTTTAAAAGACTTGGATTGATAAATTCAGAATTTCTCTTGCTTTTTTGCGTCATATTTAAATATTTTTCCAATCTCCAGTTTCTGAGATCTGATATTCACAATCCAAAGGATGATTTTTCGGCTTGCATGTTGCAATAGATATATAGTAGAGCTCTTAAAAAAATATCTTTGTGTTGTGTTGTGAACTATCAAATTTTACAAACGAGTTATCAAAAAACTGTTTCAATGTATGTAAAAAAAAATGCAAATTGAATCTACTTTAATCAATATAAATTTCTTCAAAATCTGACAAAAAATAACAACAGAAAACTGTTTTAAAATAAGTCTTGTTTTCAATGAAATATATAGGGGAAAAAAAAAAATTGACATACTTTTGGCGTGCGAGTGTAGTTGCAATGTGCATGCAAATGCTGATTAT
Source organism: Magallana nippona (assembly GCA_033439105.1). NCBI lineage: Eukaryota > Metazoa > Mollusca > Bivalvia > Ostreida > Ostreidae > Magallana > Magallana nippona. The sequence continues at coordinate 14,105,444 of CM065923.1, forward strand.
CAAATTAACTGCATATGTGCTTAACTAAAATGACCATGTATAACAGTAACAGTTGTATCTTCTATAACAGTTGTATCTTCTATAACAGTTGTATCTTCTGTATTTACTATTGGATTAAAACATAGCTTGTTAGTATGGCTAATGTTAGCCTGTGAAATACTGATAAATATAAGATTGTACCTTTGTAATTATGACCATGTCCATTTCGGTTATTACATTTCCCAAATACAGCTTTATTTTTTTCCTCGTCAAGTTGAAAGCTATTGAAAGAAATTTCACCATATTGTATATAAATCAATGAATCTGTATTTCATTACAATTAATTTATTGATTGGCTGACTTCACCACAAATAGTTCATCATAATCACATTTTTTAACTGATGTAGATGCAGGGGGATTACTAATTAGAATAATGTGTTTCCAGAAAAGCTTGCACCAGGTTTATAATATATAATATCATTTTAACAATACAATGTTCTATCTTGGGTGCCATGATCTTTGCAAAGAAACTTGATTTGAGGTCACTGCACATCCCTTACATACAGGCAGTCTTGTGGTAAAGTCTTACCTAAGACTGGTATATTTTAATATTTGAAAGTAATTTGTTTAATCATAATTGTTAAGAAATATGTTACCCTGGCCTAAATAAAATCAAACAAAGAAACTAACGAACAAATAAATCAATAAATTAGAGAATTCACAATACCCATCTTCGCTCTAAGCGAGTTGTACTGTACTACAGCTTAGCATAACATATAAATAAATAACCAACCAATATAGGCCAACTGTTAAATAAGGGAAAAAATATATCGTACTCCTTTTACTCTTACTGGTTTACCTGTGTAATCTATGACAAGCACTAAACGTCTCAATTCTTGTAATGTAAACCACAGGTGCTTGCATCTTTCCCCTACAAATATTAGAGTGATCTACCCGTTCCTCAATCCAGCCAATCACAGAGCATCTTACATTGATGTCACAAAAACGATAGAAAATGACGGAATGGATATCGTCAACAAACATCAGCTGACTATAGTAATAGTGTTCATATCATTTCCCTCTCTCATTACAACAATCACTCCAAGTACCGGTAAGTCCAATTTTGCCGTAAAGAAATCCAGATGAATTCCATGTAAAAAAAAATTTCACTCAAGTTAGTAGGAAACTCGAATTTCCTCGTTTGATATCGAAAATACAAGTTTTCGATAAACAGTACCCCGCTTTTTCAGGCTCTCTGCTATACGATAATACTAGGATGAAATTTATGGTGAAATGAACTTAATCATTTTTAAAAAGTTTAAATGATTTTCATTTTCTAAATTATATGAATACTATCATGTACTATAAAACGGATTCTTTGAGGTAGGCCTACTGGGAAGGTGTAAAAAAATTATAACACAGGTGCTTGTTTCATACAGTAAGCTTATTTATTTTAAACTTTACACATGCTTACTAAAACAAATTGTTTATAGGATATAAGTTTACTGTACCAGGGTTAATTATCATTTAGTTCCTGACTGAACGAGATAAGCACCTGTAATTTATGTGAGTAGAGTTTACATGATTGTATCTGTGTTCTTAACAGGTTTAACAAGTACAGAAGATATCACAACAATATCTGCTGCCACCCAAACACCAGACTTTAATGCAACAACACCAGAAAACATTACAACTCAAGGAAATAATACATTGACAAGCACATCAGTAGGATCAACGACCGTATCCTCCCCATCCACCCCTAATCGGTGCCCAGATGGGGCACATTGTCACACCCTAGGACCAGAATGTCTTGATTGTCAGTTTAATTATCATTGTCTCTATGGAAAGGACACAACAGTGAATTGCACAGTGAAGGAGGGAGTAAGATGCATTGTAAGAGAAACCTAGCTTTTACTTCTCAATGTATGATTTAATTTTATGTATGGTATCATAATTGATTTATTTTTTAGTCTTTGTTTGAATGGGACATAATTATACAGTATCAGTTTTCGTGGATTTTGTTGTTGAGTTGATGCGTGAAATTAAATGTTCAATGACGTGCAATATCTAATTTCATATTGTACTGATAGTGTCATTGGCCTCAAATTATGTATCTCTGCAATTTTCACTAAATTTATGAAAATTGATACCCATGAATATTATCATTCATAAAACAACAGTATTTCATTAAGTTTGATAAAGAATTAATATCAACTATGTTTACCATGTAACACTTAAATAAATTCCATTGTAATGGTATTTTCAGGGTTCGAGAGATCAAAGTAAAGTTTTGAAATGCAGATACTGCTATCAGCTACCAGAATCTAATTACACATGCAGTAAGGTAAACGCTACATGTACTGTCAAAGACGCCCCACGCAAAAGATACACGGCTATTTGTCAAGTAAAAGAAAATGTTTTCTGTTTAGGTAAGCATTACCAGTGCTAATATATTTTTGTCTAAGAATTAAAACATTTCATTTTATAAAGGAGTTACAATATTTCCCAGTAGGTATATTTTAATTGGTTCGTGTCTGCATTATAACTGTAGTGATGATTTAGTGTTAAAAAGTCACAGAATTCAATTGAAATATTTATAATATTGTCCTACTAAGTTTGTTTTTCTTGAATGAATTTTTTTGTATGTGATTACTGACAAACATATACAATTTTTGGCAAGTTTGTCTTTACATCATTAGAACAATATATTTAAATGCAATACTGGTTTTGTTTTAACAGGGACATATATAAACGTCCCGGTTTTAATTTGCCTTGGCAGTTGTTTAACTGAAATGATAAAAAAAGTAGTGTATTTCATTTATATATATAAATCCATTTCATTTTTAAAATAAGCCTAGGATATTACCTTCTTTGAAATAGCAGATTTTACAGTCATGAAATTGTCATGAAACTATGTACCTACATAAATTTTGTTTGACAAGTTATTGTTTACTAGGGTTAACTTTTTTTTCCCACACAACTAGGAAGCAGGACATTTCAAAAGAGTCAGTTCTGTAACTGGACAAGTGGGTATAAATGGTCAACAGCACTAGCACTGAGGTAGGTGCTCTATGCTTTAATCTTTAAGAAGCGCTTTATGTCTTGAAAAAATGTTGACAAATTTTGAGGAATTAATCTGGGTTTGGGGAGTGGAGATGTGGTGCAAATTAAGTTAGGGTTAAAGAAACACAGCCACAAGATGCTGATGGGCAATTGAACATCCTTTTGATTAACAATAGTTCTGCAGATCAAAATATTGTGTTTACATGTATTTGACTTGGTTCATCAATCAATCAACACCTGTTTATTAATGTGAAAATGGTAAAGGGTTTCTATTAATTTAATTATGGCAAGAAAAATAAAGAAAAATCCTTCCATTTGGATGTTTAACATTTAATCGATGAGTCAGTTCTCCTACACAGTTTATACATTTGCAAGACGGTTAATAATCTTGTTCATATATTGCTTTCATATCTACCAGGTAATTTTACCATTTCTTGTGAAAGTTTTTTGGAACACCGTCACGTAATGTCTCACCTTCACCATTACAGTGTGACCCTGGGCGGATTTGGAGTGGACCGATTCTACCTGGGTCAGTGGAAAGAAGCTCTGGGGAAACTGTTCAGCTTTGGGGGGTTGGGGGTATGGACAATTGTTGATGTCATCTTGATTGCTGTGGGATACATTGGACCAGCTGATGGCTCTCTCTATATCTAATGCTGTCAATTTTCAAAATGGAGCGCAAAATTATGAACAGCAGTCTTGTTGATCATAATATGCCATTGTACAGTTAAAATTTTTTTAAAAGGGAGTTTGTACACTGGATATTTGTGATAAAATTTGAGAAATTGTGTGCAAGTTTAACTTCGTAAAAATGTGACAGAACAATGAATTGAAATTTACACTGAAAATGAAGGATGAATGAAGCTGTGTTTTTTTTTCTTACTCCTTAATGTTCTGTTTTTTAGTGAACATGTTTTGCCTTCTTTTTGAATGAAAATAAATGATAGTTTATAAAAAAATTCAATAATATTTCTTGTGTATGCTACTTCATTCCATATAAATATTTATTGACTCAATACTATCCGCCTTTATGTTCCAATTCGTTACACTCAACCGAATATAAGTAATTTATAAAATAAATAAACACAGTGTGTAGGTACAAAAGCTCTCTCTTGAGTGCACTTTATTTCATGTTAGAGTAATACACAAATATCTTCCGGTAAATCCTCAGTTCTCTAAAATAATGAGAAAAAATGTTAATAACAATAAAATGATGCATAAAAACTAGTATAGGTGGGTGGGTAGCAGGGGGCTACGTCTTAGTGCACGAAGAGAGAGCCTTCAAATGGCGATAAATTCTTTACTCACTTAACACAGAAGTCGCACTTCTCTAAATTTAAATACCAGTATAACAGGTGAAATACATGTACCCGGTACTTAATATAGAAACCAATCAAATTTGGTTTCGGGTATAATATACAAAAACAGTTGTTCGATAGACGCACATGTCATCATTATAAATACATATGAGAAAATCACTGTCAACAGTCACTTATTTGACCTATTTATATTCTAAAAAGTTTAATCAATTTGACCATCTATGGCACTGTTTATGTGTATCCTCCATTTAGGAAATATATATTGCATGGAATCAGTTAATACCAGAGACATAAATTATTTATGTCTCTGGTTAATACATTTTGAATTTTTTTTTCTCGTACCTCTAAAGGTGATGACATCTAACCGTATCTAATTCCTTTGTTGTTGTTTTGTTTCCTTTTTTTCTCAAAGACTGGAAGATTGTTTTCCTTACTCCTGCACCTTCACTTGAAACGAATAATGCTGTTGTCTTTGATTGAGTTTATTTCCTTGTTTTGCTTTTCTCTCGTTCAAAATGAAGAACATAGGAATTATCTAGAAAGAATAATCTTACTGTGACCAGGCTACGCTCAGGTCACAGTAAGAATTCGTCCCATATACTTGCAATGTAGCAGCCGCGAAGCGCATCTGCTTCGCGTTGATTTTTAGTCTGTTAAAAATAATCTGCTGGGGAAAAACGCATTTTTATACACTATAAACCTTTTTGAACATGCATATGTAGTTAAGTCCACAAAATATCCATTTTAATGGGTCGTTACAAGGCATTTTGTTAATATACAAGTTTGAATTTGCCTGCCATTTTGTCGGAAATCGCACTCGTAATGTCTCGGATTTTATCATTATCATGGCGACCGTAAACAGCAATTTTTCAAACGTGATGTTAAAAGAGGAGTTGCAAAAACACTTAATGTGGTAAAATGGTATTATAAAAGAGCAACATTGTAGGTAATATGATAATTTAGGCGAAATACAGCCCAATATATTTTTTTTTATTTGCTACGAAGCGAGTATATGGGACGAATTCTATCGTTGAACCGGGTCCGTAGGACATCTGTCATTTTAACGATAAACATTCTATCTAAGGAATTATCATGTCTTTTGTCCAATATTTGTGTCTGAACCATAACATACTATACTCTGTCCCGAGTTTTTGCTTCCACCACTTTTCGCTTGATATTTCGATAATCATAAATACCTTTCTGCTCATAATGATAATGTTGAAAAACTGTGCGAGGTATTCCGAGTGACTTCAGAATGGAGAAAAGATGTAAACATTTCCCATTATAAATCCCCGTAAGAAATTTCTTTTCGTTCCTGTGAATTTTTATGAGTGAAAAATAAAAATGTGTCAATGAGGATATCCTGTATATTTTCCCTTTTGTTGATTTCAACTGTATTTCTTTCACAGGTATGTGTATTTTTATTAAAAATCATCAAAAAGTGATGGAAGCAATAACTTGGGACAGACTATAAATATACTAGTCTGTCCCAAGTTATTGCTTCCGTCACTTTTTGATGATTTTTAATTAAAATAAACATACCTGTCAATGAAGTACATTTCAAATCGATAAAAGGGAAAATCCAATATTTTTTCATTGATACATCGTCTGTTCATCCCTGGAGAATTTTACATGAACAAAAACAAAAACCCTACGGAGATTCAAAATGGGAAATGTTTACATCTTTTCTCCATTCGGAAGTACTCGGGACACCTAGCACAATTTTTAACATTGTCATCCGGGGTACTTAATTTTGTTTACAATGCAAAATCCCCGTAGACTTTCTATTTTGGTACTAGATGATATCCCGCGCAAGCGCGGGAATTAATACTTTACACATGCTAAACTGTTGAACCATATGTTTTTTTTTCCATTTTCGTATACATTGTGTCCGATTTTTTTGAAAAAAACCCAATTAAATGGCCGGATATTTAGATGACGGATGAAAAATCTAAACTGATTTGGATGATTACATATACCTGACCTTAATTTTTTGTTGCAGCTAAGTGGAAAATGATAACAATGATTTTTTTAAACCAGTGAAATTTCACAATAATTTATATTATAACTGTCCCAAATAGTGTTGTCAAATCGGTTGAAAATCATAATCGATTAATTGGTAGAATCGGTTAACTCTAACCAACTGATGATCGGCCAATAATCGAATCGGTAATAATTTGTATTAAATTCATTGAAATGGGGCACTAAATTTCAAGCTGTTGTTTACTTTAAAATATTCCAGTGTTATTTACATTTACTGATTAAAGATTATTAGAGGTCGGTGGCCCCACTGCATCTATTTTCTTCAAGAATCCAAAGTGTTTCCACACCACAGACTTTGTTTTTGTGCCTGGATGATCGTAGAGTGTTGGAACATGTGTGTTTTCTATTTCGGCCATTTTGTTTTTAAAACGTGAAACCGTGTCTGCACAATTCCGTAATAGATAAAACAGGAGTTTCTATCAAAATAACGACTGACAATTGTTTCAATTTATATTGAAATTCTAGCATTGCTCTGATCAGGAACAATATCCTTCTACCGCAACAAACAAGATTTTAGTATGTTGATGTCTCTTCGTTTTGCATTATTGTATGTTGGTTTTACTGTTTGTTTGTTTGATTTGTTTAAAGACACCTTTGGTTGATTTTATTTATATTTATATTGCAAAGAAGACTGTTGGTTTTGCATTCATGGTCATTGATGATATTATTTAGGATTGTTGAATTTAAATTGCTATTGATTTTGTTAAAATGTAGTTTTTGCCCTTTCCGCTGCCCATAAGAGACCATTTTCCCCAAATTGTTTTTTTTTCCAAACAGTCTTTATCTGAATTTCTCATTTGGGACTGGTGTTGTCACGATGATCGATTTTTAGTCGATGATCAGTTGGAAAAGTCGTCGATTTACGACAATCGATTTGAGATTTTATAATCGATTATAATCGGTTTATTACATTAGTACCATACTTATCATTTTGTTAATTATTCTGTATTTTATAAAATTAAAAAAACTGTTGCGTTCGGCTAGAGTTTTCGTCAGCCATTTTGAAATACTAAAATCGGTAGAAGGATATTGTTCCTGATCAGAGCAATGCTAGAATTTCAATATAAATTGAAACAATTGTCAGTCGTTATTTTGATAGAAACTCCTGTTTTATCTATTACGGAATTATGCAGACACGGTTTCACGTTTTAAAAACAAAATGGCCAAAATAGAAAACACACATGTACCAACACTTTACGATCATCCAGGCACAAAAACAAAGTCTGTGGTGTGGAAACACTTTGGATTCTTGAAGAAAATAGATGCAGTGGGGCCACCGACCTCTAATAATCTTTAATCAGTAAATGTAAATAACACTTGAATATTTTAAAGTAAACAACAGCTTAAAATTTAGTGCCCCATTTTAATGAATTTAATACAAATTATTACCGATTCGATTATTGGCCGATCATCAGTTGGTTAGAGTTAACCGATTCTACCGATTAATCGATTATGATTTTTAACCGATAACTATCATCTCGTATACAAAAAATCAACTCGTATACAAAACAGAGAAGAAAGTTTTAATCTTACACAACGTTTTTTGTTTATCAAATCATGTTTTATACAAATGGCTCAAACATGTTCTAGTATATGAAATTGTACCCGGTACATTCCGATAATCTAATGACTTAATTTGCTTTAAAATCCCTCATTAAAACAGATATATCTATACTACTATATAAAATTATTAGTGTTAATTAAGTAATTAATTATCAGCAAAAATAAGTCTTAAAAATCCGAAATTTGAACCGGAATGAATTCAAAACTTTGTAATCGCTAAGACCTGAGCTTTCGCTTCACAATTAGAAACATTTATACAAATAGAACGGATCTTCATGAAGTGACGAGTTTTACAGAGGATGTTGCTGTCCATCATTGAATTTTAAAAGAATAAAAAGATTTTTATAGAACTAAACACATGAAACTAGGAATATAGCTAAGACAGCGGAAAACTGGGTTCTTGAAGTGCACGCGCACTGTAAGCTTTTGAATCGCATGTAAGGGGTGGGAGTTAATTAGCTAAAGTCATAACTTGGAACGAAAACATGTTGGTTTTTTTTTTATATTTAAAACAAATAGTGAAGTATACATTTAAAACATGGAATCAATCTCTGCACACTGCATTCTTTTTCTAAAATATAATTTATGTACAGTGGAACGAAAATCATAACAGTTTTGCTTATGACAAAGCGTTCCGGTATCTCAAAACGATAATCACACGATGTTTTAAAAATAAAAAGCTGCATGGATGGAATGTGTAATTTCCGTAAATTAGTCATTCTACATGATATTCGTTTATTTATGTCTTTGATTCCACAATCTTTCTATCATAAAAAAAAATAATTATAAAAGGGAATATCTGAATTACTGCTTGCTCAGAACTTGCTTTTACGATGTTTAACCACAATTAACTAAGAGGTATAGCACACTTGATATACGATTTCGCCTAAAATATAGCACTTTTGCAAACATCGAACATTTTCAATATTATACAATATTTAGTTAAAATATATTCAAAGACACGCAAATAACACAATCACCATGCTGAAAGAGTCTTAATTATCTTACACAACATCATTAAAATCTTCAGGTTTTGTTGGAGATATATAGGAAAGTATTTAGTGTACGATAAAAATTGGATATTTGACTATTTGAGCCACTCTAAACCAAAGAAATCCGATTTAAATTATGCTCTACAGGTATTGTAGTACACGTTTACATTAAAATAGTTTTGGTTTAAGATGGTCTTCGTACTGAAAATTAGACATTCAAATATTTCAATTAGTGTCCTTTCTAATACAATCATGTATAAAGCCATATATATTGAAATTAGATCTTCTGAAAATGTTAGGTGCGTGGCCTAGTGGTGACGCTGAGGTCTTTTTGATTTTGTAGTCGCTGGATCGAATCCACCAAGTAATAAATATTGTTTTTTTTCACTTTATAATTGAAACATGAAAAGAATAGAGAGATTAAGTTACATGTATCAAATCTTCTGGTTTTTTTTTAATTATCTTGTTTAATTCAGTCTGAGTATGAGCACACCCAATATAAGCATATCTCTTTATCAACAATATACACTTACTCTATTTACACTTGGATCCATTGCATTTTGCTTGAACTTAACACGGTTCAGAATATCAACTAACATTATACACATAGTTTCCCGAATTTATGACAAATCAGTTGTTACAGACACCATTATAAAATCAGTATCTAGGTTTCGAAAATCATATTGCGACAGCTAGGTACCTGATGCTATTTTTAGTAACAGGTACCTTTCGTCCAAACACAGGTGTAGGCAAAATAATGGGAAAAGGCGCTATACCTCTTTAAAACTGATATTTTTGTAATTAATTCCTATATCTTTGAAATCTTAATTAAAAATCACATATTTTTCCTTTTAAGATATCAATTATTTAATACAACTGTAAATTGCTATACTATAAAGTAATCAATTTATCTTAAAGCAAACTTTCCGTTTTGCATACAAACTTCCCACAATACATAAAACATTTTTAAGCCTTGCGTACGAGTATATTTTTGTGAAGGAATTGACTTCTCGGTTTTGTATACGAGTTGACTTTTGTATACGACATGAACTGTGTACGAGATGGCTGTGTATGACTTGAATGGACACCGCGCATAATGCTTCTCAGAAACGCCACCTGGCGTTTGTTTTTGTGCGTCCGCTTGTTTTATGTTGATGTCTGTTCGTTTTGCATTTATGTATGTTGGTTTTACTTTTTGTTTGTTTGATTTGTATAAAGACACCTTTGGTTGATTTTATGTATATTTATATTGCAAAGAAGACTGTTGGTTTTGCATTCATGGTCATTGATGATATTATTTTGGATTGTTGAATTCAAATTACCATTGATTTGTAAAAATGTATTTTTTTTCCCTTTCCGCTGCCCATAGTCTCTCTCCCCCAACTTAATTTCCCTGTTAATGCATACATCCTTTATTCATATAGACATACATATTTATATGCATATTTTAAACCATAGTTGTCAGATCCAAAGTATCTGCCCGATGGTTAACTCGTCCTACACTTTCGGCTACGATGTAAATTAGTCAAACCGTGTTCCTGAGCAACCCGTTCTAAAAAAATATTTCCATTAAAACTAAAATCGCACCTAATTGTTCCATTTTCTTTATTAACTTTTTTATTAACCAAAGAGTCCCATCCAAGGTATGACTGTCTGTCCGCGATGCATGATGAACCCGTCCTACACTTTTTAACAAGTCAAACCGCGTTCTTGGTTACCCCCTTCTGGAAAGTTCTATTCAATTCTCTCGCGAGAGGTCGCGCTTCGCTAGCTTCTATCTGTCATAACTAAAATCGCGCAATCAAGAAACGAATTGGCTTTTTTCATTTATTCAACATTTGTCAAATCTTTTTCTATGTATTATCCAAGTATTATCCAAGTAAGTTCCTTATAAATTTATTCATTGTTTACGTAATCGTACAATATTATTTCATTGCAAGCATATATTTTGATGCTAACTCCCACTGACTGGGATCCGCCAAAGCGTGTCCACCACCAAGTACTCTCATTTTTGCTATTTCGGGCTTGTTTATCGAAAATGAAAGTAGGTTCTTAATTAATTTCACAACAATTACTTATCAGTTAAAATTCAATTAAAGCTTACGGACATCATTTCACACGTGCTGAAATACCGAATGTATAAGCAGTTACTCTGATGCAGACATTTTTTAGTTTATTTGCAAAAAGTCTTAATTTATAAGTATAGATGTGATGAACATCGTTTGAATTCAGAGGTATTTAAAAATATAAATTAATTTAAGAAAATATAATTACATTGCAATTTTACGGTGCTACATGTAGGTCACGTACATACTAGTTTTTTTTTCAAAGAATATGGGCAAATAATATCTCGTGCGCACAGCATTATCTTATGGCATCATAAAATGAAAGTTAAATGTATAACTATATTTTTTGGGGTGTCGCCTCGATTTATGTTACTCTCAAGGTTTAGGGTGTATCAGTTAGCCCTTAATTATAGAAGAAATAAAGTCGATGAAGTCTACTGATAGGAAATCTGAAATACCCAAAGTAATAATATAATAGATTACTACTGTAAGTAATCTATTATATTATTACAATTTTATGCCCCGTAAGAGAAGACTTCTGTCTGTCAATTGACCTGATCTCTATTCGGAGAATCTAGCGTGTCAAAACAGCTGCTTATATACTAGTATATATTGCGAATGTTACATGGAATGAAACAATTTATATGCTGCAAAGTGGTAAACGGAAGATGCAATATCAAGTAGTCATATTTATCCGATGTTTCATCCCTTTTCACGAGATAGCATATAGATAGAAAGATAGAAGGCATACAATTGTAATGTCATATACGCACTTCATCGATATTTGACACAGATTAGCTCAAACTCAGACTAAACTATTTGATAGAAGAATCGCAATCAAACGCACCTTTTTTTCTGAAGAAGCCAGCCAAAAATGTTTTTAAAAAGTTTACAGACAATTGTAGGAGGTCAGGCATGTGATCAGAAAGAGTTAACTTATTAAGATTTGTTCTCGTATGAGCTAAAGATATAGAGCACCCCGATATGATTGAGATCAAGATACAGCTAGAACACCCCCTCCCCCGAACTAAATTTTCGGGAAAATTGCACGAGAAGTTCCATGCAACACTTGTGGGACCGTAGTTGGGTGCTTGTCAAAGTTCTGCTAATTAAAACTTCACAAGAAAAAAAGCCTTAAAATCTAATTGGTAAGATAAAAATTTTACCGATGGATATAGGACAACAAATGATAAGAGAAGCTAGCTCACTTGATATTTCAGCTCAGGTGAGCTAAAATTGAAATTCAAACCACTGTATTTATAAAATGTTATATTTGACAATGCTAATATTACACCATGTACAAAATTGAAAAGGGGGAGAATTAGCCTAACACTCTAGGGATTAAACAGTTGATCCAGAATGAAAAAGATTATGATCCTGAAAATATTTTCAATGTTGATAAAATGTAGCACTTTCATTAAGTGCTAAAATGATTGTTGTATAAAACTACACTGTGAATATCAATGTATTTTGAATACATGAGCATTTATTTATTGTTGGAGTCAGAACTTAACTGTATTTTAATAATGTGAAGGAAGAAAAACCAATAAATGGAAATTCAATATTAAACAGATTAGAAAGCTGCTTGGTCCGATTTTATATCCAAATTTTGTGTACACTTTTAAACGATGGTTATGCTAAGTATGTGTATAATAATAGACATTGCAGTAGTTTTCTCGCTACAATGCTCGCCTGGTTTTAGTCCCGTATTTATTTTCCAAATTTTCAAAATATTTTCTCTCATGACGAAAAGTGACCATATAAATGAATATTATGTTTCATCTAATCTGTCTTCTGCCTCACATCCAATGTTTTTTTTTTTTAAACAAGAGGTCCATTGGCCACATCGCTCACCTGAGTAAGGACAGCCATGATACAATCAGCTTTATGGAGTCAAATACAAAATATACAAAATTTATTCATGTACAAAATATCTGAACAATTTAGTAAAATAGATCCTGTATAAAAAGATTTCAAAATTCTCTTCAGATATTCTAAGGGTAAACATTGAGCCCCTTTTCTACCTGGATAATTTCATAGTCATATTATATATTGAGCATTACAGTTCTCAAAAAGATCAAGATCAAAAAGAACAACTATTCATATAGATACACATGTATAAACAATTAAGAATCAACAAATGTCAAGATTCTTGCATGTAAGTTATACCATATACTATAACATTTGAGTTTTCGAGAATAATCAAATTTATTTCATATTTAAAAATTCACACACACACCCCTTCCCCAATTGTTGCCTCATTCTACCCCCAGTGATCATTTCATTTGAATCTACACTACCTAAAGATGCTTCCATACAAGTTAAAGTTTGTAGAGCCAATTTTTTAAAGAAGAATTATAAACATTTTTTCCTATGTACATGTATTCTTATGTAAAAATTTGACCCCACCCATTACGCCAACCCTACCCTAGAGGATCTTAATTTAAACAAACTTATTGCAATAAAAAAAATTTGACCTGCCATTATGGCCTACCCCCCAGCCCCCGTGTATCATGATTTGAACACACATGAATCTACACTACAGGATGCTACCACACAAATTTCAGCTTTTCTGACCAATAAGTTTTTGAGAGAAAATTTTTGAAGGATTTTCTTTCTATAATTTATGTGAAAATTCGACCCTCCATGCCGCCCTAGTCTAACCCCAGGGATCATGATTTGAACAAATTTTGAATCTACACTACATGAGGATGTCTCCACACAAGTTACAGCTTTTCTAACCATATCCATATGATTTTTAAGGAAAAAAATGTTAAGAGATTTTTCTCTATGTATTCTTATGTGAGTATTCGTAACCCATTGTAGCCACACCCTTACCCCAGGGATCATGATTTGAACAAACTTGAATCTACATTATCTAAGGATACCGAAAAATACCTACACATTTTAAAAATTCTAAGTCATCTCCCCTTTAAAGGGGACATGGCCCTTTATTTGAACAAACTTGAAAGCCATTCTCCCAAGGATGCTCTGTGCCAAGTTTGGTTGAAATTGGCCCAGTGGTTCTTTAAAAGAAGATGAAAACTTGAAAAGTTTATGAAGACAACGGCAAGACGACAGACAACGGACAAGTATTGATCAGAAAAGCTCTCTTTAGCCTTTGGCTCAGGTGAGCTTAAAATGCTTATTGATCCATCCTTTTATTGCATTTTCTTGATTAGAAGTGATCACTTCTAAGAAGTCCAAATTGTGAAAAGTTTATAGACAGATGGATATAGGACAACAAATGATAAGAGAAGCTAGCTCACTTGATATTTCAGCTCAGGTGAGCTAAAATTGAAATTCAAACCACTGTATTTATAAAATGTTATATTTGACAATGCTAATATTACACCATGTACAAAATTGAAAAGGGGGAGAATTAGCCTAACACTCTAGGGATTAAACAGTTGATCCAGAATGAAAAAGATTATGATCCTGAAAATATTTTCAATGTTGATAAAATGTAGCACTTCATTAAGTGCTAAAATGATTGTTGTATAAAACTACACTGTGAATATCAATGTATTTTGAATACATGAGCATTTATTTATTGTTGGAGTCAGAACTTAATTGTATTCTAATAATGTGAAGGAAGAAAAACCAATAAATGGAAATTCAATATTAAACAGATAAGAAAGCTGCTTGGTCCGATTTTATATCCAAATTTTGTGTACACTTTTAAACGATGGTTATGCTAAGTATGTGTATAATAATAGACATTGCAGTAGTTTTCTCGATCAATTAAGCCATATTTCAGCGAAAAATGATGTACAAAATTTGTTTACAAAACAAACGACATAAAAAGGGTATTGCATTATGTCGCTTCATATTAAAATTCGCCCCTGTCGTGTGTATTACGACTTTGACATCGCTTTTAATAAAGGTCATAATGTTTTGGCAAACCAAAAATAAACAGGTGTATATTTTTTTCACTATTATTTTTGAAGTTTGTTTTGTTTACAATCGATGCATATAACATGCCGGTTGAATAAACCCAAACATTCGGGGGACGAAACCAAATGGTTCCCTTTTCTAAACATTCCCAAGCTGCATATGGTTTTTGTTTTTTCTTTTTTGTGCCCGTAAAGAAATTATTTTTATTTACTTTTTAATATTTCTAACTTTGAAAGGAGACCACTTCTGCTTGTGTAAATAGTCTATATCTTTCTAAATAATTGGTTCGTATGGGAAATTATTTGAGACTGTAATAGCAAAAAAAAAAAAAAAAAAAAATCTAAAAACCTTGAATATTGCTTTTTCAGAAATATGAATAACATATTACCGGAGAACTTAAAATTTTTTACTACGCGGCAGATAATGCAAATGGGTTTTGCACCATATTCTGTCTACGACTGTGTCGGTAGTTCTTTTGCAGAGTTGTCGTTCGTATCTTTTTCAATGTTTACAGATGGCACTACACTACAAATAAGGTATGTTACGCAAATTACGGAGATATTTGGGTTCTGTATGATTCAATTATCTGTATTACTTTGAACGAGATCTAATCTTCAAAATATGTTTAATATATTGTTACATTTACTTGAATTATAAATTATAACAAGAATAGATATGGGTTACCCCATATCCAAGATATTCGACTTTTAAATTACTTCGAATTTTCACTGTGCTCAGCCGATCTTTAAGTTAAAATAACTGAACTTGTTAAGAAACTGGCGTAAACAGTTCTTCATGTCCGTAGCAAATACTGCCACCAGTCTTGCGTCACCAGCAAACAGTACACACATCTGTGCTTAAACAGAGTCTACACGATTGCGATCAGAAATATGGTGCGGGTGTTGCATAACCATTCCGTCATTACAAGAAAAGAAAGACACACACTCATGCACAAAAAATAATTAAAAGAGACTGTGTGATACCTAACGAACAATAATCATGAAAGTAACATAATTATTGTAATAATTTTAGCAATATTCATTTGTGAAAAAATTGTCAATCGAAGAATATGATCGTGAAAAAGACTGAGGAGGCAGCTAGCGTAGGAATACGAATACTTCACATTTACATTTCTTGAGGAAAGATGATTTTTAAAAATGATTTTACATTAATTTTATTTTCTCTCACATATTACATATACATCGATATTCTAAACATTTGTTGTAATGTTGTATCTGCTGATCATAAATGGAACTGTATTTTTCAGCGCAATTGTGTAAAGAGTATCTGACTTTAGTAATATATCTTGAATAGATAGTAAGCACTGATCGAATATATTAAAAATTAGATCAGCTCAGCAAAACATGACATGAATGTGGCGGATGTTTACACATGGTTATATTGAATATCACATGAGTAAATCAGCCGACACAGAAGCCCCACTTGACAGCCACTATATAATCAATACAAATTACTGCGCATGAAAAGTGCGTGATAACCAAGGGAAACTGAACATAATTCAACTCCCAAAAATGTCATTTTGTGTTCCAACGATCACTGAACGTTTTAGAAAAATAATACAAGTCCGTAGATTCGTTGTGACTGAAATGGTTCAGTGGTTAGAGCACCCGACATAAGGTAACCTTATAAAACTAGTCCTTTTTTGATTGTGGATTCGATACCATCAAAACTTTAGGGTTTTTATCATATCATGTAAAAATATTAAAAACTGGATAGAATAGTTAGAAGTTATCCTTTTGTAAACTTGTATTATAACATTATTAAATATATTTAAGTGAAAAAAAAATTTGAAATTGTATTTTACGATGGGCATTTCCGCTATCTTATTCCCGCATCTTCTTTTATAGTTTTTCTTTTGTTTTTCAATATGACTTGGATTTTTTTTTACCCAATAGAAAAAAAACCCCATAGTATTGAAAGCTAGTTTCCGCACCTAATTACAACTATTGGTTCTTTTTTTTAAGCTCGCAGTTGTGATTGGAACGAATCAAGTAGAACTGAAGTTTTAAACATAGGAGATACGTTTGGGTCGACAGTAAGTAATGTGTTTAAACACACACACACACACACACACACACACACACACACACACACACACATGTTTCAAATTTATGAAAAATCTGTTGTTGTTTTTCCCGGGAAAAGACAGATCATTGCTACAAACACAATATTTATGTGGAGTTACCAATGGAAATTAAAAGCCCAAATAATGGTGGAACCTACACATGTAATATTACCAACAAAACTTCGGTGGATATAATTGTAAACATACGTCGTAAGTATCCGAGGAAGAAACCCATGAATATATGCATGTTTCATTTAAACAATAAAACGCTTTCTTTGGTGATTCATGCGGGATACGACAGTAGCGACATTGCAGAAAAAATACATAACCGGCGTTAGTGTGTTATGTTAATTTTTTTCTGCAATGATCGCTACCTTCATAGCCCGCTTGAATTATCAAACAATTATCTTATAGGTTATATTTATATCTTTCTCTTAACAAATTATTGAATTTATCATAAAAAGTAGGTAAAAGTAACTAAATTATTGTTTATGAACATCAGTATGTTAAATAAAAGGAATTGCCAAGTCGTCTTGTATGGGGATTTGAGTCTGACATCGTCATTAGTCAGCCCGCAGGCTGACTAATTAAGTTATGATGAAACTTCAAATGCACTTGTGTAGATTGGAATTCTGGGAAGAAATTAGACCGTCCATTCAAAAATTTGAATACGTTATGAAATTGGTCAGTTTCTGAGGCAATCTCGCTACTGACATGTAGATATGATACGGAGTCCGCATATAAATGTCTCTTATCCAGATATGAAAACATAAGTACATTCGTATTAAGGAACCATGAGATTCAAAGGGAAATCTATGCGAAGTTCCAACTCAAGACAACATCTATAGTTGCTGTACATTTATATTGTTATAAATAATGATAAGTCGGCGTGCAATCATACAATGTGTGTAAACTGCTGTAGGCTTTATACACACTTTTCACCTTCAGTGAACTCAAATAAGTGTGCCAACTAAATGATCACTAGTATACTCTCTTATTGCTCTGGAGACTATATCTATTGTATTTCAATAGCTTATACATCCACTTTTTACCTAAATATTAGTATCCACTAGCTGACTTTCTTAGCTTTAAAAAAAACTAACTTCGAGCAGTCCGTGATTTTTATTAGGTTGCTGAAGCTTTCTACCGATCGATGAACTGGTTAGACCTGAATCGTAGATTTTTGTCCTGTCTGTTTCTATAAAGCTATGAATAACAATCAGTTTTGCCAATTAGAGTAGAAAATACTCGGTAGATGTAAGCATTGTTTTATGGCTTCATAGTGCTACAACTTTTTGGTGCAAATACTGTTTACAAAAACACCATAATTTTCAAGTGTTATTTAAGAAATAAGGTATCATTTTTGGATGTATATCGGGATATAAATACGGGTTGGTCACGTGATCAAAACCCATAAAGCCCGAAGCCATCCAAAAATGATACCTTATTTCTTATATTTACATTTGTTGCAAATTATGACAATAACAATGCTCCATGCTTTCTTTTTTGTGATGACCTAGAAAGCCGCTTCGATTAAGATGACGTAACAAAAAAATAGTACAACAATATTGCAAGTGTTTGATTATCATTGTAATGTCCATTAGAAACCATTAATACTTAAATCCTTATCTATAAGTAAATTAGCCAGCTAGCAATTAGTGCTTGCTGTATGTTTATGGAGCTGAGACAAACATTTGTTTACATTATGAATATTAGAATGCATGGGAAAGTATTAATCTGTGTGAATGTTTAGTCAGAATAAATGTAGCATTAGAACCCACCACAAGTGTTATCTTTTGTCCGATACTAAGCAATTTTACAATGGCGACGAGGATTTATATTCAACTTTGTGTATAATTGGTGTAATACGCAAGTTGCAAGGAAAACACAATGGCAGAATCTGGAGTACCAGTATTTCCTAAATTTCCTGTCCATGCTAAGGGAGCAATAGGTACCCGATGGCGGTAATGGGTGCAGAGACTGGAAAACTTACTTGTTGGAATGAAAATCACAGACAACAAGAGGAAACGTGCGCTACTCCTTCATTACGCTGGCGAGGAGGTCTATGACATTTTCGACACATTTGCCGATACAGGGAATGACGAGAATTATGACCAAGCCAAGTTGAAGAACTACTTTGAACCAAAAGTAAATAAGGAATACGAGCGGTACGTTTTCCGACAAACAAAGCAATCAGAAGGTGAAACGGTGGACACATATCACACCTGATTGAGACAGCTGACCACAAAATGTGAATTTGCATACAATGATAGTGAGATCAAGTCTCAGATCATACAGAGCTGCACATCATCAAAATTAAGAAGAAAAGCGCTTAGTGAGGAGATGACACTCAACAAGCTACTAGAAACGGCAAGAACATTAGAACTGGTGGAAAAACAGGCATCGGGAATTGAAAATAACTGTTCCAGTGTAAACAAAATACACCAAAAGGAATCAGGACAAAGGACTCATCAGTGGAAACCAAGGCGGAATTTAGAGCCGAGAACAAAAGGAACTTATAGACAGAGATCTAAGTGTTATAACTGTGTTGGCCAATATCTCCACAAAACAAAATGTCCAGCATACAAACAAATCTGTAATAACTGTGGAAGAGAAAATCACTTTGCTGCTTATTGTAAATCAAAACCCCAGTTTAAAAAAAACATGTCAAACAAATCCAGGACTGTGATGAAGATGATGGATACGTATTCAACGTCAGGAATGACCTTACAACAAAACAACCAAAGTCAAATGTTACGCTTAATGGACAACGCTTTCACATTGGGATATTTCACTGCAACCAAAATAGCTATTGGAAAATTCTATGTGGTCGAGGGAAACTGTGGTACACTCCTAGGATACCAAAGTGCCGTAGATCCTGGTATTATATCACTGATCAATCGTTTGTCAACAGATGTGAATGAAATATGTGAAGAGTTTACTGACCTGTTTCGAGGAATTGGAAAAATAAAAGATGTCAAAGTGAAGATTCATGTTGATAAAAGCATCAAACCAACTGTTCAGCCTCACCGACGGATACCTTTCCATTTACGGAAGAAAGTAGAAGCAGAATTGAAAAGGCTTGAGGATCTCGACATCATCGAGAAAGTAGAAGGCCCTACACCTTGGGTTTCACCGATCGTCGTTGCACCCAAACCGAAAAAAACAGATGAAATTAGGATGTGCGTGGATATGCGCTTACCAAATAAGGCAATTCAAAGAACAAGACACATCACACCTACCGTGGATGACATAATTCATGATTTAAATGGAGCCAAAATCTTCTCAAAATTAGATATGATTGCAGGATATCACCAAATTGAATTGGAAGAGCAATCACGATACATAACGACATTCACAACTCACGTAGGATTGCGCCGATATAAACGTCTCAACTTTGGCATTTCATCAGCTGCTGAAATTTTTCAAGAGACTGTTAGTGAATCACTACGTGGCTTACAAGGGGTAAAGAATATGAGTGACGACATCATAGTGTATGGGGAAACACAAGAAGATGACACGCGTCTAAGAAAAGTCATGGAACGGCTACGGGAGCTTACTTTATTGGAATTAGCGGAATGCACAGCAAATGATGCAAATCTACAAAAGGTATTTCAAAACCTGAGGACTGGAAAATGGAAAACCAAGTCTGAAAATATGTCAATGCAGTCATATTTCAAACTAAGGAATGAGCTGTGTATTGGAAAACATGAAGAGATGGAAATTCTTCTAAGAGGATCAAGACTAGTGATTCCTTCATCACTACAGAGGAAAATAGTCGATATAGCACACGAAGGACATCAGGGCATTGCTAAAACGAAACAATTGCTAAGGGAAAAGATTTGGTTCCCTGGAGTCGACTCAATGGTAGAAAACCTATGCAAATCTTGCATCCCATGTTTATCATCTGTTCCTGCTAACAAAATAGAACTGTTGAGGATGTCAAAGTTACCAAACAAACCGTGGGAAGAAGTGAGCGTAGATTTTTGCGATCCGTTTCCATCCGGAGAATACCTGCTTGTAGTAATTGATGACTATTCGAGATATCCGGAGATAGAAATTCTGTATTCAACTTCAGCAAGATCAACTAGATGCTGTCATTAGACAGTAATACCCGCACCAAGTGTTTGCCTCTAAATAACATTCTCTTGTACCGGTTTTAGTCAAAAAGAAGGCCAAATGCAGTTTCCGGTACTTTGTAAAAATTATGATTTTCATAAATGATGAGATCACATCCCATGATAAATATATTACTTTTATGTACAATTTGGGTTTGAACTGTTTGCATATGAATTTTAAATTAATAAAAAATCTAAACATTTCATGTCATAGAAAGTATGGTCTATACATAATTATTACAAACAAAATTAAATCATGCTCCCCGGCAGTTGCCTGCTTTATTTATGCTTTTGTGTGCCAACATCATCGTGTGCGTGGATTTAGAGAAAAGGTGGGGGTGAGAAGTCCAGACCCCCCTCCCCCCCCCCCCAAAAAAAAATTCATTTATGTAGTAAAATTACCAAAACTAAACCTCAGGCTACAACCCCCCCCCCCTGCAAACACAATTATTACTCTGAACCCCCTCTCCCCCACTACCCACGAATACCTGGTAAATAAAAATCAGAATATATGCAATAAAGAATATTGTAAACAGTGCAAAATAAATGTCATATTGCGCAATGATTTTCACTGCAGGACTGCTTTAACGATTTTAAAAGGTGGTATCAGACACCTGTCGATATTTATGTGGATAAAAGTGCGTTATTTTATATTATATGTAGTTATATGCTAAAATAACTTTCACTGTTTTAGAATTAAAAAATTTTACAATGAATATTTGGGCAAAAAAATAAGTTTTAAAATTTTTTGGCAACTTAAGGTAAAAATAAGATAAGCCCCAGCAGGATTCAAACTCTCTACTTACAGACACATTGTTAATGCTCTAACCCATTGCACTATGCTGTTAGGTAACATTATTTTGGGGGAAAATATTATATTTTATACTTTATTTTTTTCGTTCAATAAGAGGTACATCACAATATGTAGGTGTCCCATACCACCTTAAAGCTGAAAATTGTGCTTTACATGATTAATTACCTAATAAAATTGTGCAAGGGGTTTTAAAGAATAAAGTTGTGAAAATACATGCAATATGTTACAAGTAAATGATCTTTGACTGAAGTTACATATACAACATAGGTCTACAGGTTACATTAGCAGGTACTAGTTTGACCCAGCTCTTTGGTTAGATGGGTTTCACGTGGTGTACATGCATCTGTGTTTTCGATATGCAGAATAGGATTAATTATAATGAATAAATGTTTCTTTTGTGGTGATCAGCTAAAGGAATTCATATTGTGCTCTAATTGGATTATCATTATGATGTTGACCAATATAGGTAAGTATATACATGAAGTAGCGCAATATTATGAGACACAGTTAAGTTTTACTTTCACTTTCTAAAATGTGATCTCCCTTTGCCAGCATACTGTATCATACTGTAACATTTTGTATTAAATTTGGGTATTAAATATCATGTTTATATGAGTTATAATAGGGAGGAAGGGGAAGGGGCCTTAACCGTTCCCCATCCCCAGGATGTGTGGATTAGATATACATTTCTAGTGAGAATGAAGGCATGCTGCAGCTTCCCCCCCCCCCCCCCATTAAACCCCCTTCCCCATCATCATACACCAGTAATAGAAAAAGAGTTAATGGCTGTAATTTTTTCTGTCCAATTCCGCTGATCATGTCAAGATATATTTAAGACAAATTGGCCCTTGCCTCTTGGGTCATTCCCCCTACCCCCCCCCCCCCCCCCCAACCCCCCAAGAGTTGCTTTTAAACCACCACCACCCCCCTCCTCTGAAATAGGGAATGATAATACATTTTAATAATTGTTGAGATCCCCACCCCTAAACCATATTCATTCTTGCTCCTTGTGTCATTGCACATCAATTGGTACATGTATATAGGTTATACCCCCTTTGAGATGCCCAGTGACTTTCCAGAGTTAGAACTAATCAAGTAACCTATCTTATTCATATGTAGTGTAATTCCTAGCCCTAGCCCAATGATGACCCTGCTTTGTTTTTTACAGCAAGGTTTTTGTTGACTGACTTTATAATTTCCACAATTATATATAACATTTTGTTTATCTTTAAGATTAAAATGCAATTCCCAAAATCTCTTTATGTACATCTGACATCATACAGAAAAAAAACCAATCAAGAAATGGTTTTGCTACTGTAAAAATGTAGGAAGAGACTCTGAATCTCCCCACCCACCTGCCCCCCGAAAACATGAATAGTCGAATATTTTTAAAATATTCTCAAAACCATGACCATGTCAAGGCAAATCTCTCTGTGGTATTAGTAGGTCATGGCATCTTGGGGTCACCCTAACCCCACCCCACCCTCCCAAAATAAAAAATGATCAAATAACTTGAAAAAAAATGCTTGTGATCCCCACCCTAAAGCATATATATTCTTCCTCCTTATGCATCTTATGGTACGTTATTTCAATCACAAGAGATAAGAGGACGTCCAGGAATTAGGTTTTTTATGGGACGGAACATCATTTTGCAGATAGCATTGACCCTCAGAATCAATTTATATTTCTAAAACCTTATTGCATATCTATAGCTCAGCCCCTGTTATATCCCTATAAATGATGTGGCTATTCATTAAATCATGAGAGGAGTTCTGGGAAGTAGGTTTTTTCAGGAGTGATAAACGTCAATTTTCAGCTACTATTTGACTCCCTGGATGAAATTGAAATTTTTAAAACCTTATTGCGTGACTATATGACAGCCCCTATCATATCCCAAGATATGATGTGGCTATTCATTAAATCATGAGAGGAGTTCTGTGAAGTAGGTTTTTTTTAGGAGTGATAAACGTCAATGTTCAGCAATATTTGACTCCCTGTATGAAATTAAAAAATTTTAAAACCTTATTGCACATCTATAGGACAGTCCCTATCATATCTCAAGAGATGACATAGCTACTGCATAAATTGTAAGAGGAGTTCTGGGAACCATATTTTTTTGCAAAAAAAACGTCATTTTTTGATGCCCACAGACCCCCGTGATAAAAACAAAAATTCTGAAACATGATTACAAGTCAACGTGACACCCCGAAGCATATCCTATTAGATCATTAGGATACTGCAAAAAGAAATTGACGTTTTTTGAAACCAGACTTTATGTAAAAAAAAAACGTCTTTTTTCAGCCATTTAATGACCCCCAGGACAAAATTGAAATTTCCGAAACCTTATTGCGCATCTGTAGGACACCCCAAAACATATTCCAAGAAATGATTTGTCTACTGTTGAAAATGTAAAAGGAGTTCGAGGAAGAAGGTTTTTTGTCAAAAAACGTCATTTGTTACCAATTATTTGACCCCCAGGACTACCAGAGAATTTTTGAAACCTGTTTATAAAACAACATGACACCCCAAATCATACTCCAAGAGTTCAGTTTGCTGGTTTATAAGATGTAAGAGCAGTTTGAGAAAGTAAAACGTGACAGACAGACGGACGGACGGACGGACGGACGGACGGACAGACGGAACAGGGTAACAACAATATACCGGAACTTTCTTTAGAAAGTGCGGGTATAACAATGACAAAATTGGATAAGATCTTTTCTACTCATGGAATTCCAAATATTGTCAAAACGGACAACGGACCTCCATTTCAAAGCCATGATAAAGAATTTACAAGATATATGGGATTTACGCACCGTAAAATTACACCATTATGGCCAAGGGCTAATGGAGAAGTCGAACGGTTTATGAGGACCATAGGAAAAGTGGTCAAAACATCGCATGCAGAGAGCCGCAATTGGAAACAGGATATTTTCCAATTTTTGAGAAATTACCGAGCAACGCTCCAATCTACAACAAAAGTTCCACCAGCAGAAGCTTTATTTGGAAGAAATATTAAAGTTCGTCTTCCAGAAAATCCAAAAACAACAAAATTCAGAAAAACAGAAATGCGGAGACGGGGTGAAAATCAGAAACAAAAGATGAAACATTATGCAGACAAGAAAAACAATGCGAAGCATTCATCTTTAAGAAAGGAAGACAGAGTTATCGTTCAACAAAAGAAACACAATAAACTATCTACTCCGTACGAAATTGAGCCTTTAGAAGTCATAAGGAAAAAGGGATCCATGATAACGGCGTCTAATGAAAACAAAACTGTTACAAGAAACTCCAGTGCGTTCAAAGACATAAAACCAGCAGAATTAATTATTGACCGATCTGATAAATGCGATAACGGAGATGTAAACAACCCGGAAACCAACACAGAAATAACGAAGTCTTCAGAAGCGATACCAATGACTCCGCGTTATAATTTAAGGCAGAAAACAAATCGTCCAAAATACCTAGATGATTATGTTTCAAAGTGAAAGTTAACAAGTGGTGTTGGGGGGCATAATAATCCTCTGGCTTGTTCCGTGTAGTTTAGTTTTATCATCCATTTTGTATTAATTAGATATGTATAAATGTTGTGAGTGACTGATAATATCTTATAAACAAAAGGAACATTTCTACATACTTTGGACAATGTTAATATCAGTGATAATTTTCATGAGTGACTTTGATAAACAAACAAGAAATGATAACAATTAAAATTCAAAGGAAAGGAGGGATGTAATGTCCATTAGAAACCATTAATACTTAAATCCTTATCTATAAATAAATCAGCGAGCTAGCAATTAGTGCTTACTGTATGTTTATGTTTATGGAGCTGAGACAAACATTTGTCTACATTATGAATATTAGAATGCATGGGAAAGTATTAATCTGTGTGAATGTTTAGTCAGAATAAATGTAGCATTAGAACCCACCACAAGTGTTATCTTTTGTCCGATACTAAGCAATTTTACAATCTTGATAAATAAATATGAGACTACTTTTGACAAGACAACATTTTTTATTATAATAAAGTGAAACAGAAAAGAAATTTCATTTGTACAATTAAAAAAAACGATTGAAGCTTGGCGGAATAGTACCAATTCTGTTGAAGTCGCAGAGCGGTTGGAAATTTGAAAACAAAGGGATTGAAAGTTGAGTTAGAGTCTACTTAGGCATTTTCAGGGGGAAACTCTATCGCAGAATTAGATTCAAAAGCATAATGATTTTCCTCCGACATTATGCAGGAAAGCAATTTTAACTTTTAAGTTCATTTTACGGAACAAAACGGACAGAGAAGCACAAGGAGTTAAATTTGACCGTGATCCGTGAATGGACTAAACACGAAAGGTCTGTGATATTGCGTTTGCGATTTTGATCGAGGCTTGTAATAAAGACAGAAATGAATTTTAACTGAATTAACTCCTTTGACAAATTGCGACTGTAATTTTCAAGAACGCCTCGTTAAGATGTCGATCCATAAACATAATTCTGTTTACAGGCCTATCTTACATGGATCATTTATCCCCCGCAATTAATGTTATATTTTTTAAGGAAATTAATGAAAAAAACTTCGTATAACAAAATACAGATACGTTTATTTTTTATGCCTAAATTATATTTTCATTACGATATCTAATAGGTGTGTTTCAGCACAAGTCAGTTAGTTTGAGCACATAGAAAAAGTAGTGACCTAGATTATTCATGCGCTACTTTGACCTTTTGACCCATAATGATGTTATTCAGGAATAACAGGGGATTGCGCAAACAGTGTTATATAAGGGAAAACATTTGCAAGTGTAAATATAGTGTTTTAGTTTAGTTTTCAGCTGGGATGAACTGTGGAGAGTCAAGCGAATGGTTTTTTTAGTTTTGCATTTATTTAAATGATGGTTATTTGTAGAAACCGTAGCCTTTATCGTAAATAAAAATCATTATGATGTAACGTTTGTTTTATGTTATTTTTGTTACTCCTATGCTGGAGGCATCTTTGATAAATGACTCATCAACAGTTTTATTAACGGCATTGCCTTCCACGATGCATGTTAACTCTGTATTGTTTATTTTTTGTACGGATTTTTGAACTGATAAATACCAATTCACAATTCAAATTGTCTGTTTTTTGCCTTTTTTTTTTAAGATGAAGTGTCTAGTGTAAATGCATCAGGTGATAGATGTGCGGATAAAAGGTTTGCATTTCATAAATTGTATGTAGGCATATAGTTTTTCGAATAATACTACCACGAAAACAAATTTTATTTGCTGTCATATATTGCAGGATTTTTACGGAACAACCATTCGGTCATATAGGCAAGACAAAAAAAAAAGATGACGAACGGAACCTAGCACGAAAAAATATACTTCTAGTCAGTCGAGATACTCGTTGTAACGAGATAGTCACTCCTTGTAACGAGTTGATCACTTTTTTCTTTACTAGCTAACCTGAGCTAAAGCTTAAGTGAGCTTTTCTGGTCACTTTATTTTCCGGCGTGCGCCAGTCCGTCTGTTTGTCTGTCCGTCCGTAAACTCTATAAATTACATTCATGACTTCCTCTCCAGAATCACTGTTCTAATTTCAATCAAACTTGGCACAAAGAATCATTGGGTAATGAGAAGTCAATTTTGTTAAAATGAAAAGGGCTACGCCCTCTCTCAAAAGGAGATATTTAAAATTCATTGCTAATTTTCAAAAAGCTTCTTCTTATTAACAAATGGGCCAGAAAATCTGAAACCTGTATGTAAGCATCCTCAGGTAGTGTAGATTCAAATTTGTTAAAATCATGATTCCCGGTGGTAGGGTTTGGCAACAATTCGGGGTCGAATTTTTACATAACAATATATAGAGAAAACTCTTTAAAATCTTATTCTCAAAATCAAATTGGACAGAAAAACTGTAACTTCTGTGGGAACATCATTAGATAGGGTAGATTCAAGATTGTCCAAATAATGATTATTGTTGGTAGGGTTGGGCAACAAAGGAGGTAGAATTATATATATATATATATATATATATATATATATATATATATATATATATATATATATATATATATATATATAAAGACTAATTTTTATAAGTCTTCTCAAAAAAACAATTGGCCATTAACTTGTATTGAAGCATCCTCAGGTAGATTCAGGTTTTTTAAAGCGTTATCACAGGCAGAAGAATTGGACCACAATGTAGGGTCAAATCTTTACATAGGCATAACATTAGAAAAATCTTTAAAAATCGTCTCAAAAACCAATTGGTCAGAAAAGCTGTAACTTGTATGGAAGCATCCTTAGGGTTTTGTAGATTTAAGTTTTTTTCAAATCATGGGTAGGATTGGGCAACAATTAGGCGGGGGTACGAATTTTTTCAAGCGAATATATGGATAAAAATCTGGAAAATCTCCTTCAAACCCATTTTGGCTGAAACTCTGTAATTTGTGTAGAAGCATCCTTAGTAAGTGTGGATTCAAGTTTGTTTAAATCATGATTCCCATGGGTAGGGTTGGGCAACATTGGCCGGGGGTTCGAATGTTTACAAAGATATATATAGAAAAAAACCTCTTTTAAAATCTTCTTTAAAAACACATTTCGCTTGGAAGTCTGAAACTTGTGTGGAATCATCCCCAGGTATTGTAAATTCAAGATTTTAAAAATCATGATTCCCGAGGGTAGGGTAGAGCAACAATGAGAAATCAAATCTTTACACAGGGATATTAAAGTTAAATCTTCAAAAATCTTTTTCTAAATAAACCATTTGGTTAGCAAAAGCTGTAACTTGTATGGAAACATCCTTAGGTTGTGTAGATTCAAGTTTGTCCAAATCATAATTCCCGGTGATAGGGTGGGGCCCTATTGGATCGGGGGTCGAATATTTCATGTATAATATTTTTAATTATTCTCAAAAACTTAATTTTGAAAAATCTTTTGATAATTAAGGATCCATGATTTTAGTATGGCTATTGTTGCTTAGCAAGGGATGTGAACGATGGACCTCTTGTGAAAGTTGAGCTAATTGGAATTCGCAAATAATTAAATACCTGTTCAAAAGTTTCTGATTTTGCAAATGATTGAATGCCTGTTAAAAAATTTCTTATTTTGCTGTGAAACCAGTAACCTTTGTAAGGCTAATTTTCGTAGATTTTTAACAGCTAGGTTCATGGGTACAAAACTCGTTGAACTATGACAAATAAATGAATACTTTTTAGCTCACCTGAACCGAAGGTTCAAGTGAGCTTTTCTGATCACAGTTGTCCGTCGTCCGCCCGTCCGTCTGTAAACTTTTCACATTTTCGACTTCTTCTCTAAAACCACTTGGCCAAATATAACCAAACTTGGTACAAAGCATCCTTATGGAAAAGGGGATTATAAATTGTTAAAATAAAGGACACAACCCTTTTCAAAAGGGAGATAATTGCGAAACAGTGAGTATAGGGTGTGTGTCTTTAAAAATCTTCTTCTCAAGAACCACTGCACCAGAAATGCCAATATTTACACAAAATGTTGTATATCTGTACCAAATACATGTATTTGGTTTTAAGTAAAAGATTAATATTTTAACCAAAAAGTAGAAATTAAGTCTGAAAATAAAGGTAAAAAATATATAAAAGAAATTGATTCTACATCGATTAAGTATATCAGATTTGGTGGACAAACAATAAAATGCTTTTAGGTGGTATACAAGTACATATGTATGCAATATGAAAGGTTTGCGGCCATTGCAGAAAAAAAATATAGTTTTTAATATTTACAATATACCGGTAAACCGGTAAGCCGCTTTTTAAGCTCACCTGAGCTGAAAGCTCAAGTGAGCTTTTCTGATAACATTTTGTATGTCGTCCGTCTGTCTGTAAACATTTCACATTTTCATCATCTTCTCCAGAACCACTGGGCCAATTTTAACCAAACTTGGGACAAAGCACCCTTAGGATTGAAAATTGTGCAAAATTATGGACCACGTCCTTTTACAAAGGGAGATCATAAGGAATTTTTTTTGCGAAATTTTCAAAATCTTCTTCTGAAGAGCCATTTGGCCAGAACAGTTGAAATTAATGTGGAAACATTCTCAAGTAGTATAGAATCAAAGGGGGTAGGTTGGGGCCACAATGGGAGGGTCGAATTTTTACATTGGAATACAT